>OZ010670.1:69597761-70197761 GCA_963932185.1 Troglohyphantes excavatus
TGACGAAACTAAGCCCCAAATGTTGGTTGCAGCTAAATGGGTACCAAATTTATGCAAGGTTGGACTAAATTTTTAACAGTGCACATTGTAAAGTTGAGGAATACAAAAAATAAAATGGAGCTAAGTAACCCCATTTGGCGTTATCTTATAAAATTTTATAAACTACTTTCTTGAATTTTTATTTAACTCAATCGCATATCAACAACGTCATTCCAGCAACCAAATATTATATCTTTAAGAATTTATTAAACTGTGCATTCGAAAGTAAAAACCCGAAAAAGACTTCCGATGATGCAGATTCACAACAAGCACTATTCCAAAATAATTGCCCCATTACAAGGCAATTACATCATTACATGACTTGATTACTCTGAATCAAGGAGGAACATGCAGAGGATGTCCCAACATTTCCCCATAACTAATGATAAGATCTCATAAGTCAATGTCACCAAAGCTATGATGAGGCTGACTTCGACGCGGGTGACTCATTCTAGGGTTGCATGGTACAACCAGCGAATGAATCGCTCTTGAATGAATATGAATGAGCTAGAAGATGGGGGGCGGGGGTTGTGTCACTCGGATACGTATCTTGATGCATCCCCCAAAAGGACATGGCGGGAAATGTAACTGGCGGGACCATTTTACATGGCTTTCACACATGAAGGACAGATACAGTAGACTCTCGATAACTCGAATTTTTCGATATCTCAAAAAAAATCGATTTCCCTGCACCTTCATTACTTATTTAATGTAAATTTATCTCTTTAATTCGAAGTTTTTCGTCGTTATTTTCCATAACTCGAAGTTTCTTCACAACTCAACATTTTGTTTTCCTTTCAAAACTACGGATTTTGAAGAACCTTTAGCATATATGTAATCGCCGCGTTCTTCTTTATCAGTTCTCTTTCTTATTGTGCGTTATTGAAAGGGTATACGTACAATGGATTCCTACCTGTGCCCTACCCTTTTGTTTGAATGTCGCCATACTGGATTCCCTGGACTACTAGTCTTTAACGCAGAGTCAGTCCAACAAGGTAGATTAATGATTTATCGTCCCTCAAGCCAGCTGGCGTTTTCGGTAAAGTGCGAGTCACTTTCTTGGAACATTACCGACCGTCCAGAAAGCAACTCACTTAAAATATGAAGACGACACTCGACCCCTTCTCATTTTTGTTTAGGCTTTCGTGTGGTGTTGATTATGCGCTGCGAATAATAGCGAAAAAAAAGGTTAATGCAATGCACTCTCTATAGCAGCATTTGATGAGAGATCGCTCTCAGAAAAAGAATGATAATGAAGAATGCTAGCCTCCTCCAAAGATAACTTTGTAAGAGGCTCTATCTTCCATAAAAACTATGCGTGCATTCATTGAATCAAGGCCGGAAATGAAAACATCAAAGACATTTCAAGCAATCGGGCATTTGGAAAATATAATTTATTTCGAAAACAATATAAATACTCACCAAACTATTTTGGATAGATATGTTAAATAAAGTCGTGTAAGTATACTAGTATTTATTTTTACCAAAACAGCTTTTTTATAGGATTTTCGATAACTCGAATTTTCGATATCTCGAATTTTTATACACTTCCCTTCGAGTTCGAGATAACGAGAGTTGTCTACAAATAGACCAGTGAAAATCAATTGGAGTTTTCAGAAATGGTACTCAAAGTTACTATAATCCACACTGTTAAAAATAGGTAATCGACAGTAAGTTGTCGCTTTTCAATTGTATTATTACCTAAAAACTGCGCTTTTCATTGCATTCTACGAGATTTGTTCAATAACCGCCATCTCTCCTTGCTATTACCGCAATGTACAGTGGGAAAAAAACAACGAAACACCTCTTGTGTTTCGGCCACTATTTATCGTAGGCCTGAACTTAATGTACTAAACCGTTCAAAATAGGTATTCAAAAATAAGGAATATATACTAATTTTTTAGTAGATTCGATGCCTATAATGGCTCCGAATACATAAGTTTAAATTTAGAAGACATGTGCTCATAAATGAGTGCAATTAGTAAAAATAAGCAGATGCTTGCTTACACAGGCTGCATTCATAAAACACTTTCGATTAGTGTCGACAATTATTACAACCAAGTCTGACGACATTCATAAGTTATAAACGGAAGAAACGTTAAAAAAAAAGGTATACCAAAATAACGGGAAGCGAGATAATTGAGTTCGAGATAAGGGGACTCTCCTCCCCCCCCCCCCCTCCGCCCCAACCCTCCCGGTGCGACGGGCCTGAAAGCAGGTAAATTCGCAGATGGGGATAGTGTCATCTGAGGAGTTTTAAAACTGAAAAACCAAGCTGAAGACAATCTGTAGAAACCATTTGTCAAGTGTGACCTTAAAGTGAAACCATGTAATTACCTGTTCTGCTGCTTTAAAAATCTCCCTCCCCCCTCCGCGGTAGAACTTACACCTCCTTAGAACCCCTCGCTACACCTGCAAAATATATGGGACAGATGCTATCCCAGCCCACGCTATAGGTTAACTACACGTACTAAACTATTATTTTGGTTATGCTTTAACTACTTTGTTTATTTTTACTAAAGCTAAGCGACTTGTATAAAATATCAGCGAAGTAGTTGCGCACAAATAACGTATTGTAATGCCTAGATAGCTAAATGTGATACAATAGCTATCATTCAACAATTTGTCAAATAGATCCCATTAGGTCAACTTATGCTGGGATAAAACTCGTCAAGCTGTATCTAAAGGTTTTGATAACTCAAAACACACAAAAAAAAAATTAAGATCCCACAATAGATAACGAACCTTTGATTAGGATTACATAATTCAAGCTCGCAAATTTCTTATCAAGACACCGTTACCATAACAACCGAGTCATCCCTGTTTCTGAATATCCTCTACGTCACGTATTGTTGTGTCATAATCTTTGTTTTATTATGAGTCATGCTCGACCGAAATATTAAATTAATATTTCATAAAAAATTTAAGAAATTTTCCTCATTATTCCTATTTCGAAATTCTTCCTTCAACCGTCTCATGACTTATGTTAACTATATTCAGCTTACGCAATTACATATTTAAGCCTGTAATTGGGATTATTTAAAATAGTTACGAAGCGTTTTTCTTTCCAGCGTCACATAGATAAGGATCTATGAAGGTGTTCCATACGCAATGATTTCTCGTACTTGCATGAAATGTAAAATTTTCTGCTGAGTTCTTTATAAAGTTTTTTGCGTCTGACGAACGTCGCAAAGTGTTTCTGAAAACTACCATCTCTCGGTTCTCAAGGTGAGTTGGTTTGCTAGGTTTCTGCTTTATTTTATCTATAATGACATAAAATAATATACTTATTTTTTTTGAAAAAAAGGAAAACCGACTTTGAGAAAAATACGCTAAACAGTAAAAAATAATTTTTAATTTTACGAACGAGTTAAAAATATCGAATTATTTCCTATAAATTTTATACTTATTACAACTTTTTGAAATCGGCGCCAAAATTTATGTATGATTTTTTTGTAAATAGGTACCGACTTCAAACAGTTGTTATAAGTATAAAAATGATATCAAATAATTCGATTTTTTTCAACTCGTTTATAAAATTTTAAAATATTTTTTTTTTACTTTTTAGCGCACCTTTCTTAAAATCGGTTTTTCCTTTTAAAAAAAAATTATTAAAACAATCCCTATCCATGACAATAAATGCTGGGTAAACGAAATATCATTGTTGTACAACTTCAACTAAACAATGAAAACATTTAGAAATAGAAGAAACAGTTTAAAAAAATTCCGGTTGATCGTTCATTTCTAAGTGTCATGCTTTATATTCTAAGTGGCTTAGTCAACAAATAGTTCTAAAATATTGATGTAATTGCAGTTTGTTCCATAGCAAACGGAACAAGTCTTCGAACATCTTCTACAGCATTGTATTAAGAAGCATATCCAATATGAAATAGAAATGTCGATATTATTAAGATATATGGGGAAAAAGACACTGAATAAAATTTAAGTACAATTTGAATAAAATTAAAATGCAGAAGAAAATTTTCAATAAAACTAATACTTAAGAATTCATTAGTGATATAGGCATTCATTTCTAAGTGACTTAAGCATTCATTTCTGAATTGATGATTATGATAAAATTTGCTGCTAGTTTGAAAAACAAAGTAAAAGACAAAAACCCTTTGTTACTTTTTGAATCTCTAATGCGATTTCTGCACGGGTTTTAATTATGCTCGGGGGTCACAAATTGTACGTCGATAGTTTCTGTTTGGTTGTATTACATTTACCTGTATTGGTTAATAAAACATTATTTTTGGTTACCTACTTCGGTTGCATTTTAAATAAGTCGCCTAGTTTTAGTTGGAACAAGAAACGTATTTCAGACATTGCAAAAAGAAAGGTTTATTATGAAGTAACGAACCTCGACCAACAATTTGTAGCCTAATTAGTATTAATATAATGATAGCACATCGATATATGTTGGCCATTAATATTAAAGAAACTAGTTTGGAATCGTTTCTTTGGTTACTCCTTAACACGTTCGCTGCCGTCACGCACAGTTGCGATACATTTAGTCACGTACAGTTGTTATACGTTGAGTCGTTTAGTTGCGAAACGTTCAGTCTGGGACAGTTGCGATACGCTGCCGATCACGCATTGGCGATACGTTTTTCAAAATAACATGTAAAATGCAATAGTCTACTTGCATAATCCTTTTATTCACAGGCACTGAACGTGTTAACATATTAATATTGAATAATGTACAATAATATATATTAATAATTCAAAATAATAATGTATAATAACAATAAGAATAAAAACAATACGAATAATTACAATAACGCTAATAACAATAATGATAACAATAACTATAATAATAACAATAAAAGGAATAACTTTAAGAATAATAACAATAAGTTTAATAACAATATGAGTAATAATATTATTATCAATAACAAATAAGAGTAATATTAATATTTTCAATCACAAATAATAACAATAATAGGACAATAATAATAACAATAAGATTTGTAACAATTATTATCAGTAACAAATTGTGTAATAACAAATAAGAGCAACAACAATATTATCAATAACAAATAAGAGTAACAACAATATTATCAATAACAAAAACATTAATAGCAACTAATAACAATAACATGAATAACAACTAATAAAAATAACATGAATAACAACGATTAACAATAACATGAATAACAACGAATTACAATAACATGAATAACAACTAATAACATTAACTAAAACAGGAATAGCAAATAATAACAATAACATGAATAACAATACCATGAATAGCAAATAATAACTATAACATGAATAACAATAACATGAATAACACTAACATGAATAACAATGACATGAATAACAATGACATGAATAGCAAATAATAACAATTACATGAATAGCAACTAATAAAAATAAATGAATAGCAACTAATAACAATAACATGAATAACAATAACATTAATAGCAAATAATAACAATAACATGAATAACAACTAATAACATTAACATGAATAACAACTAATAACATTTACACGAAAAAAAATAACATGAAAAACAACTAATAATATTAACACGAAAATAAATAACATGAAAAACAACTAATAACATTAACATGAAAAACAACTAATAACAATAACATGAATAACAACCACAAAAACAATTACATAATACTAAGAATAACAATAGTAAATTGAGATATATTAACTCTTTTTTTTTCCATAGATGTATTCATCCTACGTTCTTGTCCTCTGCCTGGTGCTCTTTGTTTGCTTGGCGAGCGAAGTGGGCGCAGATGGCGCCAACTCCATCTGCATCACCGCACCCAAGTCTCTGGTCAACCTGTTCGCGTTCATCATCAAGCAAGCAATCAGATTTTTATACCCTATCGATAACTGAATAACCACAGGCGGAAGACCGCTGTTTGTGGGAAGCTAGTTTCTGAGATGAAATAAAGTTTTGTGTGATTGTTGTGCAATGTAAAGTTTTCTTATTATTTTTACTTACACTGTTAGGAATAGGTATTCAAAATTTAGTAAAATGTACTCATTTTTGAATGCATTCGATGCTTATCATAGCTCCGAATGCATAAGTTTCATTTTTGAAAAAGACATTTACTCAAAAATGAGTAAAAAGAGTAGCTGCTTGGTTGCATAGGCTTCTTTCATAAATCACTTTCAATAAATATCGACATTTACAACCAACACTTACCGGGAATCGAAAGCGAATATGCAGACGCCGTAGTCCATGGCTCTATCAGGGTAAATTTTTTTTGAATGAATAAAATTTAAAAATTAGATTAATATAACACTGAATGGAAAATTGTGATACAACTGTTTCATTAAAAAAAAAATAGTTTAAAAAATAGTTTAAAAAATAGTTTAAAAAATATTTAAAAAAATATTTAAAAAATATTTAAAAAATATATTTAAAAATATATTTAAAAAAATATTAAAAAAAAATATTTTTTAAAAAATAGCTTAAAAACTATTCAAAAACAAATAGTTAAAAAAATATTTACATAATTAAATTTTAGTATCAAAATGTCTAAAACTAGGTCATTTGACTCCAATATCTTTGAAATTCCTTGTTTTCATTTCATGTCCGTAAGGCCCCTTATAAAGCATTTACACTGTTAAATATAGGTACTCAAAAATAAGTAAAATGTACTCACTTTTGAGTACATTCGATGCTCATCATAGCTCCGAATCATTAAGTTCAATTTTGAAAAAGTCATGTACTTGAAAATGAATAAAAAGAGCCGTTGCTTGCCTACATAGGCTGACTTTATCAATCACTTTCAATAAATATCGACAATTTCAACCAAAACTTACACGGTATTGAACCCAGATATGCAGGCACCGCTGTCCGGAGTCTTATCCGTTAAGCTACCAAGGCGAAGTGAAGAAGTTATAAAAAGAAGTAATGTTAAAAAGGTGCGTCAAAAGAATGGGAAGTAAGATAATTGAGTTGTCATAACTCAGTTTTCATTTAAGCAATCAACATCAAACAATACGAAACAGCATCTTCTCAACAACTATTTTAAGTTTGCCATGTCGCTTTGTTAATATGAATTAAACAGAAGCTGAGATTAGCTCATACTGCTCATTTTCACAAAAGTACGGTTGCTTACATATGAGCACGCCGTCGCTCATTTACGATGCAGTATAAAAAAAACGAGTACGTTCATGTACTCATTTTTAATCAATTCTTTTGCAGTGTTGAGTTAATTACAATTGAAATGTTGTTGTTTTTAATCGTAATTGTGTATGGAGAATCCCGTCGTTTTCGCTGTGGTATTTAACGACGCACCATAGAAATACATAAACTTATGACTATTTTGTAATTAATAATAAAAAATTTTATTAATGAATTCAGAAATACCATTTTTCGCATTATTAGAACATCTTTCTGAGCAATAATCAAAGAAATAAAATAATATTAAAAAAAAATTACGATTACCACTCATTTTTTAAACCCTTTCCTCAACAGAAAATTCCGTCCCTTGAAATATCTAATTCCAATTTGTACAGTTTCCCCCGAATCTTTAACATTCTATTTTCCCCACCCAAATATAGCTGACTTCAAAAGTTTCAACGGCCTACTCAAATTCCGTTACATTTTGCTCGTAGTTCAAGTGAGAAATCATTTGGGGACTTTTTTTTAAGGGGGTCCGATACCCAAAATTCGCAAAAAAAGTCATTTTTTTTTATATTTAAAAAATAATATTCAAACTTATCTTAATAACTCACAAAAAATTGCTTCAAAAAATTCCTATTACTTTTTTAGTTATGAATGTTTTAATGATGTGTTCCTATAACATAGTTGTATCATATGTAAACTTTAGAAGCAAATATCTCTGTTCGTGGTTTTGAAATTTAATGAACACTAAAAATGCTAAGGCTTTTTTACTATTATACTTAAAATCATAATTTTTGTGTGCATAGCAAGATAAATATATTTTAAATAGATGTATGCATTCAGATTTCCTATTTTTACCATAATTTGTTTTTTAAAACCACTTAAAGTGGAATTTTATTTTTTTTCGTCAATTTTTTTTCCAAAATTTCTAATATATTTTATTTTTTTAAAGTGATGTATCTGAATCAAAATTTGAATGCATACATCTATTTACATGTTATTCAAGATCTTAAATAAAAAAAATTGCTTCAAAATATTGAAAAATAAAAAAGGAGTAGGAATTCTAAAATTGTTAAAAAATTTACTAAAATTTTAATTTAAAAATAAATGTGCAATTAAAAAAAAAATTGAGCGTCTTAAAATGGTTTTTTATGTATATTTAGAAAGAGAAAAAAAATTGGATTGTACAAGTATAAAAATAAAGAAAAAAATGTCGAAGGTATCGGACCCCCTTAAGAACAAGTGTACTGTTTGTCCCTTCAAGGTCCCTCGACCAATCAGCAAGTCTGTTTTCGACGAGATCGCTCGGCAATTAATCCCTATTTTCCCTATGGTCATATAACCTAACGATTCTTTTCCGTGATGTCCATTCTCTTATTGGATTCTGTCTCAAGCATACTTATGGCTGGCTTCTATAAACTACACTGTAAACAAAAGGTACTTAAAAAATGAGTACCTGAACATACTCGTTTTTCTTTGAGAGCAATTGCATCGTAAATGAGCGATGGCGTACTCAAATTTAAGTAATCGTACTTCCCAAAAATAAGCAGTGTGATTAAATATTGCTAATCTCAGCTTCTGATCAAGCCATCTTAATAAAGCGACCTGACACACTTAAAATAGTTGTTCAGAAGATGGTTTTCCACATCATTTGATGTCGATTGCTTAAATGGAAACTGAGTTATTTCAACTGAATAAACTTACTTCCCATTCGTTTGGCGCACCTTTTTAATATTTCTTTTTTTTGTTTGTTACTTTTTCACGTCGCACAACGGATAAGGCACTGGGACTTAGGATATGGGTTCAATTCCCGGTTTGTCTGGGGGTGTAATTGCAGAGAGTTGTAATATTAAATAGAGAGCGCCTTCAATGCCAGACTCTCGTAAGGCCGCGGTGTCAACATTGAAAAAGAAAAACCCACATCACGTGGTTATAGCGCTGCCACATTTGGCGTTCAGACATCTGCAGGAGTTTCTAATTTGGCGCACCTTCTTCTTTTTTGGTGATAAGGAGTTCTGTCCGTTGTCAACTTTTTAACATATATGTACGTATTTACTTATTTTCAAACAATATGCGCTAAATATTTCCTCTTCATTAACGAAACGAAAATATTTTATGTGTTCAATACTCGAAGAAGCGAAACTCTTTATATTTCTCAGGTTTTATTGTTCATATTATCTTATTGAAGTATACAAAATAACAATTGAAAGAACTTCGCTTATGGTAAAATTTTTACATAAAAACGCAATGCAATTATTTCAAAACTACAAAGTAAGAAAAATCTCCTGAATATATCTGTTAAGCTCCCTTAAATTGTGCCACTCGTTCAAAAAAAACTATTTTTAAATACAAAATTAAACACAAAACCATATTACAATACTTCGATCTCGTTCAGTTCTTAAAGTCGCCAAGGCCTGCCAAGTAATATTGGCGCATGAATGAATTGGCATTTCCACATATCACGTGGTTTCAATGATGGACACACGGAAATCAGCATTTTTATTCCTCTATTTGTATCATTACTCTATGTGTAATTGTTGATATTTATTAAAAGGTATTTATGAATACAGCCTAAGCATGTTGCTGTTCTTTTTATTCATTTTTACTCATTTTTCAGTATATGTTTTTTCAAAAATGAAACTTATGTATTCGGAGCTATGATAAGCTTCGAATGTACTCAAAAACGAGTATATTTTACTTATTTTTGAGTACCTATTTTTAACAGTGTAGATAGTTTGTGGAAATATTAACTACTCACCTCTACTATGATTTAATTTAACGACTGCAACAACCCCCCCCCCCCCCCATCTACGGGGGGTCATTTCATGTATGAATTTATTATTTTTTTAATCAAAAAATAATCATTCATATTCGGAAAGTCTTTTAAAAAAAAGTGTACTAAACTTTCCAAACTTGTCATATAAAGAATATTATTAGCTGATTTCTTCCTATAAAAATGTTTTCTTGAAGTATAATTTAAGATTCTTTTCATGTGGAGTATAAGAAAAATGAGGTAAATTTCCTTCTGAAATAAATTTTCTTGAGATTATAGTGCTAGTTTTAGTACTAGTTTCCACGATTCATCTTAAATCAATTCACATGAGTCAACATATTTTTAAGATTACAACTCATTCCAATTCTTTTCGACTTGGGAAAAGTTTCCAAACTTTTGACGGGTATTTATTTTATTATACCTAACTTCATGCAAGATTTATGAACTACGCCGACGGAAGATGAAATGAAAACACGAGAAAAATCTCAATCATTTTAACTGAAGTATACTGATGTAAATTTTATTCCAAAAACAGATTTTCTCCGATAACAAGAAATAAAAAATAGTTTCGATTTCCTATCTCCATATTTTTTCCAGATTAAGAGTAAACTCAAATCTTTTATCTTCAATGAATACCTTTTGATAGAAAATCATAAATTGCAAGTATATTTTCTTTCACAAAAGCAACGAACGGAAAAAGTTCATTTGCTAAACACAAAGAAACACCAAAAAATGAAAAATACATTTTGATGTATGGAAGTAATTATGATTTATTAAAACGAGAATATTTTTTTTTAGAAACACACTAAAAAACTCCACTCTAAATCAAGTTTCCAGAAAGCTTTTGAGTCATAAAAAAGTCCTTTGATTAAATGGAGAGAATCTGTCCAACTAATCATTTGGGGGATCTTGATTAGTGTCCCCGCCCACTTTGAAGCTTCCGTCCAGTGAATGAAAAGGACACGCCTTATGTTTGCGTAATTGGATTGTGAGAAAAGACGTCATCTGAGAGGGGCGTGGTCGATGCGCATTGTGGAATGCGACATCTTCACAGACTGTCCGACGCCCTCGCTCGCCGAAGAATTTCGCTGCGTCAAATTCTTTTGAAAGCTGCGATGTTCTTTTTGCTACTTTTTGACGTATTAAAGGGCGATAGTGCGCAATTTGGTCGATATTGTGAATCACAGAATGCGTCAGATGCTTAGTTGCTAGCGAATCGGGTAAAATTCGGTAAAATAACTGAGATGTAAGATGAGTTCATCAACGAACAAAAAAAAAAAAAACGACGCATATTGTTTTTAAGATAGTGTAAAAAATATATATATATATATATATATATATATATAATCAAGATTGATTGGAGTCATAAAAACCGATGTAATTAATTTTTTTTTGGGTCGCGAGCTCAACTTTTTACAGGACTACAAGTATTACTTTTATTCTTTTTTCTATTAAAAAAAGTATATTCTGTATTTAAAAAGAATTAAAAGTATATGTATTTCTCAAAACATTGTGGAAGGACGACTTTCCGTAAAATAGGAGGCGTGTAACAACCTGACGGACGGATCCTTAACAATTCTTCCTCAAATCAGGTAGATTCGCAGGTGATGGTATGGTCACTTGAAGGGTTGAAAAATTGAAAAGCGCAATTGAAGACAATCTGTGGAAACTATTAGTCATGCGCCGTATGTCTGAAACCATATGATTACCTGTTTTGTCGCAAAAAGCATATTAAAGCCTCACATCCCAGCAAAAAAAAGTCAGCATAAAACCTTCATCAAAATTGTCAAATTGAAGGTTTTTTGAAGGTTTTATAAAGGATATTGGAACAAAAAACTGCAGTTTTTAATTTTTCTGCATAAAACCTTTAAAATATCTGCATTTTCCCTTCATGATTCAAAATTGAAGCTTTTTTGCAGGTTTTTATGAAAGTTTTTTACGGTTTTTATGAAGGATATTGAAACAAAAACCTTTAATTTTATAGATCGTCAAAAAAAAACTGCAGTTTTCCTGCATAAAACCTTCAATTTCAAAATTTTGATGAAGGTTTTATGCTGACTTTTTTTGCTGGGATGTTTTAAAAATCCTGCCGTGTTCAAATTGTCCCAAGCCCCTCGCTAAACCTGAAAAATCTATAAGACACATGTTGTTCCATGCACAAATTTGGACACAAGTTTGTCTATGGACACAAGTGCAAACCAAACTTACATTGTTTGTTTTTATTGAAACAAGGCAATAGAAGACTAACAAAAGTGAGTCGTTTTAAAAAATATGAAACTACAGAATCTAAAGTAATTAAAATGCTCAATTCCATTATAACCGTGGATTCTATACGGGCAAGCTATCTATAATAATTAAACAAAGTGTCTGTGTATCAGTGCGCGTGCACTTTTAAATATAGGTACTGAAAAATAAATAAAAATGTACTCATTTTTTATTACATTCGATGCTTATCGCGGCTCTGAATACATAAGTTTCATTTGTGAAAAGGACATGTACTTAGAAATAAACAGAATGATTAAAAAGAACAGATACTAGCCTACCTTCATAAATCACTTTCAATAAATATCAACAATTACAACTAAGACTTACCGAGAATCGTACCCAGATCCTAAGGTACCGCAGTCCAGTTCTTTATTATAAGTTGTACCATCAGGGCGACATAAAGAAGTTATGAACAGAAAACTTGTTTAAGAAGTGTGCCAAAAGAATAGGAAGTAAGATAAATGAGTTGTAAAACTCAATTTCCATTAGAGCAATCGATATTAAATAATCTGGAAAACCAACTTCTGAACAATTATTTCAAGTTTGTCAGATCGCTTTGTTAAGATGGCTTCAACAGAAGCTGCGATTAGCAATATTAAACCACATTGCTCATTTTTGAGAAAGTACGGGTGCTTAAATTTGAGTACGTGGTAGCTCATTTACTATGTAATTGTACTCAAAGAAAAACGAGTAGATTCAGGAACTCATTTAAGTACCCTTTTTTTACAGTGTGTCTGTGTCAAGCAAAGCACTATTTTACATTTCTCGGACATGTATGAAAATTAATGTGTTGATACTATTCAACCTCTAATAGTGCACCTAAGGCTTGAAATTATAAAATTCCGTATATTTTTAGTTTATAACGGTTTTAGAAACTAATTTTTTTTATCGCCAATTAAAAAAATAGTACTTACATTAATGTAAAAAGTAATTACATTATTATTAAAATGGTAAGATTGTATAAAATAACAAAAATGACATATTTTAAAATGAGTAAATATATAAATATTAATTTAAACAATGGAAAATTGGCGATAAAAAATTGCTTTGGCGACAAAGCGGGAAAACTACACTGTAAAAAAAAAGCGCTTAAAAATAAGTACATGAACGACTATTTTTTTTTTTTTTTTAAATACAATTGCATTGTAAATGAGCGATGACGTACTCAAATTTAAGCAATCATACTTTCGTAAAAATGAACATTGTGATTTAATATTGCTAATATCGGCTTCTGTTCAAGCCATCTTAACAAAGCGACCTGACAAACATAAAATATTTGTTCAGAAGATGGTTTCTACATTATTTAATGTCGATTGCTTAAATGGACACTGAGTTATTACAATTCAATTATCTTACTTTCCATTTTTTTTGGCACACCTTTGTAACATTAATTCTGTTTATTTATCCTTTGCGTCGCTTCGATAGCCGAACGGATAAGACTGTGGACGGCGGAGCCGCACACATAAGTCCGATTCCCGGTAAGTGTCAGTTGTAATTGTTGGTATTTAATTGAAAGTGGTTCATGAAGGCAGCCTATGTAGTCAAGCAACTGCACTTTTTATTCGTTTTTACTTATTTTTGAGTACAAGTCTTTTTCAAAAACGAAACTTAATAAAACTAAGTGACTGCGTATCTATGCGTGTACAAACTCAAAAATAAGTAAAATGGTACTTAAAAATAAGTCAAATTTACTAATTTTTTATTACATTCGACGCTTATCCGAATACATAAGTTTCATTTTTGAAAAAAGACATGTACTCAAAAAGCAGCACAATGAATAAAAAGAACAGATACTAGCCTACCTTCATAAATCACTTTCAATAAATACCAACAATTACAACCAGGCCTAACCGGGGATCGAACCCAGATCCAAAGGTACCGCAGTCCAGTTCTTTATAAGTTGTACCAACAGGGCGACGTGAAAAAGTTATAAACAGAAGACTTGTTTAAGAGGTGTGCCAAAAGAATGGGAAGTAAGATACCTGAGTTGTAATAACTGAGTTTCCATTGAAGCAGTCGACATCAAATAATGTGCAAAACCGTATTTTGAACAAATATTTTAAGTTTGTCAGTTCGGTTTATTAAGATGGATTGAACAGAAGTCGATATTTGCAATATTAAACCATACTGCTCATTTTTGCTCTTCTTATTCGTTTTTACTCATTTTTGAGTACCTGTCTCTTTCAAAAATTAAACATTTGTATTCGGAGCTATGATAAGCATCGAATGTAATCAAAAATGAGTACATTTTACTTAGTTTTGAGTTCCTAGTTTTAACAGTGTAGTCTTCAAGAAAATAATTGAAAATGAATAAAAGAGGATAAGAAACTAATGGAGTAAATCATTACTAATGCGTGTGAAACCGCGGGTAACAGCTATAACTTACATTCATATGCTGCAACGAGTTCCCCAGAAACGCATAGCCAAGCAACTTGTTTGAAATAAAATTAATTCCTTGAATTTTTAATTAAGTTTATATCATATATAGCTTCAGCAAAATTGCAAAAACTATTTTTATGTTTTGTTTCTTAAAAGCTTTTAAATAAAAATTCGGAAACTTGATAAATTTACATTCAAAAAGTTTAAAAAACATTTTCGGGAACCAATTTGGATAAAACTTATCTTTAAAAAATCCATTCCATTTTTTCAATTGTTTGAGTACTTTGGTCAAATATTGCAGAAAAAAAATCCCCACAAATTGAATTTAAATTCCCTTTATGAGGGACATATGGAATGACTGGAATGTTGCCATGTCTAAAACAGATAAAATACTTTTTTTATCTGGAGTATTGCCATACTTTGTATTTTCAGAAGTTTCTATTTTTATACGGAATATTTCTATGTCTTTTCTCTAATAATGAACTTAGATCGAATGGAATGCATAAATGCTTTTGAGTTACAATTGAGCCACGATCCTAAAAAGTATTTTTTATATTAACTATATTTTTATTGCTAAATATATTTTTAATATTATTTATATTTTTAATATTATTTATATTTTTAATATTATTTATATTTTTAATATTATTTATATTTTTAATATTATTTATATTTTTAATATTATTTATATATTTAATATTATTTATATTTTTAATATTATTTATATTTTTAATATTATTTATATTTTTAATATTATTTATATTTTTAATATTATTTATATTTTTAATATTATTTATATTTTTAATATTATTTATATTTTTAATATTATTTATTGTTTTAATATTATTTATATTTTTAATATTATTTATATTTTTAATATTATTTATATTTTTAATATTATTTATATTTTTAATATTATTTATATTTTTTATATTATTTATATTTTTAATATTAAATATTTTTATATTATTATAAATTATTATTTTATATATCGTTTGCCCTGACGGTCAAAACAATAATATCAAGATAAGTGTTCTCCAGTCGATTTTTCTTCCAGAAATACATTCAATTGTTTTCATTCTATATTCTTAACATCTCCATTTTATATTTTTAACCGACTGAACAGCGCGCCAACCAAAACTTCAAAATAAAACCACCAGAGCTTTTAAATTAAAACCGCCAAATCGCGCGCCAAGTCGAGAGGTTATCAATTCGACTGTTATGTATTTTTATATGTATGTTCGCGCGAGATTTTAATTCAGATATTTGGACATTTTTTTTTTGTTGGATAGGGGATGTTTCACTTAGGAGCCTTTGAAAAAAATATCTGGTTATCCGGAAATTAACTATCCGTGAATCTCAGTTAACCGGACAGTTTGAAACAAAATATTGTCCGATTTCGAAAATTATTTTTTATTGGATAGAGAAAACTCCACTTAGCAAACTCTGAAAATAAATAATCGGTTATCCGGCTGTTATATATCCGGAAATGTCGATTAACCGGAGTTTTTTTTAAACAATTAATCCTACTTCAAAATGTTATAATTGTTTAACAGAAGTTGTACAACAATGACATTTCGTTTACCCAGCATTTATTGGCATGGATGTTTTTTTTCATATACATTCTTGAGACAAAATGTAAGCACAAGTTGTTACTTCAATTTCCTTGTGAATAATACAAGGGGGCGAAGCCGGCTGTTAAATTACAAACTGAAAAGGGAAGAATAAAATAATCTCTTTTAAAAGAAGGAAAACCGACATTAAAGAAAATGCGCAAAAAAGTACAAAATAATTTTTAATTTTATGAACTAGTTGAAAAAATGAAATTATTTAATATCAATTTTATAATTAATAGTACTTTTTGAAGTTGGTTCCAATTTACAAAAATCCTACCTAAATTTTGGCGCCGATTTCAAAAAGTTTTAATAAGTATAAAATTGATATTAAAAATTCAATTTTTTAACTCGTTTGTAAAATTAAAAATTATTTTTTTACCTTTTAGCTCATTTTCCTTAAACTCGGTTTTCCTATTTTTAGAAAGATTAAAAATTTTTAAATTAGGAAAGTTGGTATCTATTGAAACGGCCGCAACATGTACGTCGTGTAACGTCAAGCTCAACAGAGAATTAGGGAATAAAATTTATTGAGTGCAATTATTTATATGATTGTTTATGGTATGAATTGAATTACAGTCAAAGTCACTGACGATAGTCATACGATGATTTCTCACAATGGTGATTCACATCAATACCATTATTATTTGACTTAAAGTAGAAATGCCATAAATTAAAAATTAAAAACGGAAAAATAAAATAATCTTTTAAAAAAAGGAAACCGACTTAAGGAAAATGCTCTAAAAAGTAAAAAACATTTTTTTATTTTAGGAACGAATTGAAAAATATGAATTATTTATTATCAATTTTATACTTGTTAAAAAAAATTTAATCGGCGACAAAACTATGGTATGATTTTTGTAAATGATTAGTCGTCGGTTTAAAAGAATTATTACCTTCTAAAACATTATTAGAATACTTAAATTAATTTGTTCCTCGGAAGATTTTAGAAAAGTTATTTTATCTTCTAACGGACACAAGCGAATAGCTCTCATTTTGTTATGAAAACTTATTACTGTTAACAGTTTGTTTTTGAAAAAACAAAATTCTAAGAACGGGTACTTCAGCTAGAAGAACACAAATAACTTACTTTTCCTTCTTTAGGTATGAAGGACAATTCTGCCAAATTTCACCTTCCTGTGTATAAGAATAGTAGGAATATCAGTGATGAGTGAATTTTATAATAACCCAGTGCTTACAATGGGTATTTCAGCTGGAAGTTCGCGAATAGCTTAGTTTTCCTATAGATATAAGAAACCAATTTGCAAAATTTCATCTTCCAGGTTATGCGTGAAGTTGGTTAATAAGATATGAGTGAATTTTAGTTGTAACTCCGTGCACAGGTCGTGTATTTTAGCTAGAAATTCACGAATACCATTTTTTCCTATTTGAAGTATAAAGAACCACTCTTGCCAAATTTCGTCTTCCAGGGTATACGAGACGTAGGAGAATTCACGTAAAATGTTTAGTAATAATGTTCAGTTAGATTTTGTGTTAGTTATTTTTTGCCGAAATGCCACTTTTTATCGGTTTTGGTCGTCGACGGATAAATACTTATTATAAATACAATTTTACTGAAATCCTAATTTACAAAATGGACGCATTTTTCGCTTAAAGTTTACAGGAAATATAAATTTAATATTTAAATAAATAGTAGCGTATGTTTGTTCGTAAGTAAAACTCTACAAAATAATTAATATTTATATAATTTGCCCTGATGTAAAATCTACAATTAATTACTACCGAAAAAATATTATGCTAAAAATCATTATAGTTTATATCAGCATGCTTTTAAAATTATTTTTTTTAATAAGAGAGCAACACGATATAGTGACATTCATTCTAATGTTCTGGGAAAAAAAATTATTAGAAAAAGTAGTAAATAAAAAAAATAGATTGGTCATTTTCTATTTGTAGGTACGTCTATTTTGAACCAAGCGTGTTCGTTTTGGAAACATCTCGGTAGAGGGCGCTGTTGCGTTTGGGCCTTGAATTTTACAATCATGCTGGTAATGGAACAGAAACTAGCTAAATCAGAAACTTTCTACTTGTATAGAAAAAGAAAAGAAATGGACATTCTACTAATCAAAAAATAATTTGCATAAAATAATTAATATATATATTTTTTAATTGAGAATATTTGAATAGAAAATATGGCGCAATTTCTTGTTTTCTAGTTTCCTTTTTGTGTTCGTTTTTTCAAAACATTTACAAAACTTATTTAATTTAAATCTCTTTTCTAGAAAACCATTGATTGGAGAAGCATTAAAAATCATCTGTCGTGGTTTTTATTCCACTGTGTTGCCAAACTTACAGGAAAAACAAAGAAAATTTCAAAAATCCATTCATAAAATTTGAGATGAGTAAAAAAATGAGTAATGGGAATTTATTTCATTATTTTAATATTGCAATTTGAAGTAAAATTTGATTAAATGTTGTTCCTCGGTAGATTTTAAGGAGAATATTTGACTTCTAGCCCTTGTTAACTATTAATTATTTTAGCCCTTATTAACTATTAATATGTATAGGTCACTTCGAATACTCGAGAGTTACTCTTTAGCTCAACGGTAAATAACAAGTGTAACATGGTCATGTCCCCATAACTCACTGCTCTACGAATGTATTAAATAAAATATATTTCAATTTCACCCATGCGGTTTTATGAAATTTTAATCATTATTGTTGGTTATTCCTTTCCAACCGACTTAAAAGCGCGCCAACCAATATCAGATGAGCGCCAAAAAGATAGATGTTATCAATTGGATTGTTATGTTTTTTTGTTTTGTTAATGTATATTTGCGCAAGATTTTTGTTCTAATTCAGATTTGTCAATTTTTTTTTTGTAGGATAGAGAATGTTTCATTTGGGCATCATTTGAAAAAATATCCGGTTATCCAGCATTTCCCAATCCGGAATTTTCAATTAACCGTATAAAAAAATATTGTCTGATATTGAAATTCTTTTTTTTTGTTGGATAAAGAAAACTCCCCTTTGACAAAAACTGCAAAAAATATTTGGTTATCCGGCTATGATAAATCCGCAAATATCGGTTAATCGGACTGTTTTTAACATGACTTTTTCTGTAATTTAATTTAACTCGTTCATAAAATAAAAATAATTTTTTTATCCGGAATTCTCAATTAACCGGACCGTTTGATAAAAAAAATATTGGCCGATTTAGAAAATTCTGTTTTTGTTGGAAAGAGAAAAATCTACTTAAACAAAATCTGTAAAAAAATAATCGGTTATCCGGCTGTTATATAACCGGAAATGTCGATTAACCGGAGTTTTTTTAAACAATTTATCCGTTTCAAAATGTTTTCATTGTTTAACAGAAGTTGCACAACAATGACATTTCGTTTACCCAGCATTCTTTGCCATGGATAGGGATTGTTTTACGATATACATTGTTGAGACAAAATGTAAGCACAAAATGTTGTTACTTGAATTTCTTGGTGAAGGGGTAAAAAACTAAAAAGGGAAACATAAATAATCTTTCTAAAAAAAAAGAAAAACCGACTTTAAGAAAAATGCGCTAAAAAGTAAAAAATAATTTTTAATGTCGGAAAAAATTAAATTATTTAATATCAATTTTATACTTATTATAAATTTTTGAAGTTGGTGCCAATTTACAAAAATCATACCTAAATTTTGGGGCCGATTTCAAAAAGTTTTGATAAGTAAAAAATTGATATTAAATAATTCAGATTTTTCCAACTCGTTCGTAAAATAAAAAACTATTTTTTACTTTTTAGCGCATTTTCCTTAAAGTCGGTTTTCCTTTTTTATAGAAAGATTATTTTATCATTATAGTGATTTTGATTTACCGAACTATAAAAGGAGTCCCAGCTGCTCAGTTGGTAAGGCGTTCAGCTACTAATCAGAGGATTGGTGGTTCGAATCCGTGCAATGGACTTGACATAGAAAAGTAAAAAGTAGTGATGTTGCGATTGGAGGGTTGCCAGCTTCGTTAAAAAAATACTAGAAAGTCGTCCAGAATATCCAACAAATTATACTGGAGTGTATAAGGGACTGTTGCACGATAAACCTAATCGGGGTCCAAAGTCCCGACGTCTATTGAAGGCGTTGGGTGCCAGTTCAGGTGTTTCCTCGTCATCTGACCATGGTTCTAAAATAACGAGGTGCATGTATGAATGTGTGTGTGTTCCCGGGTCTTTCCTTCGAGATTGACCCCGAACCGTCGTCAATGGCCCACTGTGCAGCTCTAGTGCGACGTTATTTAACAAAACCAAACCAAACCAAACCGAACAATAAAAGTGGTATGCTCTTAGCATTCTGACGTCTTAATTTTTTTTCACTTTCTGAAATTCTGTGATTGGAGAGGGTCAGAGAGTCGGAATAGGTTTCTATTAAAATTTTATACTATACTTTGACACCCGAAGACTCTTTACCCCCCCCCCCCCCCCCCCTCCGGTGTATCAGTATTTCACTAAAAAAATAGTTCTGACCCTACCGATATGGCTTAACATTGTAATCTATCCGACGACATCGAATTAGCAAGTTAAACTTTTCCACTACGTCCCTTTGATTTTTATTGAAACTGCCACATTTTTTCACACAAACAAAAAAAAATTCACACTTCTCAGCAAATTCACACGACACAAACCCGACAAGGCGACACGGTCTCATTCACGCCAACTCAATCCGACATACCCGCCAAAAAAAAAACTCAAAAAATTGTTTCATTCCCTCAAATTAAATCGCCAACGCGCCAATCGATCGACAAAGCATCTTCGAACAATTTTTTTCCCCTGGTATTATTAATAACAACAATAAAAAACACATCCCCCCTCCCCCTTTTTTTAGAACAAACCAAAACGGGGGATGGAAGAACCCCGAAAATAATAATAAAAAAAAAATGGCGCAAAACAAAAGCAAAGAAGAGAATCGTCCACCAAAACTGGCTGACGAAGTGATGTGAAGTAAGGGAGAGGAGACAATCGAACTAAAAGGAAGATGGGGAGCTATGATGGGGGGGAGGGGGATTAAGAGATGGAAAAGGGGGGGAGCGCCTAGTCGGCGCCCATAGGCGCCACTCCGACCCACAATGGCGACGCTCACCCCGTTTTATGTAATGTCCCCCCCCCCTCTTTTCTGCGGGCCTTTCGATAAAATTATTGAACGAGTAAAACTGGTAGCCTGAGCTATATCCCTGGCATAATGGCCGTTCGCGGGCTTTTGGGAGTGATTGTTATTTTATTTGTTGTATTTTAGAGAGATGGGGTTTTATGTAAATAAGTGGGTATTTCTTGGGTTGATATATTCTTGATAAGAGTCTTGAGGGTTTGTTGTGGAGAGTAGGCTTAATTGTTTCGTGTGGTTTTAGGGTCGACTGCGGTGTTATGGTTGAAGTCGCCTAATTTTAAGGTTTTAAATTTGAATCCTCGGGCTGTGGTTGGTTGATTTTAGTAATTTTCACTCTAGAGCTACACAATGGGCTATTGGTGACTATTGTAATTTAACCCACTGATTTCTGGACCGTTATTCTGAATTGAGCAGGACAGTTTGTTGACTTAAAGCCAATTGAAGGTTAAAATACTGTACACACCACTTCCATTTCAACCTCTATGTTTCTTATATTGTTCACGCTAAAATATGCCAAGTTGTAGTGCTTTTGGCTATTTTTTTTTATATATATTCCATTAAAACCTTCGAGCATGAATGGACTGTAGTAGAGCAAATATGACGCCATAATCGTGAAACCAACATATCAGACCGAATGGCCTCAGGCACGTGACTTCTTTTCAAAATTATTAATTCAAAAATACTCGCGATTGGCTGATGAATTGGGAAATGTGTAACAGTGAAAATTTATTAATGGAATACCGTAATTAACCACGTGTCTGAGGCCATACATGTTGGCTTCACTTTGATGTTAGCGAGATTATAGCATTATGTTTTCTCTACTGTGAAGGATCCATGCTTGAAGATTAAAACCCATTTTAAACGCCTATTCTTTGAAATCCATTTTAACCAATAATAAGTGGATAATCGGAAAAACGAAAATTCTATTTTTGGTTTGGTGTGGTTTGGTTAATTAACGTCGCTCTAGGGCTGCACAGTGGGCTTCTGGCTACGGTTTAGGGCCTATCTCGAAGGAAAGACCCGGTTCGATGGCTCGTATTTTTGTACCATGGTCAAATGACGAGGACAACACCTGAGCTGGCACCCGACGCAATCTCACTAAGCGTCAGGACTTTAGACCTCGATCAGATTTATTGTGCACCAATCCCGCATACACACCAGTATAATTCGTTGGATATTCTAGACGGCTTTCTAGTATTTTGTAGCAAAGCTGGCAACCCTCTGATCACAAGATAACTATTTTTTAACTTTTCTTTGTCAAGTCCACCGCACGAGCTCGAACAATAGCAATCCTCTGATTACCAGCTGAACGCCTTTATTCTCTAGACTGTCAAAATACTAGAATGTCGCCCAGAACATCCACAAAAAATTTACGGCTTGTATAAGGGACTGGTGCACGATAAATCTGATCGTCCCGACAAAGTCCCGACGTCTATTGAAGGCGTTGGGTACCAGCGCAGGTGTTGTTCTCGTCATCTGACCATGTTTAAAAAATATGAGGCATCGTTCCCGGGTCTTTCCTTCGAGATAGGCTCGTCGCCAAAAGCCCACTGTGCAGCTCTAGTGCGACGTTTATTAACGCAACCAAATCACTGAGCGTGGAAAAATAATAATATTGTAATTTGAGGAAAAGTACTTTGCTGTATTCCAATTTTAAAAAAAATTATATAGTAATAAAATAAATTGCGATATAAATAAAAAAATATATATTTTATTCACTTTTGTTAATTTACTTCATCATTAATTTTAATAAAGCAGAGTCAATGACAGTAAAAAACTTACATTTATTACAAAATTGCAGTGTTAAAGCTGTATTATATCCCATTAAGAAATGATTTGTCGACTTTTATAATAACAGTTATACAATCGATGCTTATTAATCAAAAATTGTCTCAAAAACAATTACACAGAACTTCTGTTTACTTACCACAACAAAACAATAAAATTATTGTTGCACAGTAGGCGAAAATTTTGACCTCATTTTGCCAATGACAGAGTATTTTTTTACTTCGACTAATAATTGGGTAATAAATATTATATAAAATAGCGAATCTGTCTTTTTGAAGAACAAAGTAATCAGTAAAAAAGTTTTTACTGAACTTGATCATCGCTTTCTGCAACAGCCAGAGATGCCTTTGTCATCGTTCTCGCAAGTACAAATATCACTGAGACAGGTGAGGTCAAATTTTTAATGATCTGTAATACTACTTAAAATGGTGCATTCAAATTAACACCTTGATGATGATTAAAAAGTAAGTTCGGGGCTATATAGCATCGCAGGACAAAACATGTCCTGACATGTTGTCTCCTGGACAAAGCGCCAAATCAATAACATCGCGCTCGTAATTAAAAAGTTCCAAATTATATGATTTTTTTCCATTTGAACTATGCTTACAAAAATCTATTATTATTTTTAAGCAACTGAAAAGCGCGCCAACAAAAACCGCCAACGCCCGCCAACAGGAGAGAGAAGTTATCAATTCGACGGTTATGTATTTTTTTAATGTATGTTCGCGAAAGATTTTTGTTCTAATTTAAAGATATGGTTCTGGGAAAATTCTTTATTTGATGGATAGGGGATGTCTCAATTAGGCACCTTTAGAAAAAAATATTCGGTGTTATCCGACATTTAAGTATCCGGAATTCTCAATTAACCGGACCGTTTAAAAAAATATTGTCCATTTTCGAAATTTTGTTGTTGTTGTTAAAATAGAAAAAAATCCAATTTTTAATTAAAAAAAAAATTGGTTTTCCGGCTGTGACATATCTAAAAATATTGATTAACCGGTATTTTTTTTTACCAATGTCTCTTATTTCCAAATATTTTATTGTTGAATAAAGATTGTACAACAATGACATTTCGTACCCTCTGCATTTATTAGCATGGATAGGGGGGTTTTACAATATACATTGTTGAGACATTGTAGTTTTGTTTACCCGGCATTTATTAAACCTTGTCCGAGACGTGGAAATATGTGAGCAAAACCTTGAAATTTTGGTGAATAATAACAGGGGGCTAAATCCTCTGTTAAATTAAAAGCTAAAAAGTGAAAAATAAAATTATCTTTTTTTCAAAAAAAAAAAAAAAAAAACAGGAAAACCGACTTTCAGAAAATTGCACTGAAAACTAAAAAATAATTTTTAATTTTACGAACAAGTTGAAAAAATTGAATTATTTATAATCAATTTTATATTTATTACAACTTTTTGCAGTGGTACCAATTTACAAAAACATACATAAATTTTGGTTCCGATTCCATAAAAGCTGTAATAAGTATAAAATTATTATAAAATAATTAATTTATTTCAACTTGTTCGTAAAATTAAAAAAATATTTTTTTACTTTTTACCACATTTTTCTTTTAGTGTTGATTTTTTTGTTAAAGACTATTTTATAATCACAATGCTCGGAAAACACAAAAAAAAATAAAATTGATATTTTATAGGAGTAGGGAAGGGGGCTAAAGATAATTTTGGCCTGGAAACACCGAATTTTTTTAATTTCTTTTCATAGAGTCGGCACATTAGAAGTTAATAAATTGAGATTTTAGCATTTTTTTGTAAACGGCCATTACAAATGGGGAACAATTTGACATTGCCCAGAAACAATCTTCTTGAAAGGGAACGAAAGGGGAAATGTGGAAAAAATCATACACGAAAATCCCCTTGCAGAAGATTGTTTGGGGAACAAAAAGCCAAATTTCCCTATCCTTTGTGAGAGGCTATTTACAAAAAATGTTAAAATGGCAAAATGCTAAAATTTCAGTGTGTTGACTCGTTGATAAGATACTGAAGAAATTCAATGTTTATTTTTCAAAATAATTTGTGTTGTAAATAACAAGTTTAATTCAGCCATTTGCTGCTTCACAGCACACAAAAAAGGTGCTTAAAATGAGTACATGAACCTACTCGTTTTTCTTTGAGTACAATTGCGTCGTAAATGAGCGATGACGTCCTCAAATTTAAGTAACCGTACTTTCTTAAAAATTAGCAGTGTGATTTAAAATTGCTAATATCAGCTTCTGTTCAAGCCATCTTAACAAAGCGACTTGGCAAACTTAAAATAGATGTTCAGAAGATGGTTTTCCATAATATTGGATGTCGATTGCTTAATTGAAAACTTAAATATTACAATTAAATATCTTAATTCCCATTCTTTTGGCACATCATTTTATGTTACAAAGGTGTGTCAAAACAATGTTTATAATTTCTTCACGTCGCTATTGTAGCTTAACGGAAAAGGCTTTGCGCAGCGGAGCCCCGGCGGGGGTTCGCGGATCACCTTTCGGGGACCAATGATTTGGAGGAAATAATACTTAACTTGAAGTGAATAGTTAGTTGTTGCTGTGTTGATGAATTTTTATTTGTTTGGATGTCAAATTTAAAATTGTGTAATTTTTTTTTCCAGATATGTTTATGAAATAAGTTTTCATTGTATAATAATTTCTTTTTGCAGATGTCACTTTTGAAGATTCTCGTCTAGATGTCGACCATCGTATTGCCTGCAACTCATGGTTGGAACAACAGCTGGAATTCTGGATCCAGATTCAAATATTGGCAGCGGAATTTAAAACTACTATGGAAAATAAAATCTCAAATTCTAATGCATTATGTGTTGTCTCAATGCCGGTTGTGTTTAAATTAATTAAAAAAATATATCGGTTGTGGACCATCTTTAATGTGCTACCGATTCCGATTTATATAATTTACTTAAATAAAGTTTTATCGTAAACGCCTTTCGGCCGTATTCTGAGATAGCTACCCAGCAAAAAAAGTCAGCATGAAACCTTCATCAAAATTGTTAAAATTTAAGATTTTTTGAAGGTTTTATAAAGGATATTGAAACAAAAAACTGCAGTTTTTTTGAAGTTATTAATTTTCCTGCATAAAACCTTTAAAATATCTGCATTTTCCCTTCATGATTAAAAATTTAAGGTTTTTTGCAGGGTTTTTTTATGAAGGTTTTTTGCAGTTTTTATGAAGGACATTGAAACAAAACCTTTAATTTTATAGATCTTTAAAAAAACTGCAGTTTTCCTGCATAAAACCTTCAATTTCAAAATTTTGATGAAGGTTTTATGCTGACTTTTTTTGCTGGGTATACCACTAATTTTTGGATGTATAAGTGATCCAATTTACATACAAGTAACCAGAAACGCTTGATTCGATCATATGTTAGCGCTAATGTCCCACTAGTGAAACAGGACAGCGTCTGTTAACAGTGACATACTGAATTAGGAACAAACTAATGAAACCTTCTACACTGTTAAAAATTTCAGTTCAATGATGTATAAAATCTTGGAGCAAAACAGAGGTCAGCAGCAAATTACCCCATATTGTGATGGAATATAGATGGTATATAGAAGTGTTATTTCTGATACACGATCCTTTTAGAAAGTCAACGGTTTACCGCACAGTTTTAGACAGCTTTTCTTTGACGAGTTTCGAAATGTTTTCCTTTTTCTTTGACGCAATTTGTAGTTTCTAACTGCACAATTACATATCTTATGGTAGTTCGATTATTTTTAGATTTAGATTTTTTAATGCAAAAAGGTGTATTTTTGAACTACTAGAGCGGTTTAATTTTTCACTTTTGAAAAAACATGCAAAACTAAAGATTATTTTGGACATTTCGTCAATTGTTTAAAAATTAAAAAAAAAAAAAAATAGAATAGAATTTTCAAAAACGCTTTGGATCATTTGTAACCAATAGTTTAAAATATAAACTACATTTTTTTTGTTGACAATTGGAAGACAAGTATTCAAAAAATATATGATTCCTTTTAAAATTTTTATGAAATTATGATTTTTACATTAAATAACGTCAAAATACTGATCATATTGAAAAAAATATATATTCGCCTTTACCTTAAACATTTCTTAACAAATTGGCACAATTTCAGGACAGTTACTTTTTGAGATGCGAGGGGAACAATAAGAAAAGAGTAGTTAATTTACTCGAAATATCCAAAAAAAAAAAAAAAAATTTCTTCACTATTTTTAATGCCTAGCTCAATTAAATATATATAATTTAATTGTAGAAATATAAATATAATCTATAGGATATAAATATTATCTTTATGACATCGGAAACATGAAGTTTTAACGAACATTAATGTGTTTTTAATAAGAAAATATGTAATTTTAAATTACTTATAGCAGTTTAGAAATCACGTTGCAAACATGAGGGTGAAAAAACTTCAAATAAATGGAGTGTTTTTAAATGTTTAAAAAATTTATAAATTCAAAACCAATTCGAATTATAAAAAAATGCTTACTTGATTTCCAGTTCAAACCTATTCCTACACTCCCTAAAAAAATTGGATCTTAATAGTGTGTCAGAAACTCGACGGACAAAATTACTTGCTAAATTTTACCAGCGACGACTTTAATATTAAATAACTTATAAACTAATAATTGCATTGAAACAAAAATATATTCGTCTTATCAAACATTTCTTAACAAATTTACTTAATTTCGTAATTTTAGGATTTTTATACTTTTCGAGATACGACCTGAATAACTGAGAAAGAATTAGAAATTCCCCCTAGGGCTTACTTTAAAGAGAGATACATTGTAATTAAACTACTGAACCTAATTTTAATGTTGGTTTCGGACTAGAAAAATGTACCATACTTTTTTTTTTCAAAGTAGATAATAAAAGGTTATACTTTTTGACTAATATTTTTGAACGTATAATTTTTTAGTCTAGTAAAATAACTAAAATTTAGGTTTAACAAGTAGATTTTACACTAAACTAATGGTACATAAAATCGCGCTTTGACTGGAAATATACTTTTTGAGAAAACGAAAAGTGTACCAAACAAAAGAAACAGACAATTTCTTGAAAAATTCTAAAAAAGTAAAATCACTGGTAAATCTTAAAGGATTTTTTTTATTTTCCCGTGCAAATATTTCTGAACTATTTAGGATCAGTGAGTCCACTAAATATTGGCTTTTTTATGCAATTAAATAAAAAAAATTCCAAATAGTGAACTGCTTCCGAAAGGTGGCGTTTCCACTTTTGTATAAAATTTAATTTCGAATTTTATATTACTTAATATGGGATATTTTTCAAAAATTTAGTATCAAACGATAGCTGACATTATAATCCCCATCATACGCTATAAATTAAAAATCCGATTTTTTTGTAGGTTTCTAATCGCCTTAATTAACAGTTCATAATATATGATTTATAAGAAAAAAGTCTTTTGGTGACATTTTTAGACAGTTTAGTAGATTGTTTACTCATTTGATGACATTTTAAAGGAACACTTTAAAGTACAATATTTAATAATTTGCGATGTTTTAAGAAATAATTTTTTTCTACAAAACCTTTTTTAAAGTTCGACAACTTCTAAGGTTTACGAACTGTGTCGTATAATTTTATCTCCATAAAATGTAGTGTTGCAATTCTTATTCCACGAATTTCTTACAAAATACATAAACCAAGCAATCGTTCTGCCATAAACAAATTCGGAATACCCTCAGTCAACATGAACACGTTTAACGCTCTGCGAATTCCAAAAAAAATATATACATAAATAACTGAAAAAATAAAAATGACAGAGATATAAACAAAGCGAAACCTGTTCATGTGAATTCCAAAACAAAACCAAACGACAAAATTCCCGCCAAAACTACAACTTCGCCTTTACGCAGAAAAAAAAATCCAGTTCTCGTAACCAAATTCGCGACATTCCGGTTATATTTTTTTTATTATTCTTTTGTTTACCGAATCAAATTGTTTTTAGGAGCGATTACGGCGAGCGTTCCATATAAGGATAGTTCCATCTTTCCCGGTTTGGCTGAGTGTCAGTTTCGAAGAAGTAGGCCGGAGCAAAAGCGCCTCACACTTTTCAGTGTAAACACCAGCACATGTTGGGAAATTTCCGAAATCGGCGACGATTTCGAACAATCAATTAGCAATCCCGCAGTCGGTTTCGAGATGAAATGAAATGCCGAATTGTGTTTTACTTTTGATACACTGACCCGGTGCCGCAATTACAACACGGATTAGTCATTTGGTGTTGATTTTTGAGACAAAAATCTTCAATTGAGTCAGTGTATTGCGGCTTTACGGCTTCCTGTGTTCTGTGACGTCACCGGAGCGCCATCTTGTAGTAACTAGGGTGTGCCGAGACGATCGGTAGTGTGAAAAGTGACCGAGTAACGATCGGTAAGTTCTATATTTCTGCATTCTGTAAAAAGATACGTTTGTTTATTGTTTATGTGTTGATTATGAGCGCTAATGTGCGGGTTTTCGATGGGGCGCATTTTTAAAAATGTCATTTGCTCTTGACAGGTGTAATAGCAAAACAACCAGCTGATTGTCATAGACTTTAAATGACCTGAAGCACGTACAAATAGTATACGGGTAAGCGGTAGCCTTGCCGATTGATAATATTCTATTTATGAGGTTTTAAAACGAATCTAAAATTCCCTGATTGTTTCGTTGAGAAATTTGTTCTATTTTATTAGCAGCTTTCTAAAATTAGCATGTTAGCTTTTATTTATATTGCTGCTTAGTGGGGGTAGGGTTAAAAAATATGCGTTTGATATTTTAAATATTTGATAATCGTTTGCATCGTTTTAATCGCTTTTTTCATATATCCATTTCCAGCAAATGAAATTGTTTTGTAATCAAGTTACTTTTGTAATAATGCGAACTTAGTTTTTCAAATATTTAGATGAGTATATTTGAAAATACAACTGAATTGTAACAGCACTTTTAATAAACTTATTATTTACATTTTCTAGTGCTTTGTTTAATTATAAGTTAAAGTAATTTTAGTGTTTTCTATTGAATAAAAATAACAAATTCGTGGCAGTTAGATTTATTTCATTCACTAAGGTTTTAGCTATTGATCATCGATTTTCCCCGTAAAAATATGCTTGATAAAACACCACTAACGATGTTCAATCACTCAAATCAGCAGATTGTTTTTCTTTTCAATTTTATTCATTGATTTTTCAATTTAACTATCGCCAATTATTCATATCAATTGCAGAAAATATATGTTTTTTAGTATTGTATGCGAGTATTGTATGTGATGTAATACGATTTTTATTTATTTTTGTTCCAATAATTTTTATTTTAATAAGAATTGATTTTAATAAGAGTTAAATTCGAAGTTGTAAACCAACAGTTACTAAACAATCTTGCTAAAAAAATCAGACTTTTGTTTAAGGTTTTTCAGAATCAAACTATTTAATATTTTTTATCTATGCCATTTCAAAATTTAAGTTGCAGCCATTTTCTGTGTATTTAAATTCGATTGCTTATTTTTAATTTGAGAATATAAAATTTAATTAACTGTACGTGTTTATATCCAAAATGTATTGTAAATCTGAGTTTTAAGTAACTCTGAATATTTTTTTGCCTTTTGAATCTTTGATGTTGATAGCGAAATTACAAATACAAATATTAACGAGCGACAACCGGCTCAATGCCCAACAAGGTTGGTCTCAGAAAAGTGAAAAAAAATATCTGTTCCACTTAGTTCATGTACTTGAAACTTTCAGAATAACCATAAGATGTTAACTAAAGACCCTCCAGCAAATTTCAGGTCATTCCCATTTAATGACTATATAACTTCTTAAATAAATTACTCCTGTATAATTAATAATATTCGACGGCAAGTTTTCCATTTGTTGATTATCCTATTCTATTATAGAAATAGTGCTTTTTCCCTTCCTGATTAAAATGTGATTTGTTTAAATTAAACCAATGACCTCTCGTTTTGTTACTTGGAATCCAAACTCTCGGTGTCCTCCTATATTTAGTAAATTTGGATAGTTGAATGAAATGTCCTTTTAAACCTTCTCTCTTTCAAAATATATATATTCATATTTCTTTGTAAATTCCTAGTTTGCGGTGCACCCTGATCCTGATTCTGGAAAATTGGTGCCAAAATGTTTTATTTTTCGTTTGTCAGCAAGTCAAAATGTCAAACATAATGGCTGTTTAGTTTATTAAATAATGTTACCCAACAGCTGCACAATAGGTTATTGGTGATGGTTCGAATTCAATAATTATGCAATTAATCAATAAATATATGACAGAATCAAAAGTCTTATGCGCATGCATGTACTGTGCGCTAATGCCACAGACTCGTACTTCGGTTCACTGTTCCGGGCAGAAGTTGGTCTCCGGCCTCCAACTACTCAGTATAAAATCTAGTACCTCCTTTAAGCAGTCGTTTATGGTGTTTACAGGCAATCCTGTGAGCAGTCGGTTATCTCACAAGTCGTCGGAAACATCTTCTGTGGGTCAAGTTCCATTTTCACCAGCAATTAAGCATTCATACACCAATCAAAGAAGGAATGTTTGCTAACTCTAACTTCCGAAAATATTTTTTAAGGTAACAACCCAACTATTTCCTCCATGCCATCAATCACATGGAATAATTTTAAACCAACCAAATGCAAGTATTCAAGGCTGTACTTAACATGCCTTCGCATGATATGTAATTGAGTTTATGTACGTATAGATTAGGGTTACCACAATATAAACTTTATCACTCATCAATGGTTGCCAAATATTTCATTGGCAGTGGCACCAAAAACTGGGAATTGACCAACTTTTTAATCTATTTCCTAATCCATGCATGAAATATCTTGGACCATTTTAGTAGCCCTGTGCTGAACTTTCTCTAACAAATCAATGTATTTTTAACGATATCGTAACCAAAACTGTATAACATACTCTGGATGAGGATCTTCTTACTTTATGGAAAAATTGATGATCAATAAATAAAACATTTATTAATTAAAGAAATCTAAACGGCACAAATTTGTTCTTTTTACTCAGAGATAATTGTAATAAAGAGAAATACGACAACATAGCAGAAAATTTAACAATGTAGAAGAAATTGTATTAAGTGAAATTTTTGGAAAAACTGACTTACAAAACCTGGTGCACCAATCTACGTGTTAAACTATTGATATTCTAAGCTAAAAAAATTATCCTTTTTAAAAACCATTTCTGTTTTACTATGATGTATAATCATACTCGTGATATATTTTGTAATATTTTTTGCACATATGAAGTGTATCAAAGGTAGGGCCACTCTTAGTAGTCGCAGGGTCTTGTCCAAATCTAGCCACTGGGCCCCTTTTGTCTAGAGTGTTGAAAGGTGTTAAATCGCACAAACAGTATTTGGGTAATGGCTTCCCCCCAAAAAAAGTTGCGACAGTTAATTTTCTAGGTAACACCAACATTAAATCTATTGAACCATTTTTTTAATGTAGAGTCTTCCTTTTTATATATGGAGGCTGAGTGGATTAAGGCGTCCGATGGGAGTCTGAGGGTACCCGGTTCTAACCTGTGCGACGGACTAGACTAAGAATAGTAAAAAAAAAATGATATTGCAATCGGAGGGTTGCACACTTCACTACCAAAATACTTGAATGTCGTCCAGAACATCCACAAAAAATTAACGACGTGTGTACGGGACTGGTGCTTTGATAAATCTGATCTGGGTCCAAAGTCCCGACGTCTGCGTTGGGTGCCAGCTCAGGTGTTGTCCTCGTCATCTGACCATGGTTAAAAAGTACGACACATCGTTCCTGGGCTTTCCTTCGAGTTAAGCCCCGAACCGTCGCCAATAGCCCACTGTGCAGCTCTAGTGTGACGTTAATTAACCAAACCAAACCTTTTTATTTATGGTTAACAAAATCACGATTAGTGAACAAAAGTACTCTTGATATACAAGCAACTGCATATTAAACGATAATTCAAACGAATATATATATATATATATATTTTTTAATATATATATATATACTTTTTAATATATATATATATATATATATATATATTCTTCTTATAAATCTCTTAATTTTATCATTGTAGTTGTGCACATAATCACTCCAAATCTGCAAAAGTGCACTTCTCTCACTCCCTTAAGGATGTCAATGTAATCTTGGAAATTCTAAAGGGTATTTTTTTAAAAAGTTTTTTTCTTTTTTAAAGAGTTTGATTCAGCGGTGATCATCATACGTGTTGTATCACACCCAATTTATTTTTGTTATTAGTTAATCCTAGTATTCCTAGTCACAATTTCTTAAATCTGAATGAAAGACCATTCAGTGAGATCAAAAAATATTATTGCCTTATGTAAGTGGGAACGTCGATTTTCCTTTTACGCTTTAAAAAATGTGCAATGTAAAAACTCCTGTCTTTTTATACAGCCTTTACAAAGGTCTAAAAGGAACGCTTCAGAATGACATACCGAGGTAATTTGAGCTATTTAGAGATGAGATATTTTGTCTGTTTTGATCCACATAAGGGTGTAGATCAAGATCATTATATTCATTTGGGAGAACTTTGTCTCCTTTTCTCGTTCACTAACTTGTTCTTTCCGAGAAATATTCTTTTTTTACATTGGATTGAATAGGATACCTTAAAAATGCAAGAAAATAGAACTATTTTGTTTAAAAATAGACTATTTTCAATTGTCCTCCCACTTTTGAGTATGTTAAAAGCTATATTTAAATTTACAATTTATTAAAACATTCAGCCTTTCTACATTCTCATATATTACACGCTGCAATTGGTTTGTTTTATGTATGATGAATTACATTATTTTGCAAAAACATGCCCATTGAGTTAAACAGAATAGCTTGTTTATATTTTTGTTGGTAAGGTTTTTGTTGATGATCAATTCCTATTTCTATAATCTGTTGAAATGTTTCCCATCTTGCTTTGACATATCCACACTAGATTTTTTTATATAATAAAATATCTATCTTTAAGTCAAAGAATTTTTTTTTAAAATTAAGTTTTCATATGTAACAATTTCTTGCTATTGTATGTTATACGCAGAACAAGAAGTCAAAGAATGTTCCCACACACCAAATTTTTTTAAAAATTTTCTGGAAAAGTAAAGGGTCCTCCTATTGCTTAGTGTATAAAAGTGTTCAGCTGGTAATCAGAGGATTGCTCGTTCGAGCCCGTGCGGTGGACTTGACAAATAATAGTAAAAAAGTAGTGATCTTGCGATCAGAGGGTTGTCAGTGTTGCTACAAAAATACTAGTATGTCGTCCAGAACATCAAACAAACTGTTCTGGTATGTATATGTGACTGGTGCATAATAAATCTGATCATAGGCCAATGTCCTGACGCCTAGTGAGGTTGCGTCAGGTGCAATCTCAGGTGTTGCCCTCATCATCTGACCATTGTAAAAAATACGATGCATCGTTCCAGGAACTGTACTTCAAGATAGGCACCGAACCGTTGCCTATAACCCAATGTGGAGGTATAGAGCGAAGCTAATTAAAGAAACTTGGAAAAGTTAAGTAATGTTTCTAAAAACTTTAGATTAATGTATCTGGTAATATTTTTTTTATTGTTATTGATATAATTTTCTTTTCGTGATAGAGATATAAACTTCTAAAAATGCTCATTTCCCGATTTTGAAAATAAAACTTTGATAGAAATTTATTCATATTCTCTGATATTCTTGATCTTAATTTTGTGCGTCAAACTTGTACTTGGAATTTTTATTTTATGGTTTAATATTTGCCACATGACTATCAACTTTCAATTTATTTTAGTCTCTTTCGATAAGCGCTATATAAGTTTTAATAATTTTGAATTGTGTTTGTTTATGGTGACTGCCTAAAAACTGAAAATTTTTCTTATAATTTTTTTTAAACATTTGCTGTTTTATTTTATTTTGAGCTTTTATAACACCATAGTAAAACAAGACAAAACCTCTCCTCATCCCATGGTGCATGACTTACTAAATGAACAGCCTACAATGTCACACTATAAGAATTACATCAGTAGACTTGTTAATTGTTCAGAATATACTATGTGCAAAAGATTCAGGAACAGTGCTTTGTAATTTAAAACCACTGAGGACAACTCTTGATACGACACAATATTCCACAAACTTCTATGATGAATGTGAGGTCATTTGGAGACATTCCAGATTTTATGTGCACTAGCTTTCTTCAATCTGTGCCATTTCTACCACGCCTTAACACCTCCAATACCATTTACCCATTATTCTAATACTAATTACAAATTTAAATGTATTAATACTTTATACAATTTATTGTCAAACTTTATAAAAAATCAATAACTTTTTGTTGGTAGTTAACTCAGTTGGATTATTTCGTTCTTTTATTTGAAAAAATAAAATTTAAAATTTAGCTTAAAGTGATTTACTGTGTTTGAACATTAAATGGAAAATTTGGATTCAACTGTTTCATTTTTAAAATATATTTAAAAAAATAATATTTACATAATTACATTTTAGCATCAAAATGTCTAAAACTAATTCATGTGACCAATTAAACAAGAAAGGGCTTGTACGGTCCTTAAGAGGGTACTTTGGGATTATCCCGTCGACCATTTTCGCCAAACCCAATATTATCGCCAAACACGATATTATCTCCAAAAGGTAGCAGCCAATAGGTATTTTTGGCCGCCGAAATGATTTATATAATAATATATATGGTTATTATTATTTATTTATTATTTGTTTATTATTATGATTTTATAAATTTATTGTGTTTACAATGTTTATTTTGGAAATTTTTTTCATGGGAAAACTAGCGCCAAAGGATTTGGCGATCGTTGACAGGTCGACGGGATAATCCCAAAGTACCCTTAAGAATCCTTAGAAATTCCTTATTTTCATTTCATGTCTTTAAGGGGTCCTTATAAAAAATACTTAGAAACTCCTTTATTTGTCCAAAGGGTCCATAGCAAATCCTTTTTTTTTTTGTTCAAAAAGCCCTTATTAACTTTCAGATTACCCAAGGCTTTTAGAAAGTCATTAAAATGACTCAATAAAATATGTTTTATGTAAATTAAATACTACTTTATATCGAGCCGAAATTCCGCGCCGTCTTTGCACTCGACAGCTTTTAGCTGTTAGAATCCATTTTCCTCTTTTATATTCATTTTCATTTTTTAATATTTTAAATTTATAAGAACTAACTTAGTGTTACAAATGTATACACGTTGCTTGCATTAAAAAAAAATGAGGTCCTTATACATTGTTTTTAACATTCTTCAAAGACCTGAAAAACTCCTTATTTTTATTTTCGGAAAATTCGCACGAACCCTGCATTAGAAATATAATTTTTTTCCCTTACATGACTAGTTATAAATTTAAAACGTGATGTAAACAGAATATATTTAATTGAATAGGATAGTGAAATAATTTTCAACCAGTATCCCTTTCTATCAGTTTAACCATTTGTACTTGGTTACGTTTTAAGCCATAAAATAACGATTTGTATTTGGTTACGTTTTAGGTAAAAAATAACGATTTGCACTTGGTTACGTTTTAGGTCATAAAATAACGATTTGTACTTGGTTACGTTTTAGGTCATAAAATAACGATTTGTACTTGGTTACGTTTTAGGTCATAAAATAACGATTTGTACTTGGTTACGTTTTTAGGTCATAAAATAACGATTTATACTTGCTTACGTTTTAGGTAATAAAATAACGATTTGTATTTGGTTACGTTTTAGGTAAAAAATAACGATTTGTACTTGGTTACGTTTTAGGTCATAAAATTACGATTTGCACTTGGTTACGTTTTAGGTCATAAAATAACGATTTGTACTTGGTTACGTTTTAGGTCATAAAATAACGATTTGTACTTGGTTACGTTTTAGGTCATAAAATAACGATTTGTACTTGGTTACGTTTTTAGGTCATAAAATAACGATTTGTACTTAGTTACGCTTTAGGTCATAAAATAACGATTTGTATTTGGTTACGTTTTAGGTCATAAAATAACGATTTGTACTTGGTTACGCTTTAGGTCATAAAATAACGATTTGTATTTGGTTACGTTTTAGGTCATAAAATAACGATTTGTACTTAGTTACGCTTTAGGTCATAAAATAACGATTTGTATTTGGTTACGTTTTAGGTCATAAAATAACGATTTGTACTTAGTTACGCTATAGGTCATAAAATAACGATTTGTATTTGGTTACGTTTTAGGTCATAAAATAACGATTTGTACTTGGTTACGTTTTAGGTCATAAAATAACGATTTATACTTGCTTACGTTTTAGGTAATAAAATAACGATTTGTATTTGGTTACGTTTTAGGTAATAAAATAACGATTTGTTCTTTTGTTAACCTGTCCAAGGTAAAGGATAACATTATGTTGTTCAGTTTAAAAAACGCGTTTCTGTAGATTTTCTCTAACTAATACCACAACAAGTTATTTTTATCACCATTTAGGAGTAACAAAGTTTTTGAGAAAAGAGAGAAAAAAAAATCGTAGATCACTTTTCTACAAAAACAACATAAATCTTTAAGTCATTCTGAGAATGCAAAGGATGAATACTTGAGCTACTGTTGCAAACAAGTAACGTTACAAGGAAAAAACGTGGTTCTTTGGTTAGCTTATTCGCTCACAAACTCCGAAACATGTTCTTTTTTTTTCCATCTAAAGTAAGTTTTTTTAGAAAAAAAAAAGAAATCTTCCTGGTTTAACCGTTCTTAAAAAAGAACGTATATATCAAAGACGATCTTGAAATGCAGAAGGTTAATACTGACTCTACTGTCATCATCAAACTACACAGAGCATGTAACGTTACAAGGCCGCAGGCAATGTTAAATTTGTGTCCACGCCTTTCATGATAACTTCAGAAAAGAAAAAAGAAAGTCGAGAGTGGTACAAATTAAGAAAAGATTACACACGTTCCGCAGCTTATTTCTAAAAGCATATGAAAATGAAATAAAAAAAACTGCTGGGTTTTTTGGATTCCGTCCAAAATGGTAGGGGCCGTAAGAGTTCATCTCTTTTTGACCAAGAAAAATTTAATATTAATCGAACCTTTTAAAAAGATGAATTTGTTTTGCGCGGACACCGAATTGGTTTCTAAGTATTTTTTAGAAAAATAAAAACGTCGCGTCGCCTAGGCTAATAAATTGCTTTTTGGAAGTGGGTGTAAAAGCATTTTTTTTTATATTGAAATGAGGTTATCTTTTTTTAATTTTTCAAAACTTTTTTTTGTGATGACACTAAATTATATTTGTGCTTTGAATTAAACTATGGCTTTTCTGAATATATTTGAATATATTACCTATGGCTTTTCTTCATATTTGAATATATGGTGAATTCCGGCGGTAACGGAAGGCCAGTTTGTACAACAACTTACGCTCATAATTTAAAAAATATATTTTATTTCAAATAACTGATAGGTAGACTTTTATACACTTTACTGCATTTTATTAAAAATGCAAAATCTAGAATTTTGCACTTTATAACTTTTTTTTAAATTTAAATTTTAGTAATGGTAACGGAAGGACGTTTTTTGGAAGTGGTATACCGCGCTTACACCTTTTTATTAAAAGTTCAGCTAAACCGTAAAAAGGAAAAATCTAGAAAAATTAGAACACTTAAAGGAGAGTTCAATTATTACAAATTGCAGTGCAGTTTTTAGAAATTATTATATTATGCCCAAAAATATGATGTTTTTTTAAGGTAACGGAAGGACGGTAACGGAAGGACTAAAATTCCAAGTGTGTAAAATTGAATTGTTTTACAACAATTTACTCATTAACAGTTTGAAAAAGAATAATAGGTGTTAAATTCTGCTGATTCGGCTGTTTTTAAAACTAATTCTGCAACAAATTCTTTTTCCATAGCTATTTGTTAAAACTTTTGGTTATTTTATTTGAGTCAATTCCAGCAGTTACCTTTATTTCTCAGGAAATATAAATTAGTCATTCATTATTTTATTTTCTTAAACATAATACTTCTACAACGACATCATTGAATGAAGCACTTGCCTAACATAATACTTTTTAGTACTTGCCATTCGACTAACTAAAAGTCACTAACTGCTAATGCATTGCTTGACCCATATGCCTTGTCTGCATCTTTTATATTTGATTGTATGTTTTCTTTGAATACCTTTCTTTCTGTAGAACTAGAGTACTCACAATACTCAATAACATATTTTGAAATTGGTTTTAAATAATAAGTACCTATTGCGTGTGTCAGGAAAAGGAGGATATTGTTCCATCTTTCTTGAGAGAATTACTTTATCTGATGGAGAAATCAATTATTTTATCTGATGGGGCAATAGTGGTAAATTTCCCATTAACCACTTTGGACATTTACAGTACCTTTGCCTTGATTAATGGCAAAAATGCTTCAATGTAGCCATATTATACTGATCAAACATGAATGTTAAGTTAGCTTTGGAATGTTAAATCAACTTGTACAACTACAATTTTCACCTCTTCTTTGAATTCTTTTATTAAAATAAAAGATTCCCATGTCTTTTAATAAAAATATGCTTTAAAAATGTGCAGATTTGTTTTCAAGAGCATAAAAGCACTTTTTAAATGAACTCTTGTATCTTTTTTTTATGGCTTTCTGTCTTCATTCCATTACTCTCATTTTAAATGTGCTAAATTTTGTTCATTAGTATTTATATATTTGGTAACGAAACAATTTAGACATACTGTAAGTAGAAGGTATATTTGTAACAAAACAAACTGGGTTCTAAGCTTGCGAACTTTTTATAGTGATACATTACTATCAATATTTTCTTGCTGAAATTCTGTATGCGTCACTTAACATCATCGCAAGAAATCGCTTTTAAACTTTCTTCTTTTCCCATTTTATGGCTTTATTGTAGAAAGAACCCATATAGTGAATAAATAGAAAAGTAGTACCAGTTTTAATTGAAACTCAATGTATTTGTGACATACTTATTAAATTAGCGGGGGAGGGTATTAAGATAGAAAATACAGTTAAAAAGTATATATAATATTTATATGTGTTTGAATTTCAATAATAACTGAAAATTAGTTTGTTTAATTGTGGAAAGTTCAGTCAAAATCAGCTAATACAAAAATGTCCTTCCGTTACCACATTGATGTCCTTCCGTTACCATGTTTTTTGTCCTTCCGTTACCATGTTTTTTGTCCTTCCGTTACCATTAAAAAACATCTAAATTAAAAACAAAATAAAATTGTTGCTGTTTCTAATTAATAAGTGTCATAAGTCTGCTTTGTACAAAAATTCATTAAGTTGTAGACCCAATGGTTTCTTAGTGAGGTGGTTGAAATATAGTATTTTGGTAACGGAAGGACATTTATGGTTTGACTTAATAAGTTATTGATTTCAAGGTTAAAAAATATTTTTTTGCAAAAAAAATTAATAGAAAGATTAATTACATGAATAAAGTATAAAAGTTAACCTATTTATTTTATTTTGGTAAGGGATTTTAGTCAAGTTATAGTATGAAACAAAATGTAGATATTCCGCATTGCAAAAACATATAGTAAAGAAGTGACTTTGACCTTGATTTTATAAAAGTCATTGTGTTAATTTAAAAAAAATATGTTAAGATTCAAAAAGTTCATATCTTTCTGAAAAAAATGGTATATGACAAATGACTCAACATAAAGTTTAAAATTTTAAGTGCCATGGCAACATTTTCCCGGAATTCACCATATCCTGATTGAGTCGTCTAGTTTCAAAACCAGATTGATCCACATTTTTCGCGATTTTCTTTAACAAATATTTTTTAACATTCTCAATGCACCATCACATTGCAAAGCGGTATTGGCGAAAAGTGTCTGAACCCAGTATATAAAATACTCATAGTTATGCTTTTAGATTCAATACTATAATTCTGTTAATCATTTTTGGTGTGTCCTGTAAATTTTATAAAAATGGATATATCTGGTTTTGAAATAGACGGCTTAATTAAGGTATAGCATAACTTTTCAGGAGCTACAATTTACAATGTAAATCCTTTAAGATGAATAAGTTAAAAAAATATAATTTTTTTTTCAAAAACATATAAATTATTTTTTTAAAAACATATAAATTATTTATCAAAATATATAAATTATTTTTCTTAAAAATATAAATTATTTTTCACAAAATATAAATTATTTTTCAAAAAATATAAATTATTTTTCAAAAAATATAAATTATTTTTCAAAAAATATCAGTTATTTTTCCAAAAATATAAATTATTTTTCAAAAATTATAATTTTTTTAAAAAAAATATAAAATATTTTTCAAAAAAGTCCAACCTTCCAATAATCTGGAAACCCTGAAAGTTGGGAATTTCGAATTTCAACTTCTAAAAACTCTGAGTTGGGAAATTTTTTGTCTGAACAATGAAAGCTAGGGAAGATAAGAAATCGCCCAACTTGTATAAGATTACATTTAAATTAGACCTCAGAACGGACACTGCATTGGAATATGGGTGCAACAAATCAATGCTTGTGAGAGAACTGTTTAACATTATCTAAAATATACATAAAAAAAAGATGGAAAAATGTCGATAAGTTGGAACTGGGAATTTTCAGCACTGTTCAGTTGGGAATTTTGAATCGTTAAGTTGCGAATTTTCTTATTTCACCCCCCCCCCCAATAATTGCCTGTACCGGCACTGCCTCACTACGGACGATAAGATCATTGAAAACAAGCAACACACTTTTTACTTTTGTTGTAGAGAGTTTTCAGGGTGGTAACATAACCTGGAAAACCGGGAAATCAGGGAATTATCCTAGAAGTTTTTTATTATGGAAATATCAGGGAAAAGTTAAAGAAATTTTCAAAATTTCACAAAAAATCAGGGAAATTTTCAAATTTGGATCGTTAAAACGGCAATAATTGTCTATTATTTCCTCTATTCTGGGTAATTTAGTTGTCAATATTTCCTTTTAGTTCTTAAAAAGAATTTTTTAAACAAGTATGGTCATTTTCATATTTTCAGTTTTTTGTTGTTGTAAAAACGGGAACTACTGCTGGAGGGAGCAGCAAAAGCAAAGTGCATTGGACCTTGAATCGTAAGCAACGTGTGTGGCGTTAATGAATATGTGATTTATTGAAGATTGGAATAGGAAATATTAAGCATATAAAACATTTAAAATTATCACCCAAAGAAATAATTTGAAAAAACTTGCTTTTTTTGCATTATCTGCTTCCAGAGAACATGATTAATTGCTATTCTTCTTGTAATTGCGTAATTTGTGTTGTATCCAGTAATTATTCTTTTAACTTCAATAAGTATTGCGTATAATTTTTCATTTATAATGCAATATATTTATTGGAACGTTGTAGCGGGGATACTTAGTTACTATACAAAGCATGTATTGCAACATTTCCTAATGTAATTGTAAAATCAAGGACATTTTTGTGACATCATCATGGAAATCAGGGAACTTTTTTTTTCCAGAACGTTGTTGCCACACTGGTTTTAGAGTCGTAAAACATTTTGTAAAGCTTTTGGAAAGCTAAAGATGAGCTTTAGAACTTAAAATTCACCATTCATTCATAAAACTACTTCAAACTTAAATTTACAAATATTCTGCTCTCTACTAAACCGCATTTACCGTCCGCCCACGTGCGTTTGCACCTTCAAGCGTTGTTTGTATGTACAATTTTTTTTTAAGCCGAAACCCACGCTACCTGACTTTCCACTTCTATCCCAACTAGTTCGTCGGCCCAACGCTTTATTTTACTCCTAGGCCGTGTGGGTAGGCGCGGGGGCCTAGACCCTTATATGGGTCTAGGCCCCTTCACGTGTGGGTCGCGGGGCAAGGTCGGGCGCCCCTGCACGTTGGAGGGCGGCCCGGCGTTGCACGTGACACGGCTTTTGATAGTATCGTAATAACGCCGGAAGTGTTGGAAGTTTTTTTTCTCTTTTTCAATAGGAATGTTTGGTGTTTGTGAAAAGGGTTCATTGGGAAGTAGGTGTGAAGTTGGGAGTTTTTGCTTTGTTGGTGGTTTCCATGTAATGAAGACCTAACTTGCAATAACTGGACACGCAAAAGATGTTTTATTTCGTATAATATTCAGGTTTAGCGGCTTTATTATACACAAGATGGACATGGAATTAAAAGCATTGTCAAGCAATATTTAATAATATATTTAAAAATGCTTTTTTTTAACATAATAAAAAGTTACGAAAAAAACTTTTAATAAGTAACCTTTTAATAACAAAAAGTTTTGAAAAAACCATTTTTTCATTGTCTAAAAATTTATCCATATAATGAAGACCTAACTTGCAGTAAAATGGATAATTTTAAAATGCAGTTTTTTAATATAATAAAAAAGTTATATAAAAACCGGTTTTCATTAACCAAAAATAATCCATGTATCGAGAAAACCTTTTAATAAGTAATCTTTTAATTTAAAACCTTTTAATAATAAAAAGTTATAACCCCCCCCCCCCTTTTTTTTCCATATAATAAAAAAAAAATTATCCATCTTATGAAAACCTTCTTTGAAGTAAGTAAATGAATACACACGAGATATTTCATTTCGTATACTATTCATGTTAAGCTGTTTTATTATACACAAGATGGACTGAATTGAAAGCATTGACATGCAAACCATTTAAGTAATATAAATACGGTTTTTTAACATAATAAAAAGTTATGAAAAATCTTTTTTTATATTGACCAAAAATAATACATATAATGAGAAAACCTTTTAATACATTTACAACCTTTTAATAATGAAAAGTTATGGAAAACCTTTTTTTCATTGACAAAATACTTATCCATATAAGGAGAAACCTTTTAATAAGTAACCTTTTTATAATGAAAAGTTGTGAAAAAACCTTTTTTGCATTGACTAAAAACCTTTTTTCAATGATTGATCCATATAATGAAGACCTAGCTTGCAGTAAATGACTAAATAATATATTTAAAAATACGCTTTTTTAAACCTAATAATAAGTTATGAAAAACCTGTTTTTTAAACCTAATAATAAGTTATGAAAAACCTGTTTATCATTAGCCAAAAAATAATCCATGTAATGAGTAAACCTTTTAATAAGTAACCTTTTACCTTTACAACCTTTTAATAATGAAAAGTTATGAAAAATCTTTTTTTCATGGGCTAAAAATTTATCATATAATGAAGACCTAGTTTGCAGTAAGTAAATGGATAATGCAATATATGTTTTATTTCGTATACTATTCATGTTAAGCTGCTTTATTACACACAAGATGGACGTTGAATTAAAAGCATTGCTATGCAATCCATTTAAATAACATTTAAAAATATGGTCTTTTAACATAATAAAAAGTTATCTTTTAACATAATAAAATAAATATTTTGTAAATGAAAAACCTGTTTTTCATTGACAAAATATTTATCCATATAATAAGAAAACCTTTTAATAAGTAACCTTTTAATAATGAAAAGTTATGAAAATCCTTTTTTTCATTGGCTAAAAATTTATCCATTTAATGAAGACCTAGCTTGTGCGGTTTATGATAACACAAGATATGTTTAATTTCGTATACTATTCATGTTAAGCTGATTTATTATGCACAAGATGGACTGTGAATTGTAAGCATTGCTATGCAACCCATTTAAATAATATATTTAAAAATAAGTTTTTTAACATTATAAAAAAAATTATGAAAAAACCTTTTTTTTTCATTGGCTAAAAATTTATCCATTTAATGAAGACCTAGCTTGTGCGGTTTATGATAACACAAGATATGTTTAATTTCGTATACTATTCATGTTAAGCTGATTTATTATGCACAAGATGGACTGTGAATTGTAAGCATTGCTATGCAACCCATTTAAATAATATATTTAAAAATAAGTTTTTTAACATTATAAAAAAAATTATGAAAAAACCTTTTTTTTTCATTGGCTAAAAATTTATCCATTTAATGAAGACCTAGCTTGTGCGGTTTATGATAACACAAGATATGTTTAATTTCGTATACTATTCATGTTAAGCTGATTTATTATGCACAAGATGGACTGTGAATTGTAAGCATTGCTATGCAACCCATTTAAATAATATATTTAAAAATAAGTTTTTTAACATTATAAAAAAAATTATGAAAAAACCTTTTTTTTTCATTGGCTAAAAATTTATCCATTTAATGAAGACCTAGCTTGTGCGGTTTATGATAACACAAGATATGTTTAATTTCGTATACTATTCATGTTAAGCTGATTTATTATGCACAAGATGGACTGTGAATTGTAAGCATTGCTATGCAACCCATTTAAATAATATATTTAAAAATAAGTTTTTTAACATTATAAAAAAAATTATGAAAAAACCTTTTTTTTTCATTGGCTAAAAATTTATCCATTTAATGAAGACCTAGCTTGTGCGGTTTATGATAACACAAGATATGTTTAATTTCGTATACTATTCATGTTAAGCTGATTTATTATGCACAAGATGGACTGTGAATTGAAAGCATTGCTATGCAACCCATTTAAATAATATATTTAAAAATAAGTTTTTTAACATTATAAAAAAAATTATGAAAAAACCTTTTTTTTTCATTGGCTAAAAATTTATCCATTTAATGAAGACCTAGCTTGTGCGGTTTATGATAACACAAGATATGTTTAATTTCGTATACTATTCATGTTAAGCTGATTTATTATGCACAAGATGGACTGTGAATTGAAAGCATTGCTATGCAACCCATTTAAATAATATATTTAAAAATAAGTTTTTTAACATTATAAAAAAAATTATGAAAAAACCTTTTTTTTTCATTGGCTAAAAATAAGAGTGGAGAGCACAATTTGGAGACCATTTATTTCAGCGTCCCACGCTTTTAGTTTTAGTATAATAGCGATTTTTTTTACTCATTAGTACATTAAAAAAATAGGGTGTAGGCTGTGTCGAAGCGCGGCCAGAAGGGTGCTACGTGAAACTTTATTTAATGATATTCTAGAAATAGGAATTGGTCATTAAAAACTAAAACCTTTCGAACTAACGGAAATACGTAAGCTGTTTCATCTGCACTGTTTAGATTTTTTCTGAAATATCACGAAATATTTCGTTGTGCGGAAGAAAACTAACTAAATATTTTGTCATATTTGACGAAATATTTAATCGGAGCAGAAATGACGAAACCATTTTTAACAGTGCGACTCCGCTTCCGGTGTAAGGTTGCGTTTTAAACCTTATTTCCCGACTGTTAAATATATATAATATAATATAATATAATATAATATAATATAATATAATATAATATAATATGTAAGCATGGACTACTTTACATGATGCGAAATCGATATTCTGCATTGAAGGGTTACGCTTTCGCTTTGTTGTGTTCTTGGCTCATTTAGGATATTTAGCATGTAAACAAGTTTTTATCTGTGAATAGAAGTTGATCTACTTTCACCACTGCTATCTCCTATTTGTATCAGTTATCTACTTCTTAACTTAATCTAAGAGGAGTGTGAACAATCTTCAGTTACGACTGATTTTTTATTTTCATTGGGTCTCTTAATCAGGGACTTTTGTCCTTTTACGCGGAGGCCTCCAGTGGATAAAGGCGTTCAGCTAGTAATCAGAGGATTGCTAGTTCGAGCCCTTGAGGTGGAACTTGAAAAAGAAAAGTAAAAAGTAGTGATCTTGCGATTAGAAGGTTGCTATCTTCGATACAAAAATACTAGAAAGTCGTCTAGAACATCCAACAAAATTTTACTGGCGTGTATACGGGACTGGTGCACGATAAATCTGATCGGGGTCCAATGTCCTGACGCCTATTGAGGTTGCGTCGGGTGCCAGCTCAGGTGTTGTCTTCGTCATCTGACCATGGTTCAAAAATACGAGACACCGTTCCCGGGTCTTTCCTTCGAGATAGGCCCCTTATCATCGCCAATAACCCACTGTGCAGTTCTAGTGCGACGTTAATTTACCAAACCAACTCGAACCTTGTCAAATTGCTCATTGTATAGTTCTAGTGCGACGTTGGTAACCACCCACCCACCCACACCTAACGCGAGCTGTCACAAATCATCCACAATCTTTTATCACCTGAGGCCCGGAAGTCGCCGCGACTTCTAATCAAGTGCATCGAATTCTCCGTCAAACTACCAGCTGCGATTTTCGGCAACAACCACGCAAAAAAGAGTTTTTTAAATCCCCGTCCCAAAGAAGGCAATGCGCTGCTACCTGAAAAAAGCACTGACCGCGTCCTCGCCCACAGCTTGACGTCACGATTCCGCGAAACCGAATTTCGCAAAAAGCGTCTGCCGTAGTGGGTGATGCCATGCCGCGAATACGAATAATCGTGTCTAGTGTTATTGAAGGTCTGTGCTACGACTGAGTGCGGTGAAAATTGGAAATTATGCATCGTTCAAGCGGAACGTTATTCGTGAAATGTGCCTATATGGAGGTTTTTTAACTAATGGTTCGTGGGCGTTTGAATGAAAGGATATGTTTACATGTGTATTTTGTCACATGTAAACAAGTGTATTTTGTCACATTAGGTAAGTGTATTTATTTATACACATTAAAAAATGTATCAGAAAAAAAAAAAAAATTAGAATAATTACATTTATTGTCATTATTATTATTATTATTGGCAACGGTATTTCTTCCGGATATGTTACATATTACGCCAATAGTCGAATGAAAATGGTTTTAGTTGAAAAGTTGCTGACACGCATGTGCTGTTCTCTGCTAACAATTATTATTTAAAATTATGTAGTATACGAATTTATGTTGGATCGCAGAATGTTGTTTATGCAAATATGGGGGGGGGGGGGGGGGTATTTTACATAATTTATAACACATTATTTTAGAGTGAATGGTTGTTTTCATGTTCAGTTAATATTTTAGTCATTTACTCATTTTCTACTTCACATATACATTAATAGGTATGGATTGTTACATATTTCGTAATTTTTAATTTAATATAAGAAAATATTTTTCCCATTGATTTTGTCAGATATATTTGGAAATTTTATTCGTATCCCACGAAAACCGGAAACAACAATAATTATATATTTTTTTTATAATTTAAACATAAAAATTTGCACTAGTGGGTTTCCGTGTTGTTGTCATAAATATGCAGCGCTATTCACTTACTGGCTGCCACTCGGTATCGAACCGAGGAACTCCCGCTTGCTACGCCGACACCCTACCAGTCAGGCTAAAGTGATCACTCCAGCCCAAGTAGTGGGTATATGAAGTATCCCCCTCTCAGTGAGGCGGACGGAGGAACGAATGATTTAGATGCTGCCCGTGAAGTGTTATCACGTTAGCAGTGGTTAAAGTTGTGGTGGTTGATTCAATGTAGTGTCACAAACGTTTGTTCGAAGGCTGCGTTGATCTGCAGTCCGGAAGTTTTCAACGCAGCGCTATGCACTTTCTGGCTGCCACTCGGTATCGAACCGAGGAACTCCCGCTTGCTACGCTGATACTCTACCATTCAGGCTAAAGTGATCACTCAAGCCCAGGTGAGAGTATCGGGTATATGAAGTGACCCCCCACAAATCGTACACAAATTGTAGGCTTTTCTTTCGAATTAAAAAAAAAAAATACAAAAATGTCTCGTGATGTAGAATTTTCATTTACACCATCCAATTATACTAGTAACTAATAATAAAAGAAAGTCTGTTAGTGAATCACAAAAAAAATTCATCTGAAAATCTATTCTAGAATGTGCCTTTGTAGCATGGTCGGTAGCGCGCTGGACCTCGGATCAGTAGGTCGCGGGTTCGAGTCCCGACGGGGACCACCAATGTTATTTAATGTATATTTTTTAACATGTTCTCCAGTATCGCGAGACTAAACAGTTAGTATGTATATTTTTGTTAAAAGATAAATCCCTTTCTTCCTATATAGAGTGGCCTCCGTGGCCGAACGGTTAAAGGCGTCAGCTGCGAATAGGAAGATTCGTGGTTCGATGCCAGGCGATGGACTTGACAAAGAAAAGTAAAAAGTAGTGATCTTGTGATCGGAGTGTTACCAGCATCGCTACAAAATACTAGAAAATTCGTCCAGAACATCCGCAACAATTAACGGCTTGTATACGGGACTGGTGTACGATAAATCTGATCGGGGTTCGAAGTCCCGACGTCTATTAAAGGCGTTGGGTGCCATTTCAGGTGTTTCCTCGTCATCTGACCATGGTTCTAAAATAACGAGGTGCATGTATGAATGTGTGTGTGAATGTGTTCCCGGGTCTTTCCTTCAAGATAGAACCCGAACCGTCTCCAATAGCCCACTGTGCAGCTCTAGTGCGACGTTAATTAAACAAAACATCCTATATAGTGAAATATTCAAATTCATGTCGTAAAATATATAACTGCTTTATGCTTCGTTCATAACTCGGTGGAGTTTACTATATTTCTTTTTTCTCAATGAGTTCGATTACGTTATCAGCGCTTTTTTCGGAAGTTACTTATCAATTCTATGAATGACGACCTTCGCTGATAAACACAAGTGTCTCTATAACTGTTCTTCACCAAGCCGAGAAATACATACACTTTAGTTTTCATTTTTATGAAAGTTAAAAAAAAGTTTTAAATAATATTTAAATAAGCTGCTGTTTCTTCAAATTCCGAGGACTGGTTTGTGAAAACATATTTTATAAATATTTGTAATTTGAACTTTGACTGTGATTCTAAAGTGTTCCTGATAGATATCGGAGATTCTTTCTGGACGTTGGCAAGCCGGGACGCCCTTAGGGGTGTGCAACCAGTGCCATCACACAGGGGCCTGCGCTATATAATGGGACCTGCGCACAGCCAATTTTTTTTTTATAAAGTTAAGAGAATCGCAGGAAAAACAATTATTTATTGTTCAAAACTTTTTTTTTTAATTTATGAGTTGTTTCTAGGGATGAAACGGATATCCGGTAACTATCCGGTATCCGGCTGATTTTTAACTATCCGATATCCGGAAGTATAGTGCCGGATATCCGATTTACCAAGCCGGATATGAATAAAACATCGAAGAATTTTTTTGTGGCGGTCAATTATCTTACCTTTAAGTATTTTCCTGGAAATTCTGCCAATGTATTAACAGTGTGCAGATTATCCCTTGAATTTTTCTCGTTTTTAACTTTAAAATTCTATTAATTTTTTTTTTAACGAATCGTTATGGTGGAGGGTCATAACATCTCACAACAAATATAAAGTTGAAATGAAAATAAATTTCTCAAAAGTTTAAGCAAACTTGAGTTTTCGCATATGGTAAAAATACAATTATTCAGAAATTGATTTTAAAGTGTACAACACATACGCCCATTGCTAGCAGCACCCTAGACTAACCCTTTGTAAGTAAAAAAGTTTTGCGAATGTTTATTCAATCTTGATATCACCATAAAGGTAAGGAATTGGGGAATATTATAGAATAAAAAAATATTTTGTAATTTTTGACCGATTTCCGTTTTTCTAATGTGTATGGGAAGATATTTTCATAAAAAAAAGAAACTGCCGGATATCCGATGGGATAACCGGCAAAATCCAGTTCGGATATCCGGTTTGTAATGTGCGCCGGATATTCGGTATCCGGCAAAAAAACTATCCGGTTCATCCCTCATTGTTTCCTTTCCACATAAACACACATTTCCACACTTAAAAGGAATTTAAAAATAGAAACTGTCTTTGCTTTATAAAATTTATATTATATAAAAAATCTTTTTTTGGGGGGGGGAAGGGGGGATATACTTTAAAAATTTGGTGCTACATAGCACATTTCCACTCCTTGCTATAGGGACCCCGCAACAAATATTACCACTCGGCCCTACGATTGCTAAAGGCGGCTCTGTCACCAGTAGCACATTGTGCTGCTCTTGTACGATCTACCTATATAATTAAATAGTAGGCGGTTGTTGATAATTTTAAATTTCAGCTACAAAATGTTAAACCTCGTATAAGAAAACTTTATTATTCTCGATATATATTTAATAATATTATATGACTTTACAAAAATACTTTAGGTTTTGTTTCTGCGAACAAAATTGATCGAATTTAATCGGAACATTCCAATTCCGTTGACTGTATTTCGAATAACGACACCGTTGCCAATCGCGGGATGAGTAATCCCAGAAATTATCTGCCCGATCTCCCATCCAATTGCGATCGAGTGCTACTCCTCTCCCTAAACGCAAAAGCGTCTCCTGAACTGGGTGAGCTTTCCGAGTTTCGTGATTCAGATAGCTATCGTTATCTTAAAGTAGTATGAATACTAAATGAACGGTTGTGGGGTAGATACGAATCATTATTTGACATTGGCAAATTTGTGTCATTTGGTTTTTAAAAAAAAATTTGTGGTAGATTTCGGAAATGAATTATTTCTGGAGAGGATATATATATATATATACACACACTATTAAACATTTAAGTTCAATTATGTACCATATCTTGGTGCAAAACGGAGGTCTGCAGCAAATTACACGATATTATGGTGGAATCTGTGTTGAACCAAAATCCCTTTATTGAAAAAAAAGCGTTGGTTTAAACCCAGTGGTCGGCAAACTCATTAGTGAACAGAGCCAAATATCAACTGAACAACGATTTGTTAATTCTTTTGGGAGCCAAATATCAACAACACAAGGATTAAAATTTCTTTTGAGAGCCACATTTTTTAAACATTAACTATATAGGTAGATGCATTGTTATTAACATAATTAGGGTACACAAAAGCTGGCCTTTGCTAAAATCGTCCTCAATCTGATTGAGGTGAGTTCGCTGAGATCAACCCCTTCCAACTCTTCCATCCACACTCGTCTTGTATTTCGTCTATCTCCTTTCGTTCATCCTCTTTATATGTTCAAACTATCTTAACATACCTTTCTCCATCACAACAATAACTGACAAACACTAATGTGAACAATTGCCTTGCATCTCCTTGGAAAGTTTGGGAAGTCAAGTTTGTATGTTGTTGTTTTTAATTTTTGCCACGAAGTTTCAACGCGCCCGCTCGCACGTGGTAATTTGTGGAAGAGCCACACTCAAAAGGCCAAAGAGCCACATGTGGCTCGCGAGCCGCGGTTTGCCGACCACTGTTTTAACCGATAATTGGTTCAACCTCTTTAACTGCAACCGACATTTTCGCTGTCGCTACATCAACCAGCCAAGGAATCCCCTGCAAGAAAGACAACGACGAACAAGAGCCTCCGTGGCCTAGTGGATTAAGGTTTTTACTTATGAATTAGAGGATTCCTAGTTCGATCCCGGTTGGTGGACTTGATAAACAATAGTAAAAAAGTTGTGATTTAGGTTTTCCAGCTTCGCTACAAAAATACTACTACTAAAATACTAAAAAAAAACTCGAGTTTTGAGTTTTATACAACTTTATAAATTTCGGTGCAACTTTTCACCACTAAATGGTATTGGTAGCATCGTAAAATGGTAAAAGTAAGCACCATATGTTGGTTGCAGCTAAATGGGTACCAAATTTTGGTGCAAGGTCATAATAATTTTTAAAAGTGTAGTAGTTAAATTGTGGTTCAGCATTTGATGATACTTTTTTCATTAAGGTCTTCAAATATAAATTTATTTAAAATTTTATATGTGATTTACTATGGGGCATTCCTTTAAAGGGCTCTTAGGTGGCCCTTAGCACTGACAAATACAAACAATATCATAATAGCGTAAGTGTTAGCCTACGCAATGGGCCCGGATTCGAATCCCGACTAAGACATGGATGTAAAATGTCATATAATTGGATGAACGTCTGTTTGGCAAAGGACATATAAGGAAAGTATATAAGGACAGATTATCTCAATTGGTATGCTAATGGAATTTTGATCGTAAGTTTGCTGGACCGAACCCTGATATCTCGTCCGGAAGTATAATAATAACTGAATATAATAACGAAAGTTTAATAATATAAAAATAACTGATTGTATCAGCTTTCATTTAGAAATGTTATCATTTGAATTTGCTTAAGAACGTGTAAATTTGGAATAAAAACTAATTAAATCTGCATATATCTGCTTTGGGTTTGCCCAGTTGTGCAGATTGTACAATATTATATAAGTATGTTTTAATAAAATTATCATAAAAGACATTTTAATTATAGATTGTACTTTATTATAATTTAATTTATAGGAAACCTGAATTTTTCGAATTAATTATTTTAAATATATAAATATTGAATGATGTTCTTTTGCAAATAAAAACATACATGCATGCATGTCCTACAGATAAATATTTTTTTTTTTTTATAAAAATAGACATCTAACTTTGGCGATTACGCCATTTTTTATACGATTCTAAAGTACTTCAAACTGCCTCGTGCAATTTTTACCTTCTATTCTTTCACTGCCGCACGAGTCTTAAAAATAGTTTTTTTTTCTGTTAGAAATGTTACAATGTATATAAAAAAAACAAATACAAAGCTGTCTTTCGCTATTGTGGTGCTCGATTTTGTTAAGTTAGAAAAGACTCTAAAGGCAGCTTTAAGACGCTCTTTCGTATTTTCTTTTGAGGTGTCCTAATTGTTCAAACGATTTTTTTTCTTCGAATTTTCTTTCTTTCTCTTTTGAATTTTAAACTGCTGTTTTCTTGAAAGGTTCCTTTTGGAGTCTGACGTTATGGGAAAACACCATAGAATGCTTCCTAATCTCGATTTACATTTCTGAGTTTAACCTTTTAACTGTTTACGCTTCAACATCTTACGGGCAAGTTTTACTTGCGTTTTTTGTTGGTTGAATTAAGGTTGCACTAGAGCTACACAGTGGGGTGATGGTTCGGGATCTGCCTCAAAGGAAAGTAACTGCTCCGAAGTTTTGAGCCATGGTCAAATGATGAGAACAACACCCGAGCTGGCACCCCACGTACTTGTAAGGGTGTATGAACAATGGGTTAACTTTACGTCAGTCCCACATACGCGATGGATGTTTTTGTAGACGACGAGGAATGAAACTGGGAACTCTTCAATCGCGAGCTCGCTGCAATCTCACTGTTGGTGAAAAGGTTATAAATAAATATACTAACTTTCATAATATTTAAAGAAAATAATATTAGTTTTTTTTTTTTGTAAAATTTCTATTTTATCTAATCTGAAACACAAAAAGTATTAATCCTTTGCACTCCGTTGGCGCCGCTCAGGCGACAACATAACGACTCGTTCTTTTGGTTTAATGTTTATTAAAACAAACGAGAACAACATTATCTTGTGTTTAAAAAACATCGATATTTTTTTCAAATCTGTTCTTTTGCAGATCCAAAACAGATCAGGTTTCTTTTTTTCTATAAGCATAACAAATTCTAGGGAAAAGAACATAAGGATGAATAACTATTCCGTAGAAAGAACGGAAAACGCAAAGAGTTCTTGAGTGCAAAGGGTTAATTTTAAAAATATACTTCTTTTGCAGTATTTAACTTGCATTAAAACTGAATATGTTATTTTGCATTGTTGGTTTATAAATTTTATTTTGGAGAACGTCGGGGGACCTGTTTTATACCACATTTCACTGTCGTTAGTTATAAATTGAAACATGCGACTCAGTTAAAAATAATACAAACTGACTAAAACACTTTGGCCCAAGTAAAAGTTTTTTTTTAAAATAAATACACATGTTCTTTTATTATTATTTTTTTTAGTTGCTTTTAATAGTTTTAGAGGCCTCCGTGGCCGAGCGGTTAAAGGCGTCAGCTAGGAATACGAAGGTTCCCGGTTCGATGCCAGGTGATGGACTTGACAAAGAAAAGTAAAAAGTAGTGATCTTGTGCTCGGAGGGTTGCCAGCTTCGCTACAAAAATACAAGAAAAGTCATCCAGAACATCCGCCAAAAATTAACGGCGTGTATGCGGGAATGGTGCACGATAAATCTAATCTGGGTCCAAAGTCCCGACGTCTATTGAAGGCGTTGGATGCCAGTTCCGGTGTTGTCCTCGTCATCTGACCATGGTTCAAAAATACGAGGCATCGTTCTCGGGTCTTTCTTTCGAGATAGGCCCCGAAACGTCGCCAATAGTCAACTGTGCAGCTCTAGTGCGACGTTAATAAACCAAACTTAAATAGTTAAAAAAAATTTTTTGTAATTTATTCCAAACGTAATTTTTTTTTAAATTTATCATTGTACTCAAGTATTTATAATTCAAAGATCAAAATATTCAACGGATACGGAGGGGAATTTCGTGTAGGTTATGTAGCTCCTGTTCTATTTCACACCTCGTTGTCATTTTCTTTCCCAACCTTGCCGCTTATTTTTATGCACTGCGGAAAGAGAGTGTGACTCCAGTTTCCGCATCTTCTCCTTAGCTCGTTTCTTACTTTTTATTTACTCTGCTCCTTTAAACGTGTTTGTTTGACCTTAAGGCTCTGACTGCGGCGGCTTGATATTTTGGTACCTACGGTTCACGTTTTTTCATGTGTGAGTGTGTAAGATAAGGAAATATAAATCTTTCTTGCCATTTCTACCTGCTGTTTCTTTGACTCTTGAGTTGCCTGCAATGAAAATAATACTTATGTGATGTTTATCTTTTTGCATGAAGGGTTTAGGGAAAGAACGATGATGCTCCATTCTGTACTATATCTACGTGACAAACAGCACACTTGATATAAAGTTAGTCAAGTTCAATAGGGTTGGTTTGGTTGATTAACGCTGAATATTGGGCTATTGGCAACGGTTCGGAGCCTATCCTTAAGGTTTGGTTAAAAAACGTCGCACTAGAGTTGCACAGTGGGCTATTGGCGACTGTTCGGGGTCTATCTCGAAAGAAAGACCCGGGAACGCATTCGCACAGACATTCATACATGCACCACGTTATTTTTAGATCCATGATCAGATGACGAGGAAACACCTGAACTGGCACCCAACGCCTTCAATAGACGTCGGGACTTTGGACCCCGATCAGATGTATCGTGCACCAGTCCCGTATACACGCCGTTAATTTTTTGCGGATGTTCTGGATGACTTTTCTAGTATTTTTGTAGCGAAGCTGGCAACCCTCCGATCACAAGATCACTACTTTTTCACTTTTCTTTGTCAAGTCCATCGCTTAGGATCGAAACAGGAATCCTCGGATTTCCAGCTGACGCCTTTAACCGTTCGGCCACAGAGGCCCTATTCTTAAGGAGAAATCCGGGAACAATGCCTCGTATTTTTGAACCATGGTCAGATGACGAGGACAATATTTGAGCTCACCCAACGCAACCTCAATAGGCGTCAGGGCATTAGACCCCGATCAGATTTATCGTGTACCAGTCCCGTAAACACGCCAATATATAATTTAATGAATATTTCTAGACGACTTCCTAGTATTTTAGTAGCGAAGCGGCTAATTCTCCGATCGCAAGTTCACTAGACTTTTACTTTTCTTTGTCAAGTCTGTCAGTCGGGTTTGAAATAGCAATCCTCTGATTACTAGCTAACGCCTTTATCCACTGGGCAACTGGGGGCCCCCCTCGTTCAATTGCGATTGTATTGAATGTAAACTCTTTAAATTAACCAAAGTTTATTATATTCCTCCTTTGTTTCGAATACAGTCTGCTTATCTGCCGTTTGTGAGGTTTGCTTTGGAGACTAATTCGTATTTCTATAATCAGCTGAAATGACGTTACATGTAAAACCCTTCTGGTGCGAGTTGGTATTCGGAGGGTTGCGAGTTCGAACCTCGTTGTCCAAATATATCCATCTTAAGGGTGCTGGTTAGAATGATCTTTGAGTTCTGATGACATTGTTTTCTAACTATTTGTTAACTAACTTTACTACCTTAGTACAATTTCTACGCGGATCTCACTTATATCAATCGCTAAGTCTCTTAAAAGTATTTTGAAGTTACATATTTTGAAAGAAATCATTGAAGCCTTTTCTCTGGTGTATCTACTGGTTCATTGGAACTTACTGTCACATTTCTTTAAGCGGAACACACTGTTTCTTTGCCATTCTTTTATGTTTACTAATTATTAAAATCAATAACGAAATGAATATTGTATTTTATCCTTTCTTTGCTGTTTTTATTTGGTTGGTTAAGTTGGAACCTTCTTTTTCCTTCTTTCCTATTGAATCTCACCAGTCTTCTGTTACTTGATGACATCGTATTGTCACGTAGATTTAATGATTACGTAATGTCGAGTTCATTACTCTTCATGTTTACGAGTTGATTTCTCCCCCATTGTGTTCTGGTACTAATGAGATATAAAACAACGTATTGACTGCTTGTGTCATAAATTGAGTTTGTTCATAGTTCACAGTAAGAATTTTCTAGTTAATTTTCTTTTTATTTGGATACTCCTTGGGAGATCTCAATATGGTGTAAGGGACGAATTCGTTATTAGGTTATACCCACAATAACATTGTTTTCTAACTATTTGTGAATCAACTTAACTATCTTAGTGCAATTTTTACGCGGATTTCACTTATGGCAATCGCAAAGTCTCTTAAAAGTATTTTGAAGTTGCATATTTAAAAAAGAAACGTTGCAGCCGTTTTCGAGCAGTTGACAAGGTGGGTGGAAGAACCAGACAGCTCCGCTTTTCTTATTTTTACTTTTTCCTGTAAAGAAAAATATATATTGATTAGTGCAAGAACCAGGCATCTCTAAACAATGACAATATAGATATAAATGAAAAGGAGCTGTACTTTTGTATTATACGATGCGAACAATCTGCTTTTAAAATAGAAAGTCATTTGCAAGTCAAATTCGAAGTAGTTAAAAAGGAAGAGCAAAAACTATTTGAAAATTAATTCTATAAGAAAAATAAATATATTTATATACATTTAATTTTTCTACAGTGCTATGGTATTGAAAAGCACCACTAAATCAATTTAAAAAAAATTGGGGTAGAGTATGGCTGCTTACTTTCACATTGGCGTCAACCACTGAACTCTAACTGTAACTGCTGGAAGGCTCAAACTTTGTTTCCTCTACGGGCGCGTTGAAACCAATTGAAAGCTGCCATACGGTGCCCCAACATTTTTTTAAAAATGATTTAGTGGGTTTTTTTATTACCAAAGCACTGTAGAAGTATTAAATATATATAAATATTATATTTTCTTCTTATAGAATCAATTTTTATATTGCCAAACAGATAGTTTTTGCTCTTGCTTTTTAACTACTTCTACTTTGACTTGCAAAGGACTTCCTATTTTAATAGCAGATTACATTTAAAATGGGTTTAAAAATAAAATAAAAAAAACTTACCCAAAAATAATATATGTCGGCGTATTTTAACATGAAAAATATACGAAATATTGCGGTATCAAGAAAAGTGGACACTTCATGGCGGCCTCCATATCGGCTTCAAGTCAACAAAATGTCTTGCCCTATCCAGAAGTTACAGTTAGAGATCAGTGGCGTCAACGCGCCTATAGAGGAAACAAGTTTTGAGGCTTCCAGAAGTTACAGTTAGAATTCAATGTACCGAGCTTGTAATAAGTGGGTAGTAGATCCTTGTTTTCCGCCACCATGTAAAGGGGCTAGTGCATATTAAATCTGTCGTGCTCCAACGGTCCTCACTTTAGTCATCAATAGCCCATTCTTTAACTCTATTGCAAAGTTACTTCATCCAACCAACTAGGCGATTTTTTTTTGCCTGCTTCGCATCATTCATAAAGTATTTGAAAGTTATAAATATTCTGGGCTATTTTAGTTTCTCGCATAATTCTCTCAAGTGAGAATGACTCAGAAATAGAAGTCCTCGAGTTCGCTTAGTAAGCCGGCTTATCGTCAGAGAGCTCTTACATTAAGTATTAACCCTTAAATGCATTGTATGACTTTAGAGTTACATAAGTTATCTTAACGATGTGCTTTCTATTAATATAAAATATTTGTTTTACTTAGCTAGTACAGAATAGTTTGAGTGTTTGGAAATATTTTTCTTTGAGTCGGTTACTTCGAGCATGGATCTCTCATAATAGATAAATCATAAGGTTATAATCTCGTTAACATCAAAGTGAGGCCAACATGTATGGCCCCAGACACGTGGTTTACAACGTCATCCATTCATAATTTTTTTCTAGGTCATTCATAAAAATATCCTGTACTTCATGAAGTTACACATTTACTATTATTTCCAAATCAAAAGACAATCGCGAACGTGTTTTCGTTCATAAATTTTGAAAGTATGTCACGTGTCTGGTTCCATCAGGTCGGAGACGTTTGCATCACGATGATGACGTCCTATTCGCTCTACTACAGTCCATTCATGCTCGAAGGTCAGTTATACATTGTGTAGCTCTAGTGACACTTTAATCCATCCACCTGAGTGAGTTTTTAACCCGCATGAAGTTTAGGACCTACGTGGCCCAGTGGATAAAGGCGTCACTTGGGAATTAAAGGATTCCCAGTTCGATCCTGTGCGACGGACTTGACTAAGAAAAATAAAAAAGTAGTGATTTTGTGATCGGAGGGTTGCCAGCTTCGCTATAAAATACTAGAAAAGTCGTCCAGAACATCCATACAAATTATCGGCGTGTATACGGGACTGGTGCACGATAAATCGAATCGGGGTCCAAAGTCCCGACGTCTATTGAAGGCGTTGGGTGCCAGTTCAAGTGTTTCCTCGTCACCTGACCTTGGTTCTAAAATAACGAGGTGCATGTATGAATGTGGCTGTGGTAAGTCTCAAGACGAGGACATAAATAGGTAGCCGGAACAGTATAAACCAAACCAAACCAAACCAAACCACATGAAGTTTATTTGCAAATACGTATCTATAAACTCTATATATTAAGGGCCTTTTTACACGGACGCAATTAACGCGCGTTAGCTTTTGCTGATGGCTCTATGAATAGCGAATATCAACCACGTGGTTGTAGTAACTAATCTCGGAGCCATCTGAACGTTAATGCGCGTTAATAGTGTGCGTGTAGAAAGGCCTAAAGTTCATACTATATGGACGTTATTTACTCACGTTTCGTTTTGCTGAAGCCTCTGCGATTGGTGCATGGTTTGTATGCACCAATCACATAGGCTTCTGCAGCGCGTAAATAACGTTAATGTAGTATGGGTTTAAAGCACATTCTACATGGACGCTTTTCACGCGAGTTAGCTTGAGCAAATGACTGATTGATGAATACAAAAAATGTATACTCGGGGACAACCTAAGTTGAACCTGAAGCGGAAGCTATGATATGTATAAATATTCAATTGCTTTAGGCTCAACTTAGGTTGTCCCCGAGTATAGTTTGTATTGACTAATTAAGGCTGTGCTCTGGGATTTGAGAATACAAACCACGAGTTTTGTATTCTCCATTCACAGATCCATATTTCACCCGCTTCCGTATCCACTCTGTCTGTAACAGCCCTTTGAAATCAATCTTGAAAAGCTAACTCTCGTTTTAAGCGTTCGTGTAGAATTACCCTAAGTTCTAACATGCAATTCGCTATCTCTTTAGGAGATGGCAGTCTTTATTTACATGTAGCAATTCGCTATCTATTTAGGAGATTATATCTCTTTAGGAGATTCGCTATCTCTTCAGTCTTTATTTACATGTAAAACTGGTTTTTCCTTGCGCATACCCTTCCAGCAGGGAAGCCTCCTTACAGGGTAACGGATTTCTCCGAACTAATCATTTCGTCTCTCAAAACCAGTTTGTATATTCTACTGTGCGCAACTATATACTATGTTTTCATTAAATCCTTCTTGTAGACTATCGATCGTTTTGATTAAATAAACGACCCGACAATTATTTAGTAGCGAAATTATTATTAAAAGTAAACAAGCAATTTTCGGTAAATAAGCCTTAACGGGGACTGTGAAAAGAGTATCAACGTTTAAAGTTTTTAAATCATTTTTTTTTTCGAAGAAATCAGTTTCATCAGGAAATCAAAATATTTGAACCGACTTCCAGCTACTGATCTCTTAACTGTAACTTCTGGATAGGGCAAGACATTTTGTTTTCTTGAAGCCGATGTAGAGGCAGCCATGATGTGCCCCACTTTCTTTGCTATCGCAACATTTTGTATATTTTTCATGTTAAAATAAGCCGACGTGTATTGCTTTTGGTTGAGTTTTTTTCTATTTTCTTTTTAAACCCAGTTTAAATGCAATCTGCTATTAAAATAGAAAGTCATTTGCAAGTCGAAGTAGATAAAAAGCAAGAGCAAAAACTATTTGTTTGGCAATATAAAAAATAATTCTATAAGAAGAAAATATAATATTTATATACATTTAATACTTATACAATGCTATGGTAATAAAAAAACACCACTAAATCACTTAAAAAAAATATTGGGGCACAGCATGGCTGCTTTCAATTGGCTTCAACGCGCCCATAGAGGAAACAAGGTTTGAGCCTTCCTGCCGTTACAATTAGAGTTCAGTGCTTCCAGCGCCAAAGAGAGGGGCTATTTTTTTTTGTGCCCTGTAAATATCATTATGTATGAGAATGATTTACTAGGTATCGAATTTTATTTGTTGGATTTGGAAACCTCTCAAATCATGCAATAAATTTACATAAATTTTATTATCCGGTATTTAATTATCCGAAAATCTCACTAACCGTATCTTTCTTGAAGATAGGTTTACCTTTTTAGTGTTTATTTTTATAAAAACGCAATTGTAAATATTCCATTACTCAACATTTTGAGAATATCATAGAAATTTATTTTGCGAATAGCACAATGTTAAATTCTTTCGTCAAAATCAGCCGTAAAAGTGGTTTTTGAAGCAAACCCTTGCCTCTCATTACTTTATGGTGGGGCCGTGGCCCCCAAGATCCGTCGTCGGCTAGTAACTAGAGGGTTACGAGTTCGAATACGGCTGAGGGAAACTTGACAAAAAATGTTAAAATTCAGGGAGTTGTGATTGGAGGGTTGCTAGATTCTAGCGAAATATTCGTCCAAACTTATTCTCCATATTCCACGGCGTGTACACGGGACTGGTGGATGTTAAATCTGATAGGGTTCCAATGTCCTGACGCCTATTGAGGTTGCGTCGGGTGCCAGCTCATGTGTTGTCATCGACATCTAGCCATAGTTAAAAAAATTCGAGGCATCGTTACCGGGATTTTCCTTCGAAATAGGTGGGTTTCCGTGGCCCAATGGATAAAGGCGTAAGTAGGGAATCGGAGGATTCTTGGTTCGATCATGTGCGACGGACTAAGGAAAAGTAAAAAAGTAGTGATCTTGTAATCGGAGGGTTGCCAGCTTCACTTCAAAATACTAGAAAAATCATCCAGAACATCCGCAAAAAATTAACGGCGTGTATACGGGACTAGTGCACGATCAATCTGATCGGGGTCCAAGGTCCCGACGTCTATTGAAGGCGTTGGGTGCCAGTTCAAGTGTTGTTCTCGTCATCTGACCATGGTTCAAATGTACGAGGCATCATTCTCATGTCTTTCCTTCGAGATAGGACCCGAACCGTCGGTGTGCAGCTCTAGTGCGGCGTTAATTAACCAAACCAAACCAACCTTCGAAATAGGCTCCGAACCTTCGCCAATAGCGTAATGTGCAGCTCTAGTGCGACGTTATATTAAGTAAACCACATATCATTACTTTCAGTGGCGGTCACTACTTTTAAGTTGGTTTGGTTTTATTAATTAACGTCGCACTAGAACTGCACAGTGGGCTATTGGCGACGGTTCGGGGTCACTACTTTTAAGAGGCAAGGTATAAAAGTGACTGGACAAATGTGCAATTTGTTTGCATTATCTATGGAAATTTGTTTAGATTTTCAAAAGCAGGCGGTGGTATTGCTCGGTCGCTACCCCCTATTCGCGGCCAATGATTCCCTTAGCAAGTAAAACGCAAATGTACATTCTCTGAATGAAATTCATTATTAAATATACAAAAATAAGAGTTATTCTCTTGCATATGCGTAATCAAATCTTAAAAATCCGAGGAATTACGGTTCCGCCACTTCACTCCCATCCCCAAAATGTATGCAATAAATAAGACATACACCCCCCATTCTTTTCTTAAAACCCCCCTACAAAGCCATCCTCTCATTGGTCCACAGTGTGGCCAGTGGGGCCCCTCGAACATGGGGGTCTTCCCCCCTCTCCCCCCACCCCTTCTGCGCCTGCGCATTGCGCCCTCGGGATCAGGATCGAGCGGGACCCAGAGGATGACGAGATTCTGGAGAGCGAAGGTCTCTCTCTCTCCTCCCCTCTTCTGGATCGCCTGCAGCCGTGGAACGGCCACCCCCTCGTGGCAGACGATAGGTAAAGAGCGGCTCTCCCACCCCCTTTCAACAGAAGGGCGCTGCCATGGTAAGGTCCACTTCCTGTTATGCGCTCTCCCTACTACCTTTGTCGTAAGGTTTTCTAGTGTAAAATAGTTTTAAAGGATTTTGGTTGGTTATATTAATAATTTTTCACCAGAAAAATTTGAAATAAAATATAAAAAAATTGGTTTTACCGGGTTTCGATTATTTTGTTGTAGTTTTTACCTCCATTTTATCAATGGTAATGGCTTATACATAGGTAAACTTAACGGCATAGGTAATTATTTTGTCAAGGAGGTTAGTGAGGTCTAATTGATGGCACTTTCAAAGAATTTTTGGTGTTAGTACTTACTCTTTTCGATATTTTTTCGCATATTTTAAATTAAGATCAAATTCATTAATTATTTTTTACCGGTTTGTTCTCGTTGATCATTGGGGGATAAATGATCGTTTACCGCCGTAAATGCATTCGCGACTATTGATTCTCCACTAATGAATGAGTGATAATCGTCTGCTTTATACTTTTCCGATAATTCGAAATATTTGAATTCGTTGGCCAACATGCTACCCATTGTTCGTTTCGAACGTGAAACGATTTTCAAATATGCTATATGGGGTATCATAATAGGAGCATGATACGATTTTTAGTGTGATCGATTCCGAGACTATAACACCGTAACAAATAACTTGATTGAGATAAACTTGATCTCTGATGCAAAATTAAACAGAATAAATTTTTGAAATAAAAACGCCAAGCCTTGAAGTCACTTAGCAGCTTGTTTATCTTCCTTTTGTTGGTGACTAATACCTATTTCCATAATTCGTTGGAAAAACGTTTTACGTAAAACTTTTCAGTTGCCCAGTGAATGAAGGCGTTCAGCTGGTAATCAGAGGATTGCTAGTTCGGGCCCGTGCGGTGGACTAGATAAAGAAAAGTAAAACAGTCTCGCGATCAGAGCGTTGCCAGTGTCACTACAAAAAATACTAGAAAATCGTCCAGAACATCCAACAAATTATACTGGTGCACGATACATCTGATCGGGATTCAATGTCCTGACTCCAGCTGGTAATCAGAGGATTGCTAATTCGAGTCCGCGCAATGGACTTGACAAAGAAAATTAAAAAAAAAGTAGTGATTTTGCGATCGGAGGGTTGCCAGCTTTGCTGCAAAAATACTAGAAAGTCGTCCAGAAAATCCAAAAAATTATAGTGGAGTGTATACGGGACTGGTGCACATAAATCTGACCGGGGTCCAATGTCCTGACTCCAGCTGGTAATCAGAGGATTGCTAATTCGAGTCCGCGCAATGGACTTGACAAAGAAAATTAAAAAAAAAGTAGTGATTTTGCGATCGGAGGGTTGCCAGCTTTGCTGCAAAAATACTAGAAAGTCGTCCAGAAAATCCAAAAAATTATAGTGGAGTGTATACGGGACTGGTGCACATAAATCTGACCGGGGTCCAATGTCCTGACGGTTCAGGTTGCGTCGGGTGCCAACTCAGGTGTTGACCTCGTCATCTGATCATGCTTCAAAAATACGAAGCATCGTTCCCTGGTCTTTCCTTCGAGATTCGTCCCGAACAGTCGCTAGTAGCCCACTGTGCAGCTCAGATGCGACGTTAATTAACCAAACCTTTGGGTCGGGCAAAACCCGATTTTTCCTCCAAGTTTAAAACGGATTTAAATTTGTTATTTTATACCTCCCGTTCCAGTTCCTACCCCCCCCCCAAACTATCGAACTGAGCTCCTGAGTGAAATATCGCTTCTCCCGCTCCCGGTTCCAGGGGCGTATTTGAAATAATCCAGAGACAGGGGGGTGAATAACCTACCGCCCCTGTCGATATCCCAGTCTTACAAGGGAACAGCGAAAATGAGTCCTAATCGCCGGAGACTCGACTTCGATCGGAATTTTACGTGAGAGCTGCTTTTCCTTTTTTTTATCTTCTTTTTTTTTCCCGGGGATAAGTCTTTTTGTATCTTTTTCTCGTCTCGTTTGTCGGATGCTCCATAAAATCGTGTTTCTTGTATTAGAGATCAGTGGCGGATTCTAAATTTATTCTCGGGAGGGGCAATGTTTGGTAAATAAGTTTAAGCACTCAACTTTTTCTTCATCATTGTTATTAATAAAAACCACCATTAAATTTTATTAATAATTTTTCTTATCAGACAAAAACTCATGTAAAAACATTGCGTTAAGAATATTAAAATGCAAATGCAACGTTAAAAATATGCAATAAAAAATGCATATAATCTAGACATGTTTAGGGAGATACCATCTCCCTTCATCTGCAAAAATTAAAAGTCTGTGTGGACAATAAAATGAAAATAAACTCAGAATTGAAAGTGTTGCCGAAGATCAAAAACTATCTCAATCGGTTGGAGTTAACTATTGTGCGCCAACAAGCAATTTTTATAATTATTTTAATAATTTCCTTATCGTTAATTAATCCTTATCCATTAAATTACTCATAATTTAAGGATGTAATTATGACACAAATAGTAATGATTTTTAAGTCCATCTTTAATAGCATTCTCTTTTTCGGAGATATTTATACAAGCGAGCTATTCAGTACGAGACTTCAGTATTATTTCTAATTCGTAATATTTCTAATGATTTCTTATATTATGATTTATTAAATTGCCTATGGCATATGCAGTATTATCACAAATTGTCGGGCGATGGTCATTATTTGTCTGTCTAACTACACATAATAAACCATTCTTTTCGTTGCTACTAAAGCTAAGTGACTTGTTTAAAATACCAGCGAATTAGTTGATCAAAATTATTGTTTTATTATGCCAATACAGATGAATGCGATACAGACACACAATGGCCATCTCCCAACAATTTGTGACCAATCAACTTATTCTTTAGAAAAATAAGATTGTAATGCATATTGAATAGCATTTTGAGGAGAAAGCCGATTGTCTCTGAAGCAGAAGTTACCATAGCTTTTCGTGAAAATGTTATATCGCCCTCGATTAGGGTCAGGAGATTGAAGACATTATATACATACTTTTATTATATTTTAACCTTTCCGTATCGGAAATAGAACAATAAAGAACTATTTCGAACATGGCTTACGAGTGCGAAAATTTTTCATTTATGTAGAATTAACCTGAACAGTTCAAGAGCGAACATTCACCCTATTTCAACCAATATATTTGAAAATGATTCGAATTTAACTGGTATTTTAGAATAGTGTTTTCGTTCTAACAACATGAAACAGCTTTCGAATACGAGTAAACTAAATAACTAGTATTCTAAATAACTATGTATTCTAAATGAATAAATCGTGTTCAATTATATAAGCGTTGTAAATCGTTCAGTGGCTTCTCGTCTCGGAACTATTTTTAACGCGGAATAATATGCAAATGTGTTCATCTGTTTTCGCCTCTACTGGGTATTAGCATTCCTCTCTATTGATGAAGCTGATTTATAATAATGTTGCACCTGTGGAACCGAACGAAACTCGTGTATTTCGAGGGTTATAAATAGATAAGTACCGTAATATCTGTGATATTTGATTGTTGTTCTCAAACTACATTAAATTAATACTTCGAACTGTTCCGATATAAATAGTGCAAAATATATTGCTGTTAGTTCTTTTAATTTAAAACTTCGAAATTCATATTTCTATAGAATGATTGCGCCTTTGCCGAAGATTGTTGAAGTTTTACGAATTTCCTATTCTTTAACATTAAAAATTCGTAAACCCATTTTTTCTTTTGCCACTTTGCAAAACATTGAAAATAAAAAACTAAATAAAATAGAATTTTTTCATTAGAATGTATTAAAATGATTTTATTCTATACATTCCATTAACATTTGTAAATAATTCGATTTTTATATACAGAAGTTTTTATGTATAAAACTATTATAATTTTTTTTGTATACTCATACAAATCGACAGTTGGACTTGAATTAAAACATCCAGGAATGTATTTTTTGCTAAAATGTACTTCTTTAACAAATAAATTAACAAAAAAAATCAAAATATAAGTGATTAATTAACATTGTGGAATTCAATATTTAATTTAAAAGGCCCATTTTCTCCCACCTTTCCCTCACAATTGAACCAGTTGTAATATTAAATAGAGAGCGCCTTCAATACCAGACTCCCATAAGGCTGCGGTGTCAACATTGAAAAGAAAAACCAACATCACGTGGTTATAGCGCTGCCACATTTGGCGTTCAGACATCTGCAGGAGTTTCAAATTTGGCGCACTTTCTTCTTTTTTTGGTGATAAGGAGTTCTGTCTGTATTCAACTTCTTAATATATATGTACGTATTTACTTATATTCAAACAATATGCGCTAAATATTTCCTCTTCATTAACGAAACGAAAATATTTTATTTGTGTTCAATACTCGAAGAAGCGAAACTCTTTATATTTCTCAGGTTTTATTGTTCATATTTTCGTATTGAAGTATACGAAATAACAATTGGAAGAACTTCGCTTATGGTAAATTTTTTACATAAAAACGTAATGCAATTATTTCAAAACTACAAAATAAGAAAAATCTCCTTAATATATCTGTTAAACTCCCTTAAATTGTGCCACTCGTTCAAAAAAACGATATTTACATACAAAATTAAACACAAAACCATATTACAATACTTCGATCTCGTTTAGTTCTGAAAGTCGCCAAGGCCTGCCAAGTAATATTGGCGCATGAATGAATTGGCATTTCCACCTATCACGTGGTTTCAATGATGGACACACGGAAATCAGCATTTGTATCATTACTCTATGGTTGTGATACTATATTCCCTTAATTCTTACCATATTAAAATAAAATGTATAACGTGGAAGAGATTATCGCTCTTAATGTTGCTAAAGTATTTTTTTTTAAATCTTCGATTTAACATTTTTCGAATGCTAACCGCTCACGTAATTAATCCTGCAAAATCCTGTTCAAAAGAAATAAATAAAAATTCAAACTCCGAACAATTTTATTTTAAAAAAAAAGCTGAAAAATTATTTAAAAACCGCAGAACTTGGCAAAATAATTATTTAAAAAAAAAATACTTGTTATATGCTCACTAAATTTTTCAATACCCATGCCCATACACAATTTACGAAAACTTTCAACTTCATCTAAAGGGCTTTTCAAAAATATCCGAAATCAAAGAAAAGTCGTAAAAAAAAAATATGATTTTTTAGTCTGATATAAAAGTGATAAAACATCACATTAAATATCATTAAAAACCAACAAATTGGCATTAAAAAAAAAACCCCGAAAATGCATAATCTGTGCAACTGCTAAATTTCAGCGAATCTAACCAAACAAAAATCAAATCGCAGTCAGATATTGACTTTCATTTAGTTGCATACGTATATAATGACTCAGAATCCAATAGAATTTCTACACCTGCGAATGGCATCATTAAATACGGCGCACTGATTTCCACGAAATTGTTAATGGCTTTAGAAGAGGATTTTTTAATGCAGTTTCCAACTAGCATTTGAGAAGTATTTTAACGGATATTTGGATGTATTTTTTTTTACACTTTGGGATCTTTCGACTTTTATCAAGATAAATTACGACTTTGTTTATCTCGAAATGAGGCATGGAAGTATTTTTTTGAAAAACTTTTTTTTTCAACTGACAAGTTTTATATATTAGAAATGGTTTAACTTGCATTTTTGTGCTTCAGTTTAGGGATGGGAAACAATTGAATTCGGCCAAATAATTTTAAAGAGCGTTATACTGTTTTTTTTTGGTAATCTTTAATAAGAAATGTAACTCTGTCTAGGCGCGTAAAGCGCCCATACCGATTCATCGGATGTTTGCCATTGGCGCCGGATATTTGTTGTCTGACGTTACTGGTAAGCAGCATAGAAATTATATTGCTTCAACAAAATCAGTTTTATATGAACAAAATTATAATATTTTATAACTATTTAGAAATTATTTTGAAATTTATAACGTCAAAAATTACATACCGATTCATTGGATGTTTGCCATTGGCGCCGGATATTTGTTGTCTGACATGACTGGTAAGCAGCATAGAAATTATATTGCTTCAACAAAATCAGTTTTATATGAACAAAATTATAATAATTTATAACTATTTAGAAATTATTAAAAGATTTATAGTGTCAAAAATAGCAACTGTAACATTAAAATTCATATACTTGGTATTTTTAATGCGGATTTCAATTTGCTAAGACATAAGCTTTTGGAATACCAATCACTTGCGGTCTAGTTTGTGTGTAGATTAGTTTAATGCCCATTCTACACGAACGTAATTAACTCGCGTGGGGCATTTCGAAGAAGCTTGTATTCTCGAATTACATCTGCAAAAGCTCGCGCGCGTTTTTTTCTTCCGTGTAGAATGGACCTTAGACTTTCGAAATTCGTATAACGACATTAGCTGCAGTTTATTTGCTGAGGCCACATTTTGACGTGAAAAACGCTCTAGAGCTTTTACAGATGGCTCTGCGATTGGCGGATATAAACCATGTGGTTTGTATGCACTAATCACAGAGGCTGCTGCAAAATGAAACGCGCGTTTATCACGTCCGTGCAGAATGGACTCTAAATTGAACGCCAAATGCCAGAGTCGAAAGATTGTTGGTACTTCTCTGGATGCGTGCGCATTGTGATCATAGATTCCAACGGTATGTTATTTTTTTTCTTCTTTTTAAGGCGATCAAAATAATTTCTAAGAAACAATTAATATTTATTACATCTCTCTGATGAATCATCAAGCATTCATTTGTATCGAAGACCCTGGATTTCCAGGTCAAAATTCCGAGCTCATAAAAGAATGATTACGGAGTTCTACCATTCCTGTTAGGTCTAAATGTTCTCACGTTGTTTGTGGTGTAGACGCTTGAAAAGTTGGGTCCCAGCTCAGAAATCGAACTCGTCCCCTGATCATGGCACAAAATTCCAACGCAATGTTTCCGGGTCTTTCCTTAGGAATAGGTCCCGAATCGTCGCCAGTAACCCACTGCTTTGCCGTTGCCCAGATCTTTAGTGCGATGCAAAGGCAATTCAACTAATCGAATCAATGGTCCATTGTCTCTTAATTGAACAACCAATCACTCACATCGAACCATGAGCAACGCTGGGCCACACCTTCCGAACCCCGATTTCATTTGATCGCAACCAAACCGCAAACTGTTCCCTATAAGTCTCATATATCCTATCCAGAGAGAGAATGATTGCCCCCTCTCTCCCCCCCCCCCCCTCCACATCTCCCTCTATCTCCACACAGTCGACAGCTCAACCCCCCAGAGAATTGGAAACTATCGATTTTAAAAAGCTCCCCTCCCCCCCTTTCCACTCGTAGCAAAGCGGAACCGTTTCCGGATTGAGCCATAAAAACGTCAATCTATCTCCCCCCCCCTCCCCCCCCTAATGCAAGATTGTAATTCTTTTGCATACGTCTACACACTTTCGTCGAAGATGGGGCTCCGGCATAAAGGAAAAGGCCGTTTTGGTATACAGACAAAAAGAGTTATTAATTCTGCGAGGTTTTCTTTTTGTGGGGGGGACCGTTAAGTAATCTTGTTACCTTTCGGATAGTTTATTTTGTTCGTTTTATTAGTAATCCGATTAGGGTTTTGAGTAATATATTTAATGGAGTAATGCGCCCCTTAATATGCTGAGTAACTATTTATTGTTTTGTGTGAGGGTGGGGGGGGGGGGGGTTATTTAATTGAATAAATAAATAAATATGTATTCGAGATGTGGGTTGTGTAAATCGTCGCCTTGCACTGTTAAAAATTTCATTTCAACGCTGCGCCATATCTTAGTGCAAAACAGAGGACTGCAGCAATTTGCACCATATTATGGTGGATTGGTTCGGTTAATTAACATTGCACTAGAGCTACACAGTGGGCTATTGGCGACGGTTCGGGGCCTATCTCGAAGGCAAGACCCGGGAACGATGCCTCTTTTTTTTGAACCATGGTCATATGACGAGAAAACACCTGAACTGGCAACCAACGCCTTCAATAATCGTCGGTACTTTGGACCCTGATCAGATTTATCGTGCACCAGTCCCGTATACACACCGATAAATTTTGTGGATGTTCTGGATGACATTCCTAGTATTTTGTAGCGAAGCTGGCAACCCTCCTATCACAAGATCACTACTTTTTTTTTTTAATTTTCTTAGTCAAGTCCGTCGTGCAGGATATTCTGGTGGTATCTGGGTTGTGAAACTAAGTCCTTTATCGGAAAAAAGCGGAGGTTTGACCGATAATTGGTTCAACCTCTTTAACTGCAACCGAAATTTTCGCTGTCGTTACATCGACAAGCCGAGGAATCCCCTCCAAGAAAGACAACGACGAACAAGGGCCTTCGTGGCCCAGTAGATAAAGGCATTCAGCTGTGAATCAGATGATTCCTAGTTCGAGCCCTATCGGTGGCCCAGATCGGCCAGACTTGATAAAGAACAGTAAAAATTTTGTTATCTTGCGATCGGAGCTTCACTACTAAAATACCAAAAAAATCCAGAATTTTGAGGTTTATGCAACCTTATGAGTTTTGGTGCAAAGTTTCATCACTATCCGCGGTAGCACCGTAAAATGGTGAAGCTAAGCACCAAATGTTGGTTGCAGTTAAATAGGTACCAAATCTTGGTGCAAGGTCGTAATAATTTTTAATAGTGTAGATATACACAATGGTTTATTGGTAGACCTCGCAACACAGGTCCCTTTTTTCCCTAACAGTCCTTTTTGTTACTTAAACTACTTAAAAGTCCTTTTTTCGGAAAATGGTCCCTTTCCCAATTATTTTATCAATTATTCTTTTTTCCGTTTATGGTTATGATAACACATTTCAGTCCCTTTTCTCTCGTTATCAAACCGCAGATTTGTTTATTTTTTATTTTGTAATGACCATTACAAAAATCAACATTCATTTTCATATGTGTGTTGAGACTGCTGATAGGATGTTGCAACTCCCGAAATATCATGAACTGGGTGGTAGTGGTTGGGAGGGGTGTACAATCCTTAATATTATGCTATTATTATTACTAAAGCCCGGTTTTCTCAAACCCAGTTGATTGATATGACTTAAGAAAGAGGTTGTAAAAAAAAAAAGCAAGACCTCGGAGAGCGGAAACAGACGAACTGCGTGAAGTAGCGCGGCCTTAAACTCGGGAGTTAAGGCTAATTTTAACTCGTATCAACAGTGTCTGGGGTTGAGTTACCGAGGAACACCCCTGTATATCGTCTGCGTTTAACCGGTGAGTGTTTTTTAACGCCCTCCTTCTAGATTGCGTGAACCTGAACGTTGTTTTCTAAGGAGATATCGGTTTACATTTTCACGTTTGAAAAGGGGGCAACGGCTTACTAGATAAAAACTCGTCAAAGAACAAGAAATACAACAACACGCAATTAAAATAACATCAAAATGTAGACGTGTTTTGGGAAATACATCTCCCTTCAGCAGTATATACGAAACATAAAGTCTATTGTCATAGCAAAATGAAATTCAGAAATAAAAGTGTTGCCAAAGAACAAAAATTATTTCAATTGGTTGGGGTTAACTATTGTATGCCAGCAATCGTGAAAAATTGGAACGGCAAAGGTCTCATTAACAACCGAATATTGGTAAAAATGTTAAACGCCTCTAGGAAGTCAAGTTCGACTGGAGATTTGGGTTTTCAAATTAAATGTGGGTTCGAAAAATTAAGTGTTTGATTATGTTCCCAAGAGTCCCTGGCAATGGCGGACTTTTTTATTTATTGTTTGGTAGTATGTGCTTGGTACTCCTTAATGTGAAATTTTAATGCTATTTTAGTTTGACCGATGTACGATATTCCACATTCACATGTAGCTTATTATTTATAGCATTTTATAATAAAATTAAAATAAGGTTACCCCACAAATTGGGTGGAAGTATTTTCAAAATGCAAGTTCGTATACTGTAGTGCTCTGATATAAGTAACAGTGTCGAAGTTTTAATGTGGGTTTTTTTTTAATTTAGGTATCTATCAACGAGACATGAGAGGAGGGGGGAGGAGGATAGGGCTATGACATGGGAGAAGGGGGGTGGGCGTGTAAAATTAAGTTTGGTTTGATTAATTAACGTCTCACTAGAGCTGTACAGTGAGCTATAGGCGACGGTTCTGGGCCATATCTCGAAGGAAAGACACGGAAACGATGCCTCGTAGTTTTGAATCGTGGTCAGATGGCGAGGACAACACCTAAGCTGGCACCTAACGCCTTCAATAGACATCGGGACTTCGAACCCCGATCAGATTTATCGTACACCGGTCCCGTATACAAACTAGCGTGTATACCAGTCCCGTATACTTGCCAGTATAATTTGTTGGATGTTCTGGACGATTTTCTAGTATTTTTTGTAGTGAAGCTGTTAACCCTCCAATTGGAAGATCACTATTTTTTACTTTTCCTTGCCAAGTCCATCGCACGGATTCGAACCAGCAGTCCTCCGATTACTAGTTGAACACCTTTATCCACTAGGCCACTGGAGCAGCGTGTAAAATTAAGAAAAAAAATACATGACGTAACAAATGAAAGCTCCCCTTGTGAAATAAAAACCTTTTTACGCGATAGCTAACTAGACTTAACAAATTCAAAACAACTTTTCTTTCTATTTATTACGTAAAACGAAAACTAAACAGATTCCGAAATAAATTCTAAAGCTTGCCGCCTCCTTGCATGCAACACGCCTATATCGTTTGACACATCCGTAAATTCCGAGCCTCCAAATGTCTGCTAACTTACTCTAAATCACTGTTGATTAGAAGCCCTTGCAGCCATGTTAACAAGAAATAGGACGATGTCTATGTTAGCTTTTGACTTTTGAAACTATCTTATTGATCACTTGGAAGGGTAAAAACGTGCGGGGGCGTAGTAGAGGGAATAAACATATTGGACAATTTATAGCTTCTCTAAATTTATCAGTGATGTTTTTATTATGTTTATTTTTCTAATTTACGAGTGAGGTGAGACATTCACATTTTGTATTTAAAGTTTGAAATTAAATCGCTTGAAAATTATTTCTAGAGTATGGTTAATAACAGCGATTTTTCAATAACAGTTAATCCTTTGCATTCCGCTGTTGCCTCTCAGGCGACAACATGATGACCAGTTCTTTTGGTTACCTGTTCTTTAAAATAAATTGAATCGACATGATCTTGTGTCTAAAAAAAGGGTGGCAACATAACCTGGAAAACCGGGAATTATCAAGGACATTTTTAATTCTGGAAAAATCAGGGAAATGTTCCAAATTTCACAAAAAATGAGGTAAATTTTCAAATTTGGATCATTAAAACGGCAATTATCGTCTATTATGCCCTCTATTCTGGGTAATTTAGTTGTGAATATTTCCTTTTAGTTTTGAAAAAGAATTTAAAAAAAAAGCAAGGTTATACGCATTTTCATTTTTCAGTTTTATTTTTGTAAAAACGTGAACCACTGCTGGAGTGCAAAAGCAAAATGCATTGGACCTTGAATTGTAAGCAACATGTGAGGGGCTAATGAATATGGGATTTATTGAAGATTGGAATAGGAAATATGAAGCATATAAGACATTTAAAATTATCTACAAAAAAAATAATTTGAAAAAAATTGCTGTTTTTAGCATATTTGCTTCCAGAGAACATGTTTAATTACTATTATTCCTCTTGCAATTGCATAATTTGTGTTGTATCCATAAATTATTATTTTAACTGTCAATTAGTATTGCTTATAATTTTTCGTTTATAATGTAATATTCTATACAAAACATGTATTGCAACATTTCTTAATGTAATTCTAAAATCAGGGAAATTTTTTGTGACACCATCATGGAAATCAGGGAAATATCAAAGAACTTTTTTTTCCAAAATGTTGTTGCCACCCTGAAAAAACATCGATTTTTTTAAAACTTGTTTTATTACAGATCCCAAACCGATTGATATTTTTTCCCCTATGAACATAAAACAATTCTGGGGAAAAAAACAGAAGAATAATTGTTCCATAGAAAGAATGTCAAAGATGTTCTTTTAGTGCAAATGATTAAAAATATTATTTGGAATTCATATTTGTTACCGTCTTCGCGAATGTAAATAATTTTGTATTATATTCTGTTTAATTTTAATTTAGTTAATAATAATGAATTTTAATTAGTAGTTAGTAATTTAATTTTTATAAAATTTTATTATTAAATTATGATTAGAAGAGGAAAATTTGCATAATCAGAATGCTTTTCTTCTACGCCTGAGAATGAAACAATATGGTGTGTATTTGAAAATTGTTTCATTCTGTCAATTTTATATTAAGCTCTTTAAATTTATATACTACTGTTTTTACATTGCAATGTTATAGAATTGAAATTTACTATTAAACTTAAATAAAATAAAGAGATTACATTTTCTCTTTGAAATTCGTAATGGTGAAAATGTAAAATGAGAAAATTCACAATTTTCTTTAGTGAATTTATTGAAATTGCTATTCGAATGTAGTATTATAGAAATCGGGTTCTTAACTTACTGTCGAATTTTATTGATTTTTTTTTTTTTTTTTTTTTTTAGTTTTATCGAATTGAATACTAAACAATTTCAAATTTTGTAAAATATTTAATATTTTCACATTGCTGCATTCAAATTTTAAAATTAAAAAATATGAAATGGCACTACCCAGACGATTTGATTGTTCAAAAACAATCCCGAGCACTTGCAGGAATTGCAAAAAAGCAACACGTTCCACCGAAAACAACTCAACCCACGCCAAACGATAATTCCTTCTCCATATCGACATTACTGTCATAAATAACCATGCAAATGCGTGGAGAAAGCAGAGAGGGAAGCAGATGCCCATTTTTGAGCTCCGTCAAGTAGGTCAATAAAAGGGAGAGTGCGGGCTTTTTGTGTAATGCTCGAGTAACCATTTTCGTCTGCAGAGAGAGAGAGAGAGTAGGTCACCACCAGAAATGTCCTGATGAGCGATTATTTTATGCTTTATACGGTCAAGGGTGCCCCACGCTTATTGTTCGAGGAGGAAGCGTGGTCGTTCGTAAGAAGCAACAAAGTGTTTCGCGGGTTTTTGTTTAATTTGAGGTTCTCTGAATATAGAATATTGCTGCGTCCAATACTCGGTAACGCTCTTCACCCTTTTAGGATTGCTACGCAAACCAATTCTCGCATTGCTCACATTAATTCTATTATGCAGGCACGTAGGTATCGATTTTTCATGGGAGGGGTTCAGTGACTGAGCAACGGATATCTTTAGGTTACATCCCCCCCCCCCCCCCCCCCCCTCCTTCCCCTTCCTAAACAAAAGTTTTTAAATAAACAGAAATACGTTGACAGATAATATCATAACAGCAACATTTATCATTTATTTTTAATGAAATCGTTATATTGTTATATCAGTCATTACCTTTTTTAAAAATTAGTAAATACCACTCCCCAATTATGAAATAAATTTAGAGAAAAAAAATTAAGTTTTGAGAATCATTGTTTAGAATAATATATGGTTTTGGAGCATTTTGTGTATACGGCCCCGTTTGACGATCTTTTCCCTTCGTCGCCGAAATCCAAATGTTAGAAAATGTACCCGATGATGTCATGTGATGCTTAGTTTGAGGTAAAAATTGCTTCAAAACATATTTTTGAATTTTTTTGAAAACTGTTTTCCGGGGCAGGACCCCCGGAAAATATCAACTTTACAAGAAGTACAATACGAGAAAGTAAAATTTTTCTAGTTTTTTAAAGTACTTTTACAGTAATTCGATTTTTAATTTTTTTTCTCTTCTTGACTTTTAATGGGAGGGGTTTGAACTCCCTGAACCAACCCCTTACCTACGTGCCTGATTCCATGTCTTCTGGTGTTTTAGTTGAATTCAACCCATTTGACAGTCATTTTAAAGTTCAAATTTTGAGATGTTGATGACGCCACGGTGAAAACTTTTTTTTTAACCCTCTAGTGCATAGTGTAGCATATATGCTACACAACTTTAAAATGACCGCTAGTTGCATCTATTGAGTTTTATGTTAACTATTCTAGTATTGCCACGTAGGGAACCATGTGCCTAGTTCTTATAACCGCCACTAGGTCCCTTATCTTTATATAAATGATTGTGATAAAGGCAATTAGTTGCTTCGAGGTCTGTTGTTCTAAAACTGGCTCGTGAAGGTCGAGTTTTCGAAGATTATTTTATTACTTATAAATATAATCTGGCTCTACAAAAAATCCTAGCTAATGCAAGAGGTATGTAGATTGTATTTAACTATATTTTCATATTTTTTTTTTAATGTCTTATTGTCTTTTAGTTTTTTCTTTAGTGTTTTTTTTTTTTTTTTTTTTAGTTTTTTTTTTTAAACATGATGTTGCATATACGCTACACAGCGGTTTTAATTATTTAATTAAATAGGCACTTATGATTTTTTTTTTGTATTTTTTCAGCGGTCCAAGGACAAACAAGAAACGAAAAAATATTTAATTAAAAAAGAAAAAATCATGCACTAGAGGGTTATAGCGTAATAATAAACTAATTAATTGTTTAATATTTTTTAGTTTTGGTACATCTACAGTTTCTACCCTTTCGAATGATACCTTTATCATAAAAATTGGTTATATAGTTTAGGAGGAGTGACTGCGACAATATTCGGTCTTGCTTATTAAATATATAGAATGGAATTATCAAATATTCGTCATTCCCTTCCTCTTAATGTTCCTATAGCACGGCTGTTCGCTCAAAATGCTCTATGTCTCAGACTCCATATCCCTTCTGCAACGTAAGCACCACTCGCCCAAAAACCGAGGATATCAATTTGTTTAGTTAATTACGAGACATGGGTGCTTGGAGATAGTTTTAAATCGAATAAGGGTGTAGTTAGAAGTTTATTTCATAAATATTAATCTAAATTTAGGTTTGCCATTTGAACAAATAGAGCGAATGGAGGTCCTATAATATGGGATCACGAGTCTTGCTAGTGTTTTTCACTTTGGATCCAAATTTTTTTTAGCACGAGACCGACTCGAATGTTGTAGGCAAAGGAGTTAAATATTATATGCAAAGAATTCGCACAAATTGTCTGCCTTCAAATATGGCTTTGAATTCGGTAAAATACTGATTGCATCTGAAGTTGGTTTCGAGTTGCGTTATTTGTTATATTTTCTGTGTTATGGTCCTAACTTGCGGTTGTTAATCGGACGCAACCCGAAAAATGGAATGTTTTTGGAATTTGGATTTATTTACGAAATATCCAATAAGTTGCGACAATTATGATTTGAAATTTAGAATGATTTATGTGTAGTTGCATTTCCTTTGTATTTTATTTAACTCTTTGGATACCACTGTCACCTCAGATGACAAAATAGCTTTCGTTCTTTTGTTTATTTGTTCTTCAAAATGAATTGGAACATTATATTCTTTAAAAACCTCGTTTTTTTGTTAGCTAGTTCTCTCACTTATTTCAAAACGGATTATTTTTTGTCATCTAAAAGCATTGAATAGTTTTAACACTTTGCATTCCGTTGGACAACATAACGACTCGTTCTTTTGGTTTCCTGTTCTTTAAAATAAACGAGAACAGCATGATCCTGTGTTTATAAAACATCGATATTTTTTTCAACTCGTTCTTTTGCAGATCCAAAACAGATTGTTTCTTTTTTCTATAAGCATAACACATTCTAGGGTAAAGAACATAAGGATGAATAAATGTTCCGTAGAAAGAACGGAAAACGCAAAAAGTTCTTGGAGTGCAAGAAAATAACGAAATTTGGGTAATTGTTCTGCAAGAAGAACGTAGTGGAAGTGTGAAAGAACTCTATATAATATCACATTCTATCCCAACTGAAAGATACAAAAAGTTTACCTAAAAGTCTTTTTCGGTATTGTCGATAGCAAGTTTGTTACTCTTTTAGCGCCATTACTTTTTAAAAAAAAGTTTTTTTTTATAAAATCGCTCAATCAATTTGTTTCGGATATACAAGCTTTCCTCCGCAACTACAACAGCTGGCGTTCTTTATGAATGACCATTTAAGAAGGTGCATCGGGCCGAAACACCGATCAACCGACCTTTTTTTAGTATCCGGAAAAGAATCTCTCGCCCATCCGTCTCAATCATTCATTTGCTCATGCGTTCACGCCCCCCAATTTTTGTTTGTGTTTTCTTGGCGACTTTTTTTCTGCTTCTGGCGTCTTTTTTGGCAGAGGTGTGCGTGGGCTATGCAATTTTTAGATCCCACTGTCTCCGGAACTCTGGTTTTCTAACTGTAAAAGCACTGTCTTGTGGTTTTTCCTTCTCTTCTTGAAAGTGTCTTATCTTTCATCTTTTAAATAACGCTATACTCGGGGACAACCTAAGTTGAACCTGAAGCGGAAGCTATGATATGTAGAAATATTCAATTGCTTTAGGCTCAACTTAGGTTGTCCCTGAGTATAGAGATATTTTTTCGGGATTGTGGCTGTGAAATGCGATGTTTGTGTTCTGGATCTGGTTATGTGATGGATAGGATATTCTAGTATATTAACAAACTTGAGTCTTATGAAGGTCATAATAAGTGAAAATGAACTAATTAAAACTTTTCTGCAATAAGGGTAATTAATAAATGTGGTTTCTTTTTTAATAAGCTATAAAATTCCTCACTTCATATTAGGTTAGACAAAAACAATCTAAATTCCGAAACAAATAGATAATTTGATCTACGTAGTCAAGGATAGTAAAGACTATATATATAAGGTGTGCTCGTTTTTCGCTTTTTGAAAGGGGCAAGGAAAGTATATTTTTGACGTCATTTTTGCTCCGCCTTACTATGGGTTTTTGATCATTCTTATTGGCTGTGTGTTTCAAGCATTGCTACTTAGGTTCGAACCCCGGTTGGGTAACAACTGGTGATGTAATTTTTAATTAGCAAAATAATGTAAATATATGTAAATAATTGTGTTCAGGTAGCTTTACTACTAATCCGTCCTTGTTTTGTTATGTCCCCGTATTTTATTTGTTTGAAATTGTAACTCATTTAATATGTCCAATACAAATGCATTGACATGATGGTTCCGACCCCCATTTTACTCTTTCAAAATTCATGGGCATTCTCTTGTGGCAGCTAATATTATTTTAATACGCTTAATTTATTAATCAACTCTTTTGCACAGTTATACCCAAGTATTAATAGAGAAAGGCGTGAAAAGACGGATTTAGTGTCAGAAAAAAAAGTGGTTTTGATCTCTTTTGTCCGATTTTTTAGTCAATGGTATTTCATTATCATACAGGACACTTCATCGTTAGAAAATCTCGGATCGTTTGTTGTTTTGTGAAGAATCGATACTCATTCTAGAAAAGCGGGGAAATTCACAAAAATATAGCATCTTTAAGAGATGGGAATGATGCGCCAGAATTTACCGGAAGTGGTATCCAGCGCCAACTTGCCACAGAACCACATTTAAATGGGATTCTATGCCAATTATGCGCCAAAAAATGTGCGGTTCTCCGAAAAAATATAAGAGGTCCTTAAAAAGTCCTTAAGAACTATTTAATTTTTACTTTTGAAAAGCCTCGAACCGTCGCCAATAGCCGAATGTGCAGCTCTAGTGCGACGTTAATTATTCAAACCAAACCGAACTAACCTTTTATATTCCCCCACAATAACTCAGTATCGAGTATGAATGCCTGGCGGGGGTAAACGCATAAAAGCGATTATCACTCGTAAAACGCGCGATTAAGGCGCTATTTAAAATTTACGACCCCCCACTATCAATACCGACAATCGATAATTAAATTTTGCGCCTATGAAACACGTCAGTTTATTCCCTGCGAAAAAAAACTATTCAGTTGCCGTTAATATTTTATTAATAATTTTTATTGATACGTTGATTTTTTTTTCCTTCGATATTTTTGTTCGAATCTAGATATCAGACTTCGTGGTTTAATTGTATGTTTTGTATTAATTAAGCCTTATTGAACTGTAAACGATATCTGTTCATTCTAAGTGCACAGCAAAATTTACGTACACCAATGCTAACTGGACCTCGCAGGTGATAGGTTCAGTACTTCAAGTGGCATCTTATTCTACAAATTCCCCGTATGAAAGCGGAAACGTATACTGCAGCTAAGGACGACCCTTCAATGCCAAACTCGCATAAGGCGCGGTGTCAACATTGAAATAAAAAAACCAACATCACGTGGTTTTAGCGCTGCCACATTTGGCGTTCAGACATCTGCAGGAGTTCCAAATTTGGTGCACTTTCTTCTTTTAGGTGATAAGGCGTTCTGTCCGTATTCAACTTCTTAATATATATGTAGGTATTTACTTATTTTCAAACAATTTGCGCTAAATATTTCCCCTTCATTAACGAAACAAAAATATAATTTTCTTTGTGTTCAATATTCGAAAAAACGAAACTCTTTATATTTCTCCGGTTTTATTGTTCATATTTTCTTATTGAACTATACAAAATAACAATTGAAAGAACTTTGCTTATGGTAAATTTTTTACATAAAAACGTAACGCAATTATTTCAAAAGTACAAATTAAGAAAAATATCTTTAATATATCTGTTAAACTCCCTTAAAATGTGCCACTCGTTAAAAAAACGATATTTAAATACAAAATTAAACACAAAACCATATTACAATACTGCGATCTCGCTTAGTTCTGAAAGTCGCCAAGGCCTGCCAAGTAATATTGGCGCATGAATGAATTTGCATTTCAACAAATCACGTGGTTTCAATGATGCACTCACGGAAATCAGCATTTTTATTCCTCTATTTGTATCATTACTCTATGATGATTCCAAGCGGAGTTATAAGGGCGTATACTGCAGTTAAAATCGACGCGCCCCTCTCCTCACCATCCCACGCCGTATAAATGTCTGACGAGGAACGGGTTAATAACATGTTCGAAACGCCTCACTACCCTCTACACGATGGTATGTCATTTATTCCCATATTCTACGTTACAAAGAATTACAAGGAATGGACGAGTAGAATGACCACGCCTACAGTGACGTCAGAGCTAGTTTGTTTGTAGGATAGCGTTAGAATTTCACTCAAAACTACTAATATATTGAAAAGGTCGATGATATTCTTTTAGACTATGATGTTAAAACACAAGTTAAACGTAATTAATGCAAAATTTGAATGTAAAAAATGCGATATTATTGTTTGTTTACCAGTATTCGGCAACTTGCACGTGCTCGAAATTCCACAAACAAGGCTAAACTCCGGCCCTTTCTAGTTGTCCATTGACTTGTGTTTTTTATTTTTTTTTTGCATTCGACTCAGTGCGGAGTGATACACACCGTCCCGAAATTATAGACATTTGCGTAAAAAAAATCACATACCCGACCACACATACCGTAGTCCTACTATAATTTTTTTAAGTAAGAAATTATTATCAGTAAGTTGCACCATGAAAATTGTCAACAAAAAATGCAAAACCGACAAAATAGAGCTTTCAATCAAATGGAAAACAAGTAACATTCACAAACTATTGAATAAAGCTAAATTATTTCAAACGACTACACACAAAAAAAAACCTTTTTAATTATAATTTCTTTAGAATCCAATGACACATCCATTATTGTCTTCGGTCAAATTAATCAGCACGCCCAATTAGCGAATAAAACGGCAACTGAGCCGTTTTCCAGACTCGCACATTCTCTCAAAATCCACTTCGCTTTCGCCAGATCTCGTTATCAGTCCTGACCTAATCCTTTACGCCTATTACTTTCCTGAGCCCCCCGGAGCATCTCCAGCGCATTCCGCCCCTGCTGGATATTGATTAACGATTTTGCCCTCCATGAGTCATTAAAATAACATAATAAAAATATCCCCCACCCCGGATCCGCGTTCCTCCTCGAGAGCTTTAAACAAATTTATCATCGCTTTTAACATACCAGAAGGACCCCCGGTCTATATAATTACGAAATTCTCGGCCGATATAAAGATATCTCAATATCTCTCGATTTGGAATTTTAAAAAAAATGGCGGTTAAGAAGGGTATGGAACTTGGCTTCTGAATGTCGTTCTATTTGGCTGTGATGGCCACCAAGTTGGAGGGTTTCTTGCTGTTTTTGTCGCCCAGTGGATAAAGGTGTTCAGCTGGTAATCAGAGGATTGCTAGTTCGAGCCCGTGAGGTGGACTTGACAAAGAAAAGTAAAAACAGTAGTGATTTGCGATCGGAGGGTTGCTAACTTCGCTATAAAAATGCTGGAAATTCATCCAGAACATCCAATAAATTTTATAGGCGTGTATACGGGACTGGTGTACGATAAAGCTGTTCGGTGTCTAATGTCCTGACGCGTATTGAGGTTGCGCTGGGTGGCAGCTCATGTGTTGTCTTCGTTATATGATCATGGTTCAGAAACACGAGGCATTGTTTCTGAGTCTTTCCTTCGAAATAAGCCCCGAACCGTCGCCAATAGCACACAGTGCAGCTCTAGTGCGACGTTATTTAACCAAAACAAGCCGTTCTAAGTTCAAAATGTTGCCCAATAATGAGTTAAATGTCATTTCACTTAACACTATAACCAAGTTCTAATACAATTATAACGAGTTGCAAACTTGAAACACTCTTGTTTTGGGACTTATGCCACTTGGCGACCAAACCATCCAAATGTTGCTGATGACAGTAAGTATACTCTCGGTGTAACGACCTCTCACATGACCAATTCGAGTGGTCATAGATACGAGAAGAAAACTCGAATTGGTCATGTGAGAGGTCGTTACACCGAGAAGTATACTTACTGTCATCAGCAACATTTGGATGGTTTGGTCGCCAAATGGCATAAGTCCCAAAACAAGAGTGTTTCAAGTTTGCAACTCGTTATAATTGTATATTGGGCAACATTTTGAACTTAGAACGACTTGTTTTGGTTAATTAAAGTCGCACTAGAGCTGCACTGTGTGCTATTGGCGACGGTTGACATTGCATTAGAGACTAATAAACTGATTGGGACATTACGGAGATGTCTTTGTAAGTAAGAGGTCTGTATATTTAGGGGTCATTGTAGGAGACATACTGTACTATTCACAGCAGACGGAAGCGGTAGTAACTGTAGGGGGTCGTTATAAAGAGACATATACTGTGTATGTAGTTGTAAGCAGCAGGGATCAATGAAGACCGTTGAACTCTAACTGTAACTTCTGGAAGTCTCAAAACTTGTTTTCTCTATGCGCGCGTTGAAGCCAATATGAAAGCAGCCATACTGTACTACCAAAAAAATTTATTTAAGTGATTTAGTGGTGTTTTTTAATTCCATAGCATTGTAGAAATATTAAATGTATATACATATTATATTTTCTTCTGATAGATTTAATTTTTATATTGTCAAACAAATAGTTTTTGCTCTTGCTTCATAACCACTTCGACTGTGACTTGCAAACGACTTTCTGTTTTAATAGCAGGTTGCATTTCAAATGAATTTCAAAAGAAAAAAAAAACTCAGCCAAAAGTAATTTATTTTAACATGAAAAATGTACGAAATATTGCTACAGCAATGAATGTGAGCTACAGTTAGGAAATAAGAGTCGAAAGCAGCCTGGTTATATTACATATATTTGATAATTTTTTTTATTTGACTAATAAAGATGATTGAGGTGTAATCTCTTCCCCCCCCCCCCCCCATATAATCGCTCACGTACACATTTTCTGCGTACGCTACTGAGGCAACACCGACTGCTATATTTGAAATTTTATTTAGTTTAGTATTTTTCCTCAATTAAAGTGGTGCGTCCTTAGATTTCAGTCGCCAAGATTGGCGAATTAGGGGTTTCATTAAATGCACTCTCTCTCTCGGAACAGGCCAGCTGAACACACACAGAAAATCACCACCAGCAATTTTTTCTCCTCTTTCGCACCCCGCTAAATGCCGCTGCTACTAGCAGCAGTTGAGTATACTACCACCATTGAGTCTCGGCTTCGTAACCCATAGCAACCAAAACCAAACACGCCCAAATAGATTGTCGAAAGGGATCGGCGTTGAGGGGTAGGGGGCCTGATCTTGTCCATGGAAGATGAGGATGTTCGAAAGGGGAAGGGGGGAATTGTCGTTTGGGCGCCCAAGCGGCGTGGTTATGCGTCTAGCTAGGGTTTCCTTCCCTGCTCTCTCGAAATTTAGAATTATTTTTGTTCTTTTGCCACCCCTTTCTTTTTGGGGAAAAAGGTTTGGGGTTTCGCTAATGTGTTTTGCCATCGGACTTTGGTCAGTCACTTCCTCCCCTCCCTCCTGCAAACGATCGGTATCGCGTTTCTTGTGGACTGTGTCGTTTGGCTGTTTGAGAAAGATCGGTTTTTGCTTCTCTCTGGGTCGAGGGTATTCTTTTTATCTTCTATCATTGACTATTTGTCTGCTTGGGTGAGAAGATGGGGGGGGGGGGGGGAGAGAGAGATAGGGAAGAGCATTTTATCGATATAGTGGTCCCCTTCATATATTTAGGGACTGGGGGTGGGGTAGGGAGAATCACAGATATCTTATATATAAATTATTAGTAGGTTTGTTAGTACAAGAAAGACTCCGTAACTGCAAACGTAGATATTTGAAACTTACAGGATAGTTGGTTAAAAAAATAAGAATTTTAACGTCAATATTTTCAAGTCTCTACGATGTTCCATTCGAACGTTCTGATATTTTTTAGCATATCCCAGCGAAGTTTCACGAAGCGGCAACAGTAATATCAGTTGAAATCAACGGATAAAAGTGAAAATTAAACATTTTGTGAAAATCTAAGCATTTTGTGAAAATTGATCTTTTTCTCATCCCCATTTCTTTTTTCTCACCATAGGAATAATGAGATAAAGTAATCTTTTCTGGCGAGCAAAGATCTTAATTTCTGCACAGTCACTCAATATAAAAAAATTATAAATCGATTAAAATGTCCGTTTTTACACGAAATACTCCACAACTACAAAACGTTTCTTTATGAAATTTACAGAGTACTTTACTTGAAAGATTAGATATTTTTTGTGATATTTTTAAGTTTGTACGATGTTTTATTCGTATATTACAGAGTAGTATACTGGAGTAGAGGAAATCTATATATTTTCCCGTCATTTGTCGTTATTTTATTTATCTTCGTGCGAAGAACGGGTAATTTTGCTAGTTTCCTATGAAGCTGGGATTTGCTTAAACACGGTTTTTGGATTGTTGTACCTGTAAATGTGGTAGTATTACATTTCTATCATAAATTAATGTTTTATTATAGAGTGGTGGCATAGCCTGGAAATCATGGAATTATCATAGAATTTTTTAATTCTGGAAATGTCAGGGAAAATTTCACAAAATAATCAGGGATATTTTCAAATATGGATCATTAAAACGGCTAGGGTCAGGTGGGGGAAAGTGGTCATAAAAACAGGCATTTTTAACTTTGCAGGAATATAAATATGATAAATTTTCTAAAAAATATTATTGTTTTGGATTTTATTTTACATTACATTGTTCTAGAGTACATTAGAATAAACTTTAAAAATATGTTTTGAGAGTAACACCTTTTAATTACATCTTTTTTTGTCATGTTTTTATGACCACTTTACCCCATGGGTGGGGTAAAGTGGTCAGTGTGTGGAGTAAAGTGGTCATATTGAAGAAATATGACATAAAAACGAAATTATATGTAAACAGAGCCATTTTATTACTTAAAAATATTTTACACAACTTCTATATGTGTGAACTATTATTTAAATTTAAATAATATTATTATTAAATTATAAATTTATAGTGTTCTCTATGGTAAACAGTTTTTTTTAAAAGATATTTTAATAACTTCCGACTCTGTTTTTTCAATGTCGTTATATTCTGAAAATGTGTAGTAGTCACCAATTTAGGATTTTTCTAGATATTTAATGAAGTGTCCCATTAATTACTATCTCAATCTTGTCCAATAAACTGTTTAATTGATTTCTTCCCTTAATATTTTACTAACATCCCACAAATATGATTTGTCAAATTTGTATATCTGTGGCACAAATTGGCTCAAAAGAATTTGTTAACTTGATAATTTTCTGTTTTTTTAGCTTTTTTTTGGCATCCCTTGTTTGTTTTTTGTAGACAAAGTGCAACTGTTTCTGCTGTTTTCATCTTTAGAGTTATGTATAGCCATTCTATGTACAATTGACACTGGTGGAGATATTGTTGTCAGTATTAGCTTAAAGTCCTTCAATGGATATACACTTGTTGTATTAGCCATATTTGACACTTTTGTACTTTTAAAATTTAAATTGCATATATCAGATGTTGATGGTTCTGAATTCTGATGAATATCTATTTGTTGATCTGGTGAAGTCAATGGGCAATTCTGTAATTTCGGTACGGACATTGTTATGTTTGGTCAATTTGTTTGTTGACAGTTTTCACAAATTCTGTGGTAATCAGGTCTTGGTGGTCTTATCAACCAATGGACTTTTTCTGCTATTAGGACATTTGGATTAAATTTGATATAATAGAACAATCGAATGAATGCCCAACATGGGCAATGAATCTGAAGCTTTTAATGATGCAAGATTCTTCTTCGAAGCCATGATTCTCATTAGGACCATTATGCCTGGACTTGTTAACGACCCATCTTCTTAAAGTCCGGTAATTTCTGAGCTACAGCATAAATGGATATGCCCTTTTTAACCAGCATAGCTAACTGGCCTTGCCAGCATGGCTAATTAGCCTTGCCAGCATAACTAATTGTAGACTGGCATCAGAGTAATTTGGTACAATCTTCCTAACATATTTTCTCGGCATGTTTATTACGTAAAAAAAGGGGAAAAATAAGACAATAACAATTATTTTATTATACAAGTTTATCCAAATTTTAATCACTGAATATTAGGTCTTAATAAAGTCATTCCAAGCAATGTAAAAGTTAAGCCCAATGCTGTTTACTTTATCTTATGTTATAAACTATGATAAATTAATATATGTTTTATTATTCTAAATTAATATTTAATAATCAATCTTTAAATATTAGGCCTAAATAAACTCATTGTTACCATGAATACGTTAAACTTAGTCATATGACCACTTTACCCCATGTTACTAAAAACACTATAAAATAAAAAAATTAATAAACACAACTTGCCTATCAATGGAAATGTGTTCTTGAGATATGTTTGAAGCCTCCTGTATAACTAATATATTAAGATTTTGATTAAACAAAATGTAGGAGAGAAGTTCATTAGAGAATCAAAAGATTGTACTGAAACGTACAAAAATAAAATGGCTATTTATTGACATTCAATGTGTTGCTAAAATTATAATTTTGTGTGAAAAACATTGCTCCTCTTCACTGAAAACTAAAACAAAAATATGTAAAACCTTTACGATAAAAATAAAAAATAGGGAGGAAAAACTACAACATTTATTAGAGTATGACCACTTTACCCCACCTGACCCTACATCTATTCTGCGTGGTTTAGTTGTAGGAATTTCCTTTAATTCTGAAAAGAATTATAAAAAAAAAGCGTGGGCAGTTTTGTTGTTGATAGAAACGTTAACCACTTTTGAGGGGGAGAAACCAAAGCACATTGGTCTTTGGGTTGTATCCATAAATTATTCTTTTTACTGTTATATAAGTATTACTCATAATTTTTCATTTATAATGCAATATATGTATTGTATTATTATAGTGTGGATACTTTGTTTCTATACAAAGCATGTATTGCAACATTTCTTAATGTAATTGTAAAATCAGGAAAACATTTTTGACACCATCATGAAAATATCAGGGAACTTTTTTCCAAGATTTTGTTGCCACTCTGTATTATAAATTAATTAAAATTCAATATATTCGCTTAATAATCCTTTATTTATAATATTCTGGATTCCTTGTGCATGTGGTCTTTTCCTTTGGGCATGAATCAAATCCATATTTGAGTAGTTATTTGAATAGAATAGTTTAATATAACATTACTTTAATTAACAACATAATATTTAAAAAAAATATATAAATGAAGGACGTAGTGTAAAAGTTATTAAGTGTTATAGTGTAAAGTACAAGAAAATATTAATTTTTTAGTAAAACTTAAGTAATAAGTACTAATATACATGCTTTTATGTTACACATTCTATTTTTTTTTTGTTCTCCTTATTTTTCATAATCAAATAATAGTTTCGAACAGTAGTTTTTTTTAAATAAGAAATGCTTTCAGGTCTAAATTAATGTTGAAATGGAACTGTGATTTTTATCCTATTAGATTGCTATTATAGTAACACAATTGAATTGACATGATTCGTCACTATTTGAATAAACACGAACACCTAATACTTTTTACTTAGAAGCGGCAAAGTACTCTTTATTTGCTCATCATTTTAATAGTCTAGGTTTGAATAATATTCCAAAAATCTGTAATTGATAATCATGTTGTTTCTTGCTAATATTTTAAGAGATTTCTCTAAAATAGTAAACACTTATATTTAAATTTGCATCACTTCACATTCGAAAATCTTGCAAAGTACTTTGTTATATGCAAATTTTTTTGTATATGAAACATCTTCATTGTGTTTTATTAAATAACCAATCATTTTTTAAGTAGGAAAAATTTTGAAAATTTTCATTAAAAGTTATATAAAATAAATTACTCTATTTTAATTAGAAAATAGTAAATCTTTTATTATTACTTTTATGCTGATAATATTTTATTTATGTATTTCTAAGTGTGTTTTTTTACTCTAATCCATATTACAAATGTCATACTTATTCTTTTGTTTTATAGGTGAGGCATCCAATCCACAATGTCGCTCTCACTGAAGGTGAGCGTGATCGAAAAGAATGTCGTCAAGACGATGCAGTTCGACCCGTCCATGATCATCTACGACGCATGCAGAATCATACGAGAGAAGATTACAGAAAGTGGGGATTCCGGCTTAGCCGAATGTGAGTTTGACTGATTTTATGAAAGTCTAAATTTTGATGTAATTTTTTTTTTAATTTTCGTATCCTAGTATTTTATTTTTAATTATAATTTTTGTTGTAATCCTCTGATGCTCATGGACGTGATATATTACGAGATCTCCAGTTTTTAACCCTTTGCACTCTGCGAATACTTTGCGATTTATGTTCTTTCTATGGAACAGTTATTCCTCTTTATGTTCTTTTCTACAGATTTGTTTTTATATTCATAAAGGGAAAAAAAAATCCTAATCTGTTTTGTATTTGCAAGAGAACAAGTTGAAAAAAAGATTGATGTTCTAAACATAAGATCATGCTGTTCTCGTTTATTTTAAAGAACAGGGAAACAAAATAACGGGTCGTTATGTTGGCGCCTGAGAGGCGCCTTCGGAGTGCAAAGGGTTAATCTCGTAAATATATTCCAATATTTTAAAAATCTAAATTTTTTGGGTGTCACTTAAAAGCCCTCTCTTTAAAATGAATAATTTTGGTAAAAATATAAATATTTAAACTTCCGAACAATGAAATAACTTTACGTTAACAAAAAAGCGTGAGTGTCCATTGGTTAATAATTTCAGCTTTTTATTAACTGATTAAATAGTATAGATTTCTATGGATTTTTTCATATTGCAAAAAATTGCTACTTTGACCATCATGGAAGCTTCAAGAAATCATATATATTTAATCTGTTTGTTCTTTTTTATTAATGACATAAATTTTTGGCCCTGCATTACAGGGGAACCTGTTTAAAACTGTTTTGAGCGTGCGGGACTCAATCAGCGATCTATTGTTCTAAAGTCCTGCTCGTTACCGACTAACTTGCAAAGGCACGTTCTTTTTGTGTGTTGTTCATTAAAAAAATATTTTTTTAAAGATGTTTCTTCATGTAATATTTATAAAATTGTTAAAAGCATTTAAAAAACTAAATGGAATTTTTACGAATCTGTTCGTCGGGTGCACATTTTGAAGAGGAATAGTACTTGTATAAATTTCCAGCCTATTATGCGTCCCGGAAGTAGGTGTTTTGCGATCCAGACTCTTTTCATTTATTATTATAGATTTGTAATTTAAAAACCATCTTATATATAATACATTGAAATAACCTTTTTGATAATGCTGTTTATATTATTTGTGTAAAATTTATAAAGTTAACACTGCGTTAGACACCCTTGTTAGAATGATGAATACTTGTATTGGAATAACATTGGCGGTGAGACTACGTTACTAATGCATAGTTAAAATAAATGTATTCGTCTTTTTTATTCGACTATATTTTTTGAAGTAATGTTTAATATACATTTGAATTAAAACTTAATTTTATTGAATTTTTATGATATCTTAAATTCAAATTCAAAAATTATTTTATTTTAAAAAAACATTGTGCTTCAAATGTTCTTATTCTGATTGTACATTTGAAAACTATGTGGGATTTTTAATTCTTTCAAAGAAGCTAAAACGTTTTGATGATAAATCTATAGCTTTAAATTCTTATTACATTTATTAGTTTGGCATTAAGTTTTATTATCTGTTTCGGTTTGGCTTCAAATTGTGTGTTGTTTACTTCAATACCTTTCCGTTTTCTAATAGTGATATTTATTATATCACTATTATATTTTTTGAAGTAATGTTTAATATACATTTGAATTAAAACTTAATTTTATTGAATTTTTATGATATCTTAAATTCAAATTCAAAAATTATTTAAAAAAAAAAACATTGCATTTTAAATGTTCTTATTCTGATTGTACTTTTGAAAATTATATGGGATTATTAATTCATTCAAAGAAGCTAAAACGTTTTGATGATAAATCTATTGCTTTAAATTCTTATTACATTTATTAGTTATTAAGTTTTATTATCTGTTTCGGTTTGGGATCAAATTGTGTGTTGTTTTCTTCAATACCTTTCCGTTTTCTAATTGTGATATTTATTTTCCTTTAGCCAAAAACTATGGACTCTTCCTAGCTGATGAAGATCCAAAGAAAGGTGTTTGGCTAGAGCCAGGAAGGTCTCTAGAGTATTATCTGTTACGAAATGGGGTAAGTTGGACGCCAATAATTTCATCTGGAAAAATTGATTTTAGTAAAGAGTGACAATAATTTCACTTTGAAGTGAATGCCATGTTTGTAGTATGCTTAATCTAATTTTCACAGGAATTGTTTTACTCGTGTGGCATATAAATTAAAATTTTGTTTGTAATTATTACCAAACTGCACATCCAAATAGTAATTTAACTTTTGAGTACATATTAAAGCATTTCCAAAAACAGATTTAGGGAAACAGAAAGTTCTTTCAAATCTACAAATATAAAAAACTTGGAATTTTCTGAAAATTAAATTATACCAAACTGTGAAATTTAAGGCGGAAAAGTTTAAATTTTCTGAAATATTTGTTTAAAAAAAAACGATTTTATTCTATTGCAATAGGTCTTTTATTATGTTCATAAGTTTTCTGATACAGTAATCAATATTGATATGTATAAATCTCTCTCTTTTTTTTTTTAATTTTATGTTTTGTGGGAATTTTAGTTTAAAACCTTAGGTTGTTTTCTCACTTTTGAGATTACCAATATTTCTTAGACCAGCAGAAACACCAAGTCTTTTTTTCATGAGTTCAACCAGGTGACGGGACATAGATATCCATTTGGGGGTATCACCTATTTTCCTAGCAATATTTTTAACATAAAAATTCATAAAACAATCTTTTCTCTAAAACATTTGTGAAATGTACAGCTTTTTTTAATTTTTAGGTACTAAAATGAAAAAAAAATTATAAAAGGAATGAGTCGAACATGTAAATTAAAGTCTTTGCAGTAAAAACAAACCTACAATTTTGATATATTGCTCAACCATCTATGGGTTAACATACGGTTACAATAAATTTTAAAATAGGCAGGGTATAGCTATAAAAACTTTTTATATTATTATGTCCAAAGATTGAGTATAGTAAAGAGTGGAAATCAAATAATCTTTGTACAAAATATGAATTGGCTAATGTAAAATGATCATTATTTTTCTGTTTTCATTGTTCATATGCAGAGACTCCCCCATAACCTCTTGAGTAAAATTCAGGGTCGTCACAAATTGTTGGGCAATAGGCATTGTTTGGTGTGTTGGCGTAATAAAACATTATTTTTGCCAAACTATTTCGCTTATATATTATGAAATTAATTGAGTTTGTTTAAAAATGTTTGAGGAATAAGATAAGGGTACTTTTGTTTCAGTAGGATACTTGTTTTAAAATGTGTTTTATGTTCAAATCGAAAATGCAAAAATTGACAGAAGCAAAATGGACAAAAACGAACACTCCATAATTTAAATTTTTTGTAGAATAGTAGCCATATACATTAATTTATGCCTATCACTTTCTTTTTCTATATAAAAAAACAGTTTTAAAAGTTTGCAAAATATGCAACCACTTATTTAGTGGAAACCTCCTACTATTGTAAATTAACAGCAAGGTTGATATATAGATATTTTTTGTTTCATTGCTAGGACCTACTGGAGTATAAAAGAAAAATGCGAACACTTAGAGTGAGAATGTTGGATGGCACAGTGAAGACTGTACTGGTAGATGACAGCCAAGTTGTTGCCAATCTCATGGTTGTTATTTGCACTAAAATAGGTATGTTTGAATACAATTGCCTGTGTAATTGCATATTGCAATTTTTTTTACCTTGCACTTCAGTTCATTTTCTTTTTATTAATATTGCAAAAATATATACACAATATCAATTTTGATCATATTTGATTGATGGTAAGGTCTAACTTGGAGAACTTCAATTGAATCGCTGAGAAGAGTAGTACAAGTTCAATGGGACTGTACTGTTCTTCAATTGGAGTCTGTGTTAATGTTCGATAGTTTAAAAAATATTATTAATTTAACTTCATGGATTCTATACCTATTGGGGTTCTTGTTAATAATTTGGGGGTACCCCATAACAGAATCTATTGGGTACATACATCTAAAAATGTATTGTGTGCAAAATAAATTTGTGTTAGAAGATTTCATAAAATTTCATAAAACGAGGAAATTCAATTATATATAAACAGGGTGGCAACATAACCGTGAAATCAGGGAATTATCATGGCAATTTTTAATTCTGGAAATATCGTGAAATTAAAAAAAATTTAACAAAAAATCGGGGATTTTTTTTAATTTGGATAATGAAAACGGAAATTATCGTCTATTATGCCCTCTATTCTGGGTAATTTAGTTGTCAATAGTTCCTTTTATTTGTGAAAAAAGATTTTTTTTAAAGCATGGTTATGCATATTTTCAGTTTTATTTTTGAACCACTGGCGGAGGCAAAAGCAAAGTGTGTTGGACCTGGAATTGTAAGCAACATGTGAGGGACTAATGAATATGTGATTTATTGAAGATTATAATAGGAAATATGAAGCATATAAAGCATTTAAAATTATCTACAAAAAGAAATAATTTTTAAAAAAATGCTTTTTTTGCATTGTCTGCTTACAGAGAACATGTTTAATTACTATTATGCCTGTCACAATTGCGTAATTTGCGTTGTATCCATAAATTATTATTTTAACTGTCAATAAGTATCAGGGAAATTTTTGTGAACCATCATGGCAATCAGGGAAATATCAGGCAAATTTTTTTCCAAAATGTTGTTACCATCCTGTATAAATGACTTGTATAATCACAATAAAGTTGCCTTTGCAATACCAGAAGTGGAGGCGGTCTTAAAGCATTGTTGCATTGCCTTCTTTGTGCTACATCGGGTGTCTATATTTGTTAACTTAAAAGAGTGTCCCCATCAAAGTTAGTTAAAAGCTCGTTTTATAAAAATTTGAAACTATTTTTTTTAAATTTATATTATTAAACTTCAATTGTAGACTTTTATTTAACAAAATCTATAATTCAAGTTTTTTTTTCCTTGCTTAATTTTAGGTATTACAAACCATGATGAATTTTCTTTAATTCGGGATCTTCCTGATGAAAACAAAGAGCCCAACACGGGCACTTTGACACTTGGTAGAAAAGTAAATATCCATTTTTTTCTTTAATGTTTAAATATAATAATAATATACAATAATGTCTTTGGAATATATATTTGAAAATATATTTAGTGGTATTTTCAGACAAAAGCTTTGTTTCTGAGCAAATCTAATGCATTTTATAATTTTTAGGACAAAAAAGACAAAGATAAGGACCTAAAAATGGAGCAATTGAAGAAGAAACTAAAAACGGATGATGATCGTAAGTTTTTCTGCTTTGTTATATATTGTTATTGTAATAATAATAAATATAAAACAAATTATCAGGTGACTTAATTTCCTTTCTTTCCAAAGTTTAAATTAATACATCACATTTTATAAGCAATATACTTTATGTTTTGAAACAGTTATGAAAATTGATCTAATCCAATTCTTTTTCATAATAATAATAATCCATTACAGTAGTATTCTTTCATTCCACTCTGTTCTTTATAATTGAGGCATACAAACATACCATTTAATGAAGCAATATTCATATGTAGTACTTGTATTACCATGTTAAATAGTAACTTGTCGTATTTTACATGACTTAATACCACTTGAAATGACTGTCATTTGATGAAATGTAAGTCATTTAACTAAATGGAAAAATTTATAAAGTGTGCCTAAATACAGTGTGGGACAAGTACTTTAATAAAATGCATCTTTTCTTTTGTACTGTTAAATTCTATGTATTTAGTGTTGGTGTTATTTTTAATTTGAAAACTGATCAGACTTTGAGTTTCATTGAGGAATAAGTAGTCCGTAGCCCTGAGGTACCATAATCGGCTAGGAACCAGAGGGTTGAGAGTTTGAATACGGCTAATATGAGAGCAGTGTTCACTCTAGAAATAAAAAGCGGCAGGGCGCTGTTGCCAGTAAAAGGGCACCCCGTTTTTGAAAAGACACTTCTTGTTTCTAAAAGGGCACTTTCAAAAAAAAAGTTTGGGGTGGGCGTGGCCACTCGTTGGCACATCGCATCCGTGACCAAATAAAAAACAAGCTGATTTGTTGGTTGACATTGCGCTAGAGCTGCATATTGTGCTATTTTTACGGTTCTGGGCCTATCTCGAAGGAAAGACCCATACAAAATTGATGTCTCTTTATAAAGATATTTCTTAAAATCTAAAATTTGACATTTAAAAATTAATGTTTTCCCTAAAAACCAAATCTTTAAGTAGGCCTAATCAAACCCTTTACAAAACTGATGAAAATGCTACTTAAATCCAAAATTTGGTAATAAAATGCTTAACTTAGTAACTTTGCCCCAAACCATCTTCTCTTTAAAAAAAACACAGAAAAAAAACTAAGCCTTTAAAAGAGCCAGGGAAGCAAGGATGCTTGTGTTTGACTGAAAAGGGCAAGAGGGCGGGATTTTTGAAAAAGGGGCATGAGGGCGCTATCGACATGAAAAAAGGGCGGGCAGGGCGGACCGCCCTTCAAAAAACGCCTAGAATGAACACTGATGAGAGACTTGATAAAAAATGATAAAATGCAGTGAACTTGTGATCGGAGGGTTGCTAGATTTCCTTCAAAGTAACAATACATCGTCCAAACTTATCTTCATTTTCTACGTCGTGTATAGTGGACTGGTGCACATTACATCTGGTCAGGGTCCAATGTCCTGAGGTGTATTGAGGTTGCGCTGGGTGCCAGTTCAGGTGTCGTCCTCGTCATCTGACTATCCTTTAAAATACGCATTGTTTCTGGGTCTTTCTTTCATTATAGTTTCCAGACCATCACCAATAGCCCAGTGTGTAGGACTATTGTAACGTTAATTAACCAAACTGTTCTGGAATAAACTTAAAATCACACAAACACGTTCCATATCTGTTTAAATGTATTTTTTTGCATTACTATATGTGTTTAATTTTAATTATTTAAAATAAAATCATTTATATTAGAAGAATATGCAATTAAACATAATTTGATCGATATGTGCAAATAATTACTCTACAAAATAATTAAAAGTGAATTAATTTATTTTTCTGTTATATTCCAGTAAATTGGGTTGATCATTCCAAAACGCTCAGGGAACAAGGCATAGACGAAGAAGAAACTCTGCTCCTGCGGCGAAAGTTCTTTTTCTCCGACCAAAATGTCGATTCAAGGGATCCAGTGCAGTTGAATTTACTTTATGTGCAGGTATTTTATATTTATTTGTTCTCTAACTAATTTTGGTTTTGTAATTATTTTTACTGTTTTATTGTCGAATACAGTCATGGCAAACCATTACGGTTGCGGTTACACATTTAAAGTTACAGATACAGTTACAAGTATATATACAACATCTCCCCTTTTCATTTTTAAAATTTAAAACATATAAAAAGTTCTTAAAAATATTACATTGCAAAACAATCACACAATTAAAACATTACAATGAAATGACACACTACTCATGATACTTGCAATCGATCAGGAGGTTTTACAATTCTCCCATACCTGGTTACTTGATACCCAGGTTGATGATCAACCACTTCTCTCGACTTACACAAATCAGATTCAGTCACACTTTCATATACAACATTTACTCCATTAATTACATAAAGAACAAAATTGTTTATTATTAAACAAAGTGAATTCCAATTTTATTTTTCGTATATCTCGATATGTATAAGTATCGTCTATGTTTTATCTGTGTTATTGTTCATTCCTGAAAAAAGATGACGTATTTCAACTATAAATATTCTATTTAAATAATTTTAAAATAAGTTTTGCTATATCACTCAGTACTTTGTCAATATGTTTATTCTGAATTTATGATTTAGTTCAAATATTATTGAAATTACTTTTGGTAATGTCTTTAACTTTGTTTATGTAGTGTTGCTAAATTTATTGTTTGGTCGAATAAATGTTCAGGGTGTAGGAAAAGTATTTTTACAGCTTTAACACACAATAAAACTTAAAAGAAATGAGATAGCTTAATTATGAACATGGGCATCATTAGATTATGCGTACCAATAAATAATTCAACACACTGAGCTTTCTCCTGAGGATTCATGGCAACTGATTGCCTTTCTACTAGTCTCTTGTTGGTATCAGCATAATCTGCTGCCATCTCTCGGAATGTAGGGAACTTTCACAGCCTCTTATAACTATCAGAACTTCAATTGTTGTCTGAATCTATTGTGATGGTATAAAAAAGTATGTATAAAGAAAACTTCATGTGTTGCTCTTATATGTACAAGCAGCATAACTTAAGCTATCATATCTTTTAGGTTTCATTGTGTGTCTAAGTTGTAAAGATAATTATCTTACTCTCTGTATTTTTAGATTTTTTTTTAATTTCTTTATTTTCAAACCAAGTATAATATCATAAATCTCGATATTAGTAACAACCCCAAATATTTGCGTAACTTTAACACTATAAAATTGATATTATTTAAATCATATTATAGACAAAGTGAAATTTTATGTCCAAAATGAATTTCTGTAGCAGAACTTTCAAATATATTTTTAAAAAAACAGTTAAAACCTAAGAAATATTCAAATTTTATTTTTAATATGCGTTTCCAAGCTAAAGATTTGACCACTCCATTTCTTTGAGATTCATGAACTGCAAATCAGGAATTTAATTTTCCCAAAAAATATTTTTGTCAAACTTAGAATTGCCATCATTTTAAACTAACTTTTAAATATACTTGTTTATGTATTTGTTTCTCTTATTTGGTAAATAGTTAATTACATTTGTTGCATGTTTACTCACAATACTCATTTTTTAATATTTGTGTGTATAGGCCAGGGATGCAATCATAAATGGCACACATCCCGTGACAGTCGAACAAGCATCACAGTTTGCTGGAATGCAGTGCCAAATACAGTTTGGGGATCATGTGGAAACAAAACATAAACCTGGATTTTTAGAGTAAGTAATTTTTGATAGACATATTTTAACATTTCAAAATAAATCATTCGCATGATGTCCAAAGCAAGAGTTTCATTTTTGTTCAGGAAATAATAAATTTCAGTTAGCCTTCGTTGATTTCCATTTATTCTTGAAATTAATTTAAGCCAACTGTTACATTATGAAACAATTTTTTTATGTTTTTTTTTAAAGATGTTTTTTATTTTTAAGTTGATAAGTGTTTTTAAGATTTTAATTGGGGTTTTTAAGGAAATGTATTTTTATTTGAAAATATCTGTTGAGAATACCAAAAATAAAAAGTAGAGTATATTACTTTTGCTGAAAATAAATAGCTAAATTTTTAGGTTTGTAGAATATTATTTCTATATTTTGATTTTTGTTTATTATTATTTTTAGTTTAAAAGAGTTTTTACCCAAAGACTATAGTAAGATGAAGGGTATTGAAAAGCGAGTATTTGTTGTAAGTAACTTTATATGTTATATCCTACATAAATTAAAAAAATCTACTTTTGATAACTTTGGCATTCTATATTGATATTTAACTGAATAATTTACTTGCAGGAACACAAGAAATTTGTTGGAAATACAGAATTAGATGCCAAAGTGAAGTATGTTTCATTAGCCAGGTCTTTAAAAACGTATGGAGTTACATTCTTTTTAGTTAAGGTAAGTACCATATTTGTGTCATTCTATATTGATTTCAGAATCAAATTTATAAATTATAAATGCTGTTGTTAGTGCAATGATGTCAAGGATTTTAATTTAATGTTGCATTATTATTATTATATGTCTTTTTACTGATATTCATAAAATTAGGAAATTAATAATTTTTCTCTATACATTCATACTGTCTTGTTTGAAGTTAATTTTTTTTAATAAATAAATTTAAATTTATATTAGTATTTAAGATTGAATTTTTCTCGTATAGGAAAAAATGAAAGGTAAAAATAAACTTGTACCTCGTTTGCTTGGTGTTACAAAAGATAGTGTCTTGCGTCTTGACGAAAAAACGAAAGAGGTATGTACAGTTTTTTCTACTTGCTTTTTCTATAAAATATAGCATTGTATATTATATATCAAAGTTCAATTTATAACACCACAACTCAGAAATTACTTGCCATTCTTTGTTGTATTCATTTAAATTTCATATAGAAAAGTAATTGAGTTATTAGGTTTATAATTTACAAAAACAAACTGGCCCTAGGCTAGCTTTTCATACGAGTAAATCAAATATTTTAGAGCAAGTAATTTAATTTAAGAAGTTGATTTAATATTGATTTTTTCCTCCAACAGAGCTAAATTTCATTTTTGGTAGTATATAATAAAACAAATTAAAAGATCAAGTTTCAAATAAATATTATTTTTTACAGATCTTGAAAACTTGGCCGTTAACCACAGTGAGGAGGTGGGCTGCTTCCCCAAACAGCTTTACTCTGGTAATTTAGATATTTAGTTAAATTTTTTTTTTATTTTAACGATTTTAAATATGATAACCGAATATTTTATAATCGAAATACGTTTAATTATAGTAAATCTTGGTTTACAGGATTTTGGTGATTATTCGGACTCTTATTATTCAGTGCAGACCCCTGAGGGCGAACAAATTTCACAGTTAATTGGAGGATATATTGACATCATATTGAAAAAAGTAAGTTCATGGTTTTAAGTTTTGTAGAAAAATGTCCTTTCTTGTTTTTCATTTGATTATTTATCTGTAAAAATGTATAAGTACTATTTATGAAAAATAAGATTAACTGGTAATGACAAAAAAAACAAGGGTAAATGATTTTGTTTAAATTGTACTATTTAATTCTGTTGTAATGTGACAAAGTAAAGTTTTTTTTTAGCTGATTGAGCTATCAAATTTTTATATAAAAAAAAATACGGCTGCATATAAGATTTTTTTTAGAAAGAATGCTTTGTGCAAAATCTGATGATAAAATACTTGTGGGTGTAAGGCCACAGTGGTCGAGCAGTTAAAGGCGTCAGCTGGGAATCCGAGGATTCCTGGTTCGATCCTAGGCGATGGACTTGACAAAGAAAAGTTAAAAAAGTAGTGATATTGTGATCAGAGGGTTGCCAGCTTCGCTACAAAATACTTGAAAAGTTGTCCAGAACATCCGCAAAGATTAACTGCATGTATACAGGACTGGTGCAAGATAAATCTGATCGAGGTCCAAAGTCCCGACGTCTATTGAAGGCGTTGGGGTGCCAGTTCATGTGTTTCCTCGTCATCTGACCATGGATCTAAAATAATGAGGTGAATGTGTATGTGTTCTCGGGTCTTTCCTTCGAGATAGGCACCGAACCGTCGCCAATAGCCCGCTGTGCAGCTCTAGTGCGACGTTAAATAATCGAATCGACTTGTTGGTGCAAAAAATTTTTACTTCACTAGTGGTGCATTTACTGTTTTATATTTAACCAACTGACGGATATACACAAACATGTATATCCGTTCGAGTATTTCCAGTTTTTCCAGTAATACACATAATATATAAGTTGATAATCTCTTTAATAATATCTTTTTTTTAAATAATTTTCAAATTTAAAGCATTAGGAGGACTTTTGAAAACCTTCTCTACTAATATAATTTAAAAAATAGTTTTGTAAAAAAAATGGCATGTGTTGGAAACTTAAATTGAACTCCACTGCAGGAAAACAAACCTATAGATTCGAAATTTTGCTTATCCGTTAGAGGGTCAAAAAAATTTAACCAGTCTGGTTGTTTTATTATAATACCTTTTACTTTATTATGGTAGATTATGCATGGAAACATATCAGATTTATCGTATATCAATATTTAAAAATATTGCTAAAAAGGGATAAATATATAAACTTATTATATATATTTTTTAAATTGTCATATTTGTTATATTAATTTTTAATGTATTGTGTTTGCATTTTTTTTAATATATACTTGAAGGAAAACTGTTTTTTAACAGGAGCATTGATATAGAAGCTATCAAATTAACGTTTAGCTATATTGCTATCATGTTCTTTTATATCCAACTGATTATTATTTATATTGTTCTTATAGAAAAAAGCCAAAGATCATTTTGGTATTGAAGGTGATGAGGGGTCTACCATGGTGGAAGATAATGTCTCTGCAGCAAAGTGAGAATTTTTTAATTTAATAGTTCTGATTCCCTATTTTAACAATGGATATATTTTAATTAATAATTTTTTTTGATTGAGTGTTTCCAAGTAGTTGAGAATCTTTGATTTTTACAGCCATTTTTAAACAGTATCTTTGTTAAGTGATATGTTTGTTAAATTTAAAATAATTTTGTTTTTTGAGGAAAAAAAAATTGTAAACCACACAAAATGTAGAATAACAGAAATGCAATTCAATGTAATGTAGGTAATAATTTATTTCAAACTTTACAAGTACCACTTTTTAATATTTAAAACTTTAAGGTTTGTACTTAGCTAAATATTCTGCAAAATACACTGCTTTTCTAGCATTAAATATGTCATTGAATCAGTAACCTTTAATCTGTACCTTGCCATTTGTATGTTTGTAAAATAAGTATTTGTATAAAAAGGAAAATAACTGACGTTACATTGATGAGACTAAATAATAACTTTATTAAAAAAGGGTACAGGGTCGTCATTGTCAAAAACAGGGATTGATTGTATATTTAAAATATTTAATTAGTATAATTTTGTTCAATAATTGTGAAGAAGAAATCGCAATTTTTTAAAAATAGTTGAGAGTTTAATATATTAACTTTATATTCTTGATAGTTCATTTTTTTAAGTTGTTTAAAATTAGTATGCACATGGTTGAGTTATAGTTCTTAATTTTATTTTAAATTGTGGTGTTTACATTTATAGGGCTACCATTTTGCAACACAACCCACCTGCAAAAGTGTCTCATGTTGATTCTGGTTCTGTGGTGGTTCCGGCTGTGATGCGAGCAGCGGCAAATGGTAAATTGTTTATAACATTTTAAAAAAGTGCACAACAAAGTATCAACATGCAAAACACTAAAAAATATTTTGTGTAAAATATTTTAATGTCGTTAAAAACTCTATAAATTCCTTGCTTTATGATTTAATTCTCGATGACATGGTTTGGCTGAAGGATAGGGTAGTAAGAAGTTTATTACATATTAGTCTAAATTTAGGTTTGTTATTTGAACCAGTGTTCATTCTAGGCGTTTTTTGAAGGGCGGTTCGCCCTGCCCGCCCTTTCTTAATCTCGATAGCACCCTCATGCCCCTTTTTCAAAAATGCCGCCCTCTTTTGAAAACAAATCCACCCCTCTTGCCCTTTTCAGTCAAGCACAAGTGTCCTTGCTTCCCTAGCTGTCTTTAAAAAAAGGCAACGCTTAAAAAAAAATGTGTGTGTAAATTTGAATTAAATTAATTATAATAGTAGAAAAACAAGCTATTTTTTAACTATGCGTGTTGTAAATCGCGATGATTCCGCGGTAATTTCAAGCAAGGGGCATTCCACGAATCCTTATGGTTGGTTGCCTGTGCCCGCAAATGAAATGCTAAGTTTTTTTCTGTGTTTTTTTTAAAGAGAAGATTGTTTGGAGCGAAGTTGCAGAACTATGCATTTTATTACCAAATTTTGGTTTTAAGTAGTATTTTTTATCAGTTTTGTAAGGGATCTGATTAAAGCTACTTACAGATTTGGTTTTTAGGGAAAACATTAATTTTAAATGTCAAATTTTGAATGTTAAGTAATATTTTCATAAAGAGACCAATTTTGTACGGGTCTTTCCTTCGAGGTAGACCCCGAACCGTCAACAATAGCCCAATGTGTAACTCTAATTCAAGGTCAAGCAGTAAATCGGAACTTTTTTTGTTTGATCACGGGTTAGATGTGTCAATGTTTGGCCACGCCCACCTCAAACATTTTTTTTAAAGTGCCCTTATAAAAACAAGAAGTGCCTTTTCAAAAACGGGGTGCCTTTTTCCTGCCAACAGCGCCCTGCCCCTTTTTATTTCTAAAGTGAACACTGTTTGAACATATAGAGTGAGACCAGGTCTATCCAAGACCACAAGTGTGACTTATGTTATTGACTCTGGACTTGATTTTTGTTGTAAGAAGGGGTTAAAACCAGCAATGTAAAAAAAAAATCATTCAATTTCAACTCGTACTTAAAAATGTCCATAGTTAATCTCATTGTCAAACATTTAGTTTCCACCTGTAAAGTCCTCTACTATGATAATTTTTTATTTAAATTTTTTTTTGACATAAGTTTAAACATAAACATTTAATAAGGCATAATCATTAGTTTCCACATGGTTCAAAACACTTGGCACTGCTTATTTATTGTTATTAAAGTGCTTTTTTGGTGGTTTAAATATAATATTAAAAATTTTAAGATTTGATTTCATTAATTTCCACACAGACATTTAGAAGGGTATTAATATAAACAAATATTGCAGTTTAAAAATTTAGTTTGTAGACTTATAGTTATACTCAAATAATTTAATGAATTGTATTTTTTTAATATGTTTAAGTTATTTAATTTATGTTTTAAATTCCTTTAAATTTTTTTCTATTCTGTATTGAATAACAGAGATATTGTATACTTGTTCATTTAATATTTTACAATATTAAAGTTTATATTCTTCCAATAGGTCCTCGCCCATACAGCACTGGCCAGACTCCAAGTGCAATGTTTGGAGAAATAAAAGGTCAAGCTCACAGTGCTTACTCAGCAGTGCAGGTAAATTTTATTAGCTGATATATTATATTTCACACTCATCTATTTTATGCAATCTCAATTAAAAAAAAAATTCATTATAAAGATCGTATTTTAATACTAGCAAAAAATATCTATCACATACCTATTATTACTGTTAAAATGATTAACCATAGGCACCATAAAAATAAATAAGCTTTAAAAAAAATGATAGACTGCTATTTTACTTAAACTCATCAAAATTGTGAAATCATACACAGGCCAGTTGTAATTTATTAGTATAGATATTCAAGTAAGCTTCTATGTTTCATTATAAAGATAACATATCAAACATAGATGTGAAAGTGACACTTCTAATGTAAAAATGATGATAATTTAAGACTGTAATATATGCTTCAAAGTTTTCTTCTTAACGGATTTTGCTATTAAATATGTTTTCGTATAGCCACAACACCCAAAAATCCAACAGACAATGTCCGAGCCCCAAAGAGCCCTGCTGAGTACGATAAGCGCTGGCAGAAGTGCAGTGGAGAATGCCCAAAACGACCTGTCTGTCCGAGTGAGATTCCAGGAACTCGGAACGGACCCAGCGTCCCTCCAGTGGAAGCAGGACCAGTTGGATGTGAAGAAACAGAATGTGTCTTCACAGTTGGCTGCGATGAATGCTGCAACAGCCCAAGTCATCACTTTGACTTCAGGTAAATAGTTTATTTTCGTTTTGGTGCTTTGTTTCTCAAGCAAATGGGATTTTTTTTGATAATGTCATTTTATTGGATAACAGATTTCAGTTTTCGTCAGTGCATATGAAAATAAAATATCTGATAAGTTTTATTTAACCAATTGTGCGTTTGTCAAGCTATGTTCCCAAGCAGTGGCACACTCAGAAAAGTTAAATGGAAGGGGTTATGGCCTTATATATATTTTTTATTTTATAACCTTTTTTTCATGAGTCTTATCTACACTGTTAAAAATGCATGTTTATTGTTAAAGAAACTATCGTCATTCTTGGCGAAACAGACGCCAAAAAGTAAATATTTCGTCAAAAAGTGGAAATTCATTTGTTGTTTTTTTCTAAGAAATTTATTTCGTCAAAAATGAGTGCGATTTTAAATAAATATCAACGACCTGACTCGACCCAGAGATCTCTTGGTTCGAAGACACGCACGCTATTGACCTTGTCAGGAAAGCTCTTTTGAATTGTGGCAATATACATATAAGGACCAAAATTAGAACCGATTGAGCTGATGCCAACGGAAAGGAATCAAAGTAAATTTTGTTAAAAAAGTGTGAAGATTCTTGTTTTTTTAAATGTCACATCATTCAATGACAAAACAATTATCAAAATTGAAGACTGCAGAATGCTCATAAATGATAGTATTATTTCTGAGAGTGTATAAAAACTAAAAAATAAAAATGTATATCTACAGACCAATGGAAGAGGTTCTGACCCCCTCAACCCTTCCTTGCGTACGCCACTGTTTCCAAGTGACTATCAAAGGTTTAACGTAATTCCAAACTCAAAAGTTCGTAAATAACACAAGAGTTTTAACTACCTGACGGGTTACAAACATGTCTATCCGTTCGAGTATCTCCAGTGTTTCTATTAGTACACATAATATAAAAGTTCATAAAAATATCTTTTTTGAAACAATTTTTTTAATTTAAAGCATTAGGAAGACTTTTGAAAATTTTCTGTACTGATATTATTAAAAAAAAAAATTGCAAGGAAAGGAATGCATTCTTATTTCCTGCAGTGAAGAAAAACCCTACGTATTCGAAATGTTACTTATCCGTCAGAGGAGGGTTAATAAATTTAAATTGCCTTCTATGCACCAAACTTATTTTCGCCAATATAAATAGTCTGACATATGAAAATATTGATTTTTCTAAGACTGGTATAGTAAAATTATTTACAATAGTTAAAGTTTCTAAAAACTATTATCTTTGATTGCATTTGTAAATAAATTTCTTATTAAAAAAACTAGTTAGATTTTTCAATTTGTTTTCTTATGATTATCGCAGGTCCTCCAGAAGATGTTGATCATCCAGCTGTTGGAGCTGCTGTAACTACCATGTAAGTTTTGGTCCTTCTTATGTTCAATATATGATATTCTTATTTTGCAGAATAACGGAATTTTCAAATTATGCATTTAAACATTTCCTAAACATGATTTAAACACACATTATATTTGCTAAGTTCATTTTTTATATTATGAGCATCATATATCCATCCGTCTGTGGATCTCCTGTTTTTCCAAAAATGGGCATAATTTTTAAATTTATAAAAGTACTCTGTTATGTTACTCTTAAGTTTAATGCATTGAAGTATAAACTAAAAGTTAACATGATTAAATAATTCGTTTTTAAATTTTTATTATAACCTATTGACTTTCAAACAATTTTTGCAATTGCACATTGTTTTCAATGCTTGCAGATTTTAACAGCTTTTGCCGTATTCTTTTTGTATTCGTTAAAAACAGTAATCAGTTTTTAGATTGTACATCAAAATATTAGATTTGAAAATGTTGTAAAATTATGTATTTTTTTTGCATTACAAAATTGATTGTGTTGTTTGAAAATCTTGAGATTCCAAAAGTACATCAATGAAAATTTAAATGAATTTTTTTTAGGATTGAATTTTTTGTTGATTATCTCATTGCTGTTGAAAGGCGTCTAAAGCTTTTTTAATTAATTTGCACATACAGCACTTCAGTGTTCAGTTTCAAGTAAACTTTGTTTCATTGCAGTACAACCAATCTCTCGGAAATGTCGAAGGATGTGAAAGTGATTGCTGCTCTCATGGACGATGATCTTCAAGGTGAAAATCTGCTTGATGCTGCTCGGGGTCTTTGCTCTGCCTTCTACGACCTTCTCAAGGCTGCGGAGCCAGAAACAAAAGAGGTACATGCTTCTATTCATCGGTCTCGAGTATAAAGTCATCATTACTTTTTTTATTACAATAATTATAAAGTAGGGCAAATAAATTGTTAATTTATTTAAAATTTGATGTCTGCTTCTAAACATTTTGGAGTTTAAAAAGTCCAAAATTTTAGCCTAATAGGTCATTCTTATAAAATGGTCTATGTGTCTGTGAATGTAATTTCTGAAGAAGGTGTAATGCGATAGTAACCAAATTTAGTATATTTTGAGATGTTGTACACCATATTTTTATAAGTGATATTTGTTGGGATACATTGCATATCGAAAATTTCCGAGTTTGCAATTTTTCAGCCGCAAAGGATATCTCTTGATTCTTTCGCTTCTGGTGGTATCACACTAAATCGACCTATTTACAAATTTGTATGATCAGACCCAGTGGTTTCTATGGTAACCATATGCGTGAATAGGAAGCATAGAGTGTAATCTGTTGGTGCATAATTAAAATTTTAGGTTAATTTGTAAGTAACAGCAAAAAATTTAAGTCACCCTCACAGAGAATTGTGCAAAGAAATAATTTTTTGGGGTATTAGAATTTTTGTTTAAATCTGCCAATTTGTAGCTATTTTTTTTTGCTAATAAAGTAAATATTTTTAGCTTTTATTTAGCCTGATGGTTAAAAATGAATATTGGATGCTTTAAATTTGGCTCCATTGATGCTTTTCATTTTCTAAATAAGTTATCCAAAAATTTGGTAGAAAATAAAGTGCTGTACTTAGATGACTAGAAAGCATAATTTAAAAGAGAAAAAATATTTTTTACCACAACAAAAAAGTTGGGAGTTGAAGGGTTAAACAATTGTTATCATTAGAAATTTTTAAAAAGCATTTAGTATCCATTGTAAATAAAAATATTTATAATTATTTTCTCTAGTTTAATAATTATAATTTAAGAAAATTTTAATCTTTTAACTGTAACAAAATATTTATATATTTTTAATCTATTATTTTAATTAAGTTTTTCATAGTTTTATCTGTAATTCATTTTAAATATTTATTTTTAAAGATTCATAATTTTTCATGACCAAACAAAACATGATTGAATTTCAGAGATTTCGATTCGTTTTTAGAACAACGCTAATTTATATTGGTTAATTGATTTTTATTTGTTTTGTTGTATTATTTATAAATATTTATATTTTAGCCTCGTCAAAATCTGTTGAATGCTGCTGGACGAGTTGGTGAAGCCAGTCATTTAGTTTTACGCAATATCGGAGAAGAAGATGCTATAGACAAAGAAATACAGGTATTTGATTAAAAAATTAACCTTCTTACTTGCAATGTTTTCTACAAATATCTGTACCACATGTCTTTTATGTATCTCCCAAATGTTACAAAACTTCGAATAAATGAAAGTTTACAAATTTCAAGGAATTTTGGGTAATATTGGTTAAATATAATTTTAAAGATCTTCCTCTCTTGTTACTTTATTGCGAACAAATCTTCGGATGCATAAAAGTATATTTTTTATTTTTGGCAAAATGACTTTAAATATTAGCAGAATGGTATTAAATATTTGGCAAAATGGCATTTAAATAATAGTGAAAAGTAAAGTGTAATATTGTTTGTTTATTTTAATAATGAAGTTTTCTTTTCATCACTGTTAAACTGTTTTATATGTCAGGTGATTAAAAACTTATTATTAAAAAATGTGTCTTATTGACATATAGTGGAAAATAAATTATTTAATAAAAATGTCTGCTTATCGCTTCAGTAACATTGAAACTATAATATGAACCATTCTAATAAGTCACTTCTTTGTGTGTCTATATTATTAATACATTTTAGCCATATTAGTAGTGTGTCCTAAATTCGCTTATTCAGCTAATAAAATCTAAATATATTAAAAATGTATTAATTTTATGACTACTAATTAAAATAAGTATTAAAAATGTCTTGCTTTTCTTACAGAAAACTCTATATAACTATTTGCTACACATTTCTCATTAAAAAATTTAAAAAACCATAGAGAATTAACACTGTTTTCTTCATTCTTTAAAAGTAATTTTTTTCACAAAGTATACTTAATTATTTTATATGTGCACATGCAATTATATTTTATGCATTATATGCATTGTGTTAACTTTTGTAGTTTCATTGTAAAATTAAATTACAACTTTTATGTTTTCAAATTATTTTCAGGACATCTTACTAGCACTAGCAAAGCGAGTCGCGAATGCTACCGCGGATTTAGTTCGGGAAGCGAAAAAGGTTGCCAGTAAGTGCAGTGATGATCCTATTCAACAGAACCGAGTGATAACTGCTGCCACGCAATGTGCTCTCACGACATCTCAACTTGTGGCTTGCGCTAAGGTGAGAATTGTTCTGTATATCTGACTAACTTGGATTTTTAAACAGCAAATATTAGTACAGTAGTACTACGATTATATGACCAAATTCAGACCAGTGGTAGGTCGGATAATCAAAAATTCTGGATAATACAGAATTGTCAATAAATAGTAAAACTAGTATACTATATATCGAAATTTTCTTTAACACTAAACCTACGATGCGCCGTCAAATGACCGTGTTTGAAATTTCGTTTAGAATTTCTTGTATACAACGATATTGTATGGCCATGTAACTTATTGACTTTTCCTATAATATACATACAACCCATTTTTCAATATTGACAACTTTCTTTATTGTTTACTTTCCGAAAAAAAATTATAGCATATCTAGTCTACCACGAGCGGTCATTTGACCATTTGAACAATTCATGTTCTTTACGACCATATTCTTCGGAAAGCGCACTCCTGAAATTGTTTTACGAGTCCACAATGTAATTGTGGATCTACAGTGTTGTGGTAATCTACCCATCTGGGCATCAAGCGTCCTGCGGGCCAACCAGGCAACGCTGTACAGACAACGTCAGCCCAACCAGGCGGCATGAGTGCAGACCGACACACAGCAGGCGGTGCTGACGGCAACGGAAAATGTGCAATACAAAATACTGTAATTTGTAAAAAAATTGCTGAAAATGCATAAACATAAATAAAACTTTTCTAAATAGAAAAAAAAAATATTTTGTTTACTATCCAATTGGCTAAAATCTCTTTCTATATTAAGATACATATTATTTATTTTTTTAAGCGGTCATTTGACCGCTCACGGTAGGATTAGGTATACATGAAATGTCGGTAGGTTTAGTGTTAATGAAATACAGGGCTCCTTTTCTGCATTGGTTAAGTAAGTTGCAAGTGTTTTCTAACTGTTGAATAGTGTTGGAAAGGCACATAGACAAAACTCCCACGCAAACGGCGTCCAATGAGATGGCCGGAGAAAACTACGCAGCAAAATTCTGATGACGCCGGAGCATCGCCATATTGTGAGAGACTTGTGAACTATACTATGAACGAATAAGAAGTGCCAGTCTCGCAGGAGCACTTTCTTTAATTATAATATAAAAAATGTAACATCTCCTAAGTTAATTAAATCTTAAATTAGTATACCTGAGGAGTTGGTTTCTTTGTGTACGCTTGAATTGATTTGAAAACCATTTTGGATTAAGTGCCTGTTGTGAAAGGATAGCTGCAACCACAATAAATAAGGATAATACCGTCCTTGGATTCTCTTCAAATAGTATGCTGGGGGGAAGAGCATCCCATGCATCTCCAATCATATAAATGCAGTCTTTTATAGTTAGGGGCTTACAGGGTTTGTAAACAAGTTACGCCTGTTACAGACAAAGCAGGCATACCGTATATACTCGCGCGTAAGCCAGGAAATTTAAGTCAAAATTTTCATCAAAATGCAGGGCGGTCAGCTTATACGCAGGTCAGTAAAATTTATAATATAATTTGATTAAAATGGGAAAAGGAGAGAAGTTGCAATTAATCGGATTCTTTTAGAACTGCTCTGTCACATTTCCCGATCCAAGAAGGTGGGTCACATGTGCTGACTGAAGACAGTTTTTCGCATTGCGATGTAATCGTAACGCAAAATTGCACTACTCGCATAACAAATTATCAGTTTAACAAAATAAAAAGTATATATTTTGATAAATATTTAATTAGTTTGTGGAATCGATGAAGCTACTATACGTTACTTTAATAGGATTTTAGATGGAGTTTTTATGCGAGTTTTTATCCTATTAGTGTTTACTTTAGCATTTTACTGTTATTAATATTTTTACTAAAGATTTGTCTTATGTCATTTGTTTATAGTTCGGTGAAAAGCTATTTAAATAATCAATTTCCTTATTGGAAGTATTGATTTATCCAATCATTTGTGTTAAAAATTTGCAAAAGCAAATATATCATTCAAGTTTGAAAAATAAAAGTTTCTAAACTGTGTACTCGTAATTTTCACTTATAGGAGCTAAATTGGTTTTAATGATTGAGTGTTATTTACAGGTTGTTGCACCCACCATTTCTAATCCAAATTGTCAGCAACAACTCATTGAAGCAGCCAAGGAAGTATCAAGAGCTGTAGAAGGAATCAACAAAGCCTGCCATGTAAGTTATTATAACATAAGAACATAATTAGTAAGAAATATTTAGTAAATTTTAAACTATTTGTTATCATAACAGTTTTTTTTAATTATTATTTTTAATTAAATTTAATTATTATCATTTACTTGCATGTTTTTAATTAAAGAAAATTCTTATATTTTTTATAAATTTATTTAAAACATTTTATATTTATACATTTAAAACTAGCTGAATTTACTATTGATTTATTTGGTCCTTAAGATTTTTTTTTAATTTCCCTAAGGGTCATTAAAATACCTAAAATATAATTTATATAGTAAGGAACTTTACGTCTTTGTTAACTTATAAATTTTTTATAAAAGTTACTGAAACAGGTCTTGTAAATTTTTGAATTCAAAATTTTTATTGTCTTATAAAAATGTTCGGATATTTTATTAGTTTTATAGAAATAAATTAAAAACTAAACAAGTGTAACCCTCTAAAGGAGCTGAATGATTTATGTTTCCCAAGAATTTCCAGTTTTTGTAGCAATTCACACAAACTTTAAATTCATAAAAATATTCAAAATTAAAATATTTTTCAAATTTAATGCATAGGAAATTTTTTAGAAGCAGTGTCTTTTAAAATAATGAAAATTAAAAAATATATCTGATATGTATGCTTTGGAAATATAATGTAAACTATTTTGCAGAAAAAAACTCTTTACACATGTGCCCTTTTTCTAACCACTCAGAGGGCACATATTTTACATTTATTCCTATTTATCTATTTACATATATATACTTTTTGAATAAGCAATATTTTACTTTTCTCTCGTGGTTTTTTTTGGAATGTCTAAATCAAGTTCCATCTAAAATTCTTATAAGATTTTTTTTTAATTCTTTGAAACTGTTCATAAATTATTTCAAACCTTGATACATTCCAAAAAACTATTGCATGCAATTATTAACTATGCATTAAAATTTCTAGGATGCGACCAGGGACGAAAAATTACTCCACGACACTGGTAAAGCAAGTGGTCAAGTCGATGACGCCCTGAATGACCTGGTCAACCACATCAAGACTGCTTCAAAGCAGAGGGCCCAGGCTTCTGCCCACGACGGGGCTGTGGACACAATATTGGACGCAACCGACAGACTTTTCAGCAGTACAGGCGATGCTGGGGAAATGGTGCGACAGGCCAAGATCTTGGCAACGGTATGGTTCTGTTTATATATTTTTCAGCTGTTATTCAGGGTTCCTTTGGTCTTTGGAAATCCTGGAAAAGTACCGGAATTTAGTTTACCGATCACAGGGCTCTGGAAAATACTTAAAAATTGTCAAGAAATGCAAAAAGACCGTGAAAAGTAATTGATTATTTTTTCTAGATGCAGATTCTAAGAAACAAAATCGAAAAACTCTTTGGTCATGGAAGCAGTCTTCCTAAAATTTAGGGAGATGGGTCATTATGTGAAATCACCCAAAGGGTGTTGCTCCATAGTCACGGATTTTTTTTAAATTTACACCACTGTTAAATATCACAATCAAACCACCAAATCTCAAATATTTTTTAATTTTATTGAAAAGGAGCCGATTTATAGTCATTTGAAAATCAGCCATTTTTCTCAAAAGGCGGCCATCTTGGATTTACTACAATGTCTAAAAATGCTTGTAATATGAGAACCAGAAGATCAAATTCAACAAAATTGGTACCAAATTAAAGAAAAATAAGTAAAGAACACATATTTAATATTTAAACAGTTTCAGTTATTCATTTTAATAGTTTTTACTATATTCAAAGTTAAAAAAGTGCTTTAAAAATTGGTCCAGTTTGACGGGCCATAAAAAAAATGGCTCACTTTTTATTTTGCTATAACTTGGTAAATATATTATTTGATATGTCTATATTTAATACAAAAAAAATCTCGAGGGTATTATTCTTGATTACAAAAAAAATTTATATAAAAAAAAGGTCTCTATTTTATACCCAAATAGGGCTATTTGCAGCAAAATCTGACTATTTATTGCTAAACCTGGCTTTTTTTTGGACACTTTTCAAAGTTGTGAACTATGAGAGATAGTATGCTATGCATAACATCTAATGAAATTCTGCAACATATTGCAAGGTCAAAGCAATGACTGTCTCATTGTATAATTTTTGTTTTAGAATATATGACTACATCATGTATTCTAGCCAATCATATCAATATTACATAATGTTTGCAAAGTGCACTAAGTGTGAGCAATTCCTTTTTGATCAAGCTCATTTGAGTTAGTTTTGTCTAGATGTGAAGTTGTCCAGATATTAAAGTGTTGTAGTTTAATATTAAATGTAATGCAGAAATGGCTTGTTTTGCGTGTAAGAAACTTAATGTGACATTGCATAATGAGTTTTTTCAGTGCTTAAATTTTCTTCAAATGATTTGGAATATTAAAAAGGAGATTTTATTATTTAGAAATCAATGATGAATGTTATGTTAGTGGAAAGAACTGCAAAACTCGTAAAAATAATTACTTGAAATTGTACAAACTGAGACAGAGTACATGTTGTTACCCACTTAATAACCATCCTGGCAACAACAAAACAAAATCTTTAAAAACAATTCCTTAAAAGTATCAGTCATCCGGAAGAACTGATGTCAGGGAAAAAACTATGTATTACTTTTTATTCACATTATAACTCATCAGTTGATATAGTGTCTACTCCTCATTACCCTGCAAATGAATGCACCAAGGATCAATATTTCAATGAATCCTTACTGTTGGTAGAGCAACTGCTGTGAAATATTAGAAATATCACCAGTAAAGATGAGTAGAATAAGCTCCAAGAGAAAATTTAATTACATGTAAAATAAAGTTAAAAAATTAAGCAAATGTATTGCTACTAAAGCAGCCACTATACTAGGTTATCGAGATTATTAATGATCAAAATGAACTAGAGCCAAAGAAACGTAAATGTTCAGAGTGCATATTGAAGAGTTATTGCATAAGTTTAGGAATGCATCTTATAACGAAAAAGTAGGAGATTTTGACATTAGTCCTAGATTCCAGGACATTTGGTAGGAATAAAATAAATTTACACTACAAAATATTTAGTGAAAAAAATTTAGATACTTAACAAAAAAAAACATGTCTATTATCAATATCCAGTGGGGAAAAAAGTGTCAAATTAAGTTTGGATTCTGAAAATAAGGTAATTGATTTTTATAATGATGGCAACAATAGTCGAATATTATATATTCTATGCATGTTTGCATTTATTATTAAAATGTCAAACTTATGCTCCATGACAATGACTATATATCATTATTGAAGAAACTAGTATGTTCAACAGTCAGAAAAGTGTATGGTACATATAGGTGTGCTGAGTGTCCATCTCCAAACATTTTAAAGGAATGCCGAGTTGAAAATAATTATTACACCAGTTGATGAATTTGTTGATACATTAATCGCGAAATTGATTTCTTTGTGTGCATATAAATTTTTTACGAAAGCTCAGATCTGATCAATTTTTAAAGCATAATTTTTAAATACACAGTTTTTTCCCTGATATCAGTTCTCCCGGATTACTGATACTTTTAAGGAATTGTTTTTAAAGATTTTGTTTTGTTGTTGCCAGGATGGTTATTAAGTGGGTAACAACATGTACTCTGTCTCAGTTTTTACAATTTCAAGTAATTATTTTTACGAGTCTTGCAGTTCTTTCCACTAACATAACATTCATCCTCGATTTCTAAATAATAAAATCTCCTTTTTAATATTCCAAATCATTCGAAGAAAATTTAAGCACTGAAAAAACTCATTATGTAATGTCACATTAAATTTCTTACAAGCAAACCAAGCCATTTCTGCATTACATTTAATATTAAACTACAACACTTTACTATCTGGACAACTTCACATCTAGACAAAACTAACTCAAATGAGCTTGATCAAAAAGGAATTGCTCACACTTAGTGCACTTTGCAAACATTATGTAATATTGATATGATTGGTTAGAATACATGATGAAGTCATATATTCTAAAACAAAAATTATACAATGAGACAGTCATTGCTTTGACCTTGCAATATGTTGCAGAATTTCATTAGATGTTATGCATAGCATACTATCTCTCATAGTTCACAACTTTGAAAAGTGTCCAAAAAAAGCCAGGTTTAGCAATAAATAGTCAGATTTTGTTGCAAATAGCCCTATTTGGGTATAAAATAGAGACCTTTTTTTCTATCAATTTTTTGGGCAATTAAGAATAATACCCTCAAGATTTTTTTTGTATTAAATATAGACATATCAAATAATATATTTACCAAGTTATAGCAAAATAAAAAGTGAGCCATTTTTTTTATGGCCTGTCAAACTAGACCAATTTTTAAAGCACTTTTTTAACTTTGAATATAGTAAAAACTATTAAAATGAATAACTGAAACTGTTTAAATATTAAATATGTGTTCTTTGTTTATTTTTCTTTAATTTGGTACCAATTTTGTTGAATTTGATCCTCTGGTTCTCATATTACAAGCATTTTTAGACATTGTAGTAAATCCAAGATGGCCGCCTTTTGAGAAAAATGGCTGATTTTCAAATGGCTATAAATCGGCTCCTTTTCAATAAAATTAAAAAAATATTTGAGATTTGGTGGTTTGATTGTGATATTTAACAATGGTGTAAATTTAAAAAAAATCTGTGACTATGGAGCAACAAATTAATTCTGAAATGGGTGTTTTCGTGTGGAATGGCCCAGATAGCAAAATATTCTATGACTGAAACGATCGATTATAGTTGAGCTAAAAAATACAATTAAGTCTGTTACTAAATATTAGATTATTACTAATTTGCTAGAAAAATGAAGAGTTTTCCAATAAAATGTTTTAAAATTCTCTTTGGGTAAATCTTTGTAAATCTTTGTTTAGATGTTTGTAATTAGCATGTAAACTTATCTGATTAATTAGCATGTAAACTTATGTAGAACTAAAAAGGAATCTCATGTTTTCTCCCTTCAATTTCACAGTATATTTGACTTAGATTAGTTAATATATTTTTTTTAATTTACCAACCATTAATTTACAATGAATTCATTTTATTTATATTCTAAACTTAAACTATACTACTTAGACAATAACTGCCACTATTGTTTGAATGAAACCAAAATAAATATCTACAACCAATAAGAAAGTGAAAAAGGTATTAAATATTTTACCTGCAGGTTCAAAGTTTATTGACCTTTCTTTCAATTGTTTTATGTTTATATAAATAAAAACCTTACAAATTAAGTTTGTATTTTAGGCTACAGCAACGTTGATCCAAGCAATTAAAGGAGAAGCCAGTGCACAATCCGATTCTGATATTCAAAAACGGTTGCTCGCAGCAGCAAAGATTCTTGCTGATGCCACAGCAAAGATGGTTGAAGCTGCCAAAGTATGCAGCTTTCAATTTCATACTTGTTTCTAATTATACATTTAGTTTTTATTTTATGTGTGGTTTGTTCTTAACAGTATAAACAATAAGTTTTATATTAAAATACAAATGCAACGTTAAAATACGCAATAAAAGTCCGTAATAATCCGGACATGTTTCGGGAGATACATCAACAAAAAATGGCTGCATTTTACACTTTTGTTAATCGTGCTCTTAACATCTGTTCTACACCCGATTCACTCCAGACTGAACTTAATTATTTGAGAGAGATCGAGGTTTCTCACCCAACGTCGTTGATAAGGCCCTACATAAACTTAAAAATCCATTTAAAAATTCTAGTCTATCTGAGCGTTCTAAGTCTTTAGTTGTTTTACCATATTATCCCCAGATCAGCCATCAAATTTCTAAAATTCTCGTTAGGTTCGACATACGTTCCATTTTTTCACCTATCAATAAGATCACGTTCACACAACTTAAAAGACCCTATTGACGATCTTAATAACTGGGGCATATACAGTATTTCATGTCAATGTGGCATGTCATATATTGGTCAAACAAAGAGAGCATTAAGATTTCATATCAAGGAGCACCAAGCACATACTGTTAAACAAGAAATAAAGAAGTCCTCCATTGTCAAGCACTCTTGGGAACATGGTCATATATTTAATTTTTCTAACTCGCATTTAATTTGCAAACCTAAATCTCCAGTTGAACTTGACTTCCTGGAGGCGTTTCATATTTTTAGCAATATTGATTCGGTTGTCAATGAAACGTTTGCGGTCCCAATGTTTCCCGCTTGTTGGCACACAATAGTTAACTCCAACCGATTGTAATAGTTTTTAGTTTTTTGGTCTTTGGCAACATTTTAGATTGCTTGGGTTTATTTATATTTCATTACACACAGACTTTGCATTTTCCGCTGATGAAGGGTGATGTATCTCCCGAAACATGTCCGGATTATTACGGACTTTTATTGCGTATTTTAACGTTGCATTTGTATTTTAATATTCTTAACGCAATGTTCTATAAGACGAGTTTTTATCTTAATAAGTTTTATGCCTGCAAAATTTTGGTTTATCTGTATATGCAGATTATTATATAAAATGTTAAAATTAAATTAATATAATAATAACAGATTTATTCTAAACATAATATATCTATAATAAATCAATTTTAATGTATGAGTAATTTCAATTATACAGATTCAAATAGAATGCTCTCTGAACTGCTTTGGTATATCAACAAAAATTATGTCATGTTAAAAAATCATAAAAGCTTTGAAAGGTTTGGGAATGTAATTAGCTATTTTTTCTATTTCCCCTTTTGCCATTGGCAATCTTTCCCCTTTCGACAAATATCTTATTTTGATAATTTTGCATTAATAATTCTATTTTTTCGATGCACCTGTTAAAAATTGATATTTAAAAAAAAATATTTACCAACTAATTTTTTTCTTTATAAATGATGTTTTAGGGCTGTGCTTCCAATCCTCATGATTCAGCTTCCCAAGCAGCCCTTCAGAAAGCAGCTGAAGATTTGAGAAGCGCCACAAATGCAGCTGCAAATAATGCGCTGAAGAGGAAACTTATACGAAGATTGGAGGTATGACTTGTACTTTTACATGTATGCTCACTACATAAGTCATCCTTATAAAAAAATATTCAGAAATATTGGTAAAATTCTTAGCAAGTATAAAACTTTTTGGTGTAGAAAAACAACAATAATTTTAAAGTAGAGTCAAATGTATAATGTATTTTTTTAAATAGACATACTTGAAATAAATTGTTTTTAATTAGTAAAACTTAGTTTTTTAGTAGTTTGGAATATTGAATCATTTGTTTAATAAAACTATAAAGCCAGTAATGTTTATCAAATGATCATCATGTAGATTATGATAAAAAATTAATGAAAAAATATTGAATATTTATTTTATGTCTTGTGTACATATGTGAAGAAGTTAGATAATTTCTTTCTGGAACATTTGTTTTAATTGTAAAGTTAAGTTTATTAATTACAGACACATTGAGTACATAGAAAGAAAAAAACAATGGCATATCTGTGCATTACAGCTTTGATATATGCAACTTTTTTGTGATTCGACTTTTTTTGCTTAGTAAACTATTTAACCGTTTCATGACAACTCATTATTTAACATTTTTAGTTTAATGAACTCTTTAATAGTAATATTACTAGAAATTCAGTTTCACAAGTTTAAAAAAAAAAAAAAAATTATAATGAAATAAAATTTAAACATACATTTTAAAATGTTTCCAAACACACTATCGGTATTGTAAATTTCGTTGTATCTAAAAATCTGATGTTTAGGTGAATTCCTCAAATGTCACTAATTAAAAATATTTTTCAAAATGTTGTAATTTAATTGAACCTATCTAATTTCAGCAAGCCGCCAAGCACACTGCTGCCATGTCTACACAAAATATAGCTGCCGCCCAAGGAGCCAGGCTCTACAATCGGAATCCAAACTCACAAGAAGAACTTCTGGAAAGTTGCAAGGTACGAGTTCAAAATTGTGTTATGGTGATTCAACTCGTTATATATGCTTATATTCTAAGATGATGACAAATAATAATAGTTTATTAGGAAGCTCCGCCCCCTATCCGTTGACGCTCCGCCAACCCAAGTCAAAATTGCCAACAGATGGCACCACCTCAATTTTCCGCTCATTTAAAATTCGGAAAAGCGTTTTCAAAACTTCTATTTTTTAATTTAATAAGGATTACATTATTCCTAATTTAAGCTGACATCATCAAAATAATTATTTACCGATGAATTGAAAGGGTTAATCGTCAAAATGGCTTACATAATTGCAAAACAAAAATGCGAGCGCAACAGAATTTTGTAAACAGACTGTTGCCATTCCAACTAGAGAAAAACAGCGTTTGTCAATCATCGCACAAGAGAATTATATATAAAGATTCATGTGGTGCCAAACAGTTTTACAATAAAATTACATGGCCCTTTTATATCCATGTCTTATCCAGGATTCAAACACGGGCCTACAGCATAAACTCATATTAATGTACGGTCATAATATTGAAAGGAGTTAATATGTTGTATTTCTCACCATTGAAGTATTTGTGAAATCATGCAATAAACCTAATTAATATATTTCTGCCATTGTTGCTTGACAAGAATTTATAAATAAGTGCTTGAAATTGATCCTTTGTTGATATAAGCATTTTGTTTGCTTGATAATTGATATCTTAATTATATTTAAAATATGAGTTTTATTAGTTTTGCTGAAAGTGAATAAGCATTTTGTCCGACTTTTAACTTGGTCATCTAAAGGTTAGAAACCACTGTTTTAAATGGTACTTTTGTATAATTGTTATAATTGCCCTTTATTTTAATTTTAGGAAGTAGCAGAGGCCATCCCAAGGTTGGTTCAAGGAGTTAAAGGCACAATGGCCGATGTGGATAACCCTTCTGCTCAGTTAGCTTTAATCAGTTCATGTGATCTCATGCTACAGGTATGACATACAATGAGAAATACAAATACAACATAAAAATATGCAATTAAATACTATGAATATTTATGTATTTTAACTTTGTATTTCTTTTTTTTAATGCAATGTCCTTATGATGAGTTTTTGTCTTATGACATGCAGTGGTTATTTTTTTTTATAAACACAAGCACCAATTTTGAATTATTGCCATTATTGGATTAGCACTTAACAGAATATAATTTCTGCAGTGTGTACTATTTGCACTTTGAGTTTTGTAACTCTTTAGAATTTTTTGATAGTCCAATAATTATATTAGTTTGAAACAAAGTTCCAAAATTTATCACTGAGTACTATTTGAACAATACCTTACTAATTTAAAAAAAAAATAGTGCAATATAAGTCATCTATTTACTTTTCAATAATACTTTTAGTACACAATTTCTTTTTCATATAATATGATTGTATGAACAGACTAAAATACATATAAAAACTCACTTTTTCTCATTTATAACAGCTTATTGAGATGGTTTTAGCAACTAGTAATTTTTTTAATATACATTTATGTGTTTTATTACTTTAAAAAAAATGTCAAATTCCGTAATCAATAAACGTGTTAGGTAAGATAAGGTACTAAAAACATCCTATTCTGTTCAATACTTGCAGAAAAGAAAACATCAGTTTAAAACCCCCCCAAAAATATCATAATTAGGTTAAAAAATTGAATTTATAATGTTAATTATGTACCACATTTGGTGTGATAAAGTTAACTTAAATTTATTCTGCCCTTACTATTAGTAAAGCATGGTTGTTTTATTTTATTGAAATTATGTTTATAGCCTGGTAATAAAATGGTGGCTGCCTCTAAAGCTGCCATCCCTACAATTGGAGATCAGTCAACCAGCTTACAGCTCGGCAATGCCACTAAGCAGATGATAAATGCCCTCATGGAGTTAAGGACTGCTCTAATAAAGGTTAATATTCAATCGGTTTTATTTATAAATAATGTATTAGATATAAATATACATTAGTGTTATAAGTACTTTTCTCGATAAAAACACTTTAATCTATGTTTTATAATATTTGAATATAGGATACTAAAGCAACCTAGATTCATTTTATGTTTAATTTTACTCATTACTTTTGTTTTGAAAGTTACATAGGTAAATATATATATAAACTTTATATATGTACAGTAGTATATCATGTTTGAATTTTCATGAATACTATTAAATTAACTTGGCAAGTTTTCAGAATATTTCAGCATTTTAACAAAAAAATAACGAGTACTTCCATTTATTTTGTTTTTTAATTGAAAATATGTTATGCAAACAATCCGAGTTTGTTTTTCTGCATTTAAAGTACATTAAGTTGTTAAATGCAGACAGTTCTTTGTTTATTATATAACAGCAGATTACTTTATTAATAAGTTTTGTAAATTTAAGAGTTATATTTTTGTAATAATAGTATTAAACCATTAAGATCAACATTAGATCTGATAAAGATCACAACTATTCTAATAATTTTGTTTTAGTTTCGTTAATATGTTGTTTGGCTCGTATAATCTTGTTTTAGCGTAAATATATTTTCATTATACGAATTTAAAAACTTTCTGGGCACATATTTTTTATCAAACTTCTTTACATTAATATATTTATTTAGATTATTCTTATATCAAATGGGATATTCCATTATTATATATTAAACTTGATTTAACACCTGATTAAAAATACAAAGTTGATAAATTATTTGTTATTTCCTATAAAATTTTGTATTGGTATTGTTCTCTCTTTATAGGTGATATATAACTTTTGTTTAACTTTTTTGATTCCAGGCACAAGAAGCCTGTGGCAGCCTTGAATTAGAAAATGCATTAGACTTGATTCGAGGACTGGACGATGAGCTCATTGCATTCAGAAGAGCTGCAGAGAACATGGAACTGAGACCACTACCAGGCGAAACGGTACGATTTTACTTCTATCTCCTGCACCGTATTTATTTGCATTTTTATTTGTTCTGTAAACATTTTCTTGAAATTATTTTATTCTCCATAATGATCTAAAAAGTAGTCATTTTGTGTAACAATTCAGCTTTTGCAACTATGCGTTCTTTTGACGAGATTTGTGTGTTTGTTTTGAGAATTCGTGGTTTAATGTCTTAACTGGCTTTCTAAAATGAATATTTGCAGCATCTTTATTTTTGTTTTATTAGTTTAGACTTTTGGCTTGGTTCAGGTATTTCGTCTATATAATTTGTAAATTTTTATTAAAGGAAGTTATTGTGTTTTTATTTGATAGATTTATTTTTTGAATTCCAGATGGAAAATTCAGCTCTGCAATTAGGCGCCATCTCAAAAGTGGTTGGTTCATCAATGGCGCAACTACTCACTGCTGCGTCTCAGGTAATTGGGTTTTCCAATTTATCAAAAAGTAGTTTACTAGCGTCACCAAAACTAATGTTAACTGAAATAATTAACAACAGAAATTAATTATAACTAAACTTTGGTTAATTTTTTAGGGCAATGAAAACTACACTGGTATTGCTGCACGAGACACAGGAAGCGCCCTCAAAATTCTCACCAAGGCTGTTCGTGGGGTTGCTGCTACTAGTAACGACAGAGACGTTCAAACGAAGATTATCGACAATGCCAGAGATGTGTTGGATAAATCTACCTTGCTCATACAAGAATCGCAGCGAGCAATGAATAACCCCAGCAACCCGGATATTCAACAAAGATTGACACTGGTTAGAATAGTTGTTACAACTGTACTTGTCTATATTCTATTTAGGATTTCTTTTTGTATAAAATAATGTAGGAAAATTACTAGGGATGAATCGGATAGTGGTTTTGCTGGATATCGAATATCCGGTGCACATTATATACCGGATATCCGAAATTGTTCAAACTCGATATTCCAAGATAGCTAGCGGCTGGTTCTAAATGTCTTTAGCATATCTTCCTTACTATCTATTCTCTGGGACCCACAGTGTCTGAAACGCACCCGGTCACGTTTTAACGAGAATCCGGTGCACATTACATACCAGAAATCCAAACTGGGTTTTGCAGATATCTGAAAATATCCGCCAGATTTCTTTTTTTTTATGAAAAGATCTTCTCTTAACAGTTCTTTAATAAACTGTTCATATTCATACTAATTTTGAAACTGCAGTAGCTGTACTATACAATGCGTTTGAAAATGTAATTTTGAAATATTTCCAAAATACTGATCTAAATTTAAATTAAATTCTAAAACTAGCTCTTACTAGAAATAAACAAGAATAGAATAGAATGTAGAATAAAAAAACAATTTCTAAATAAAATGAATGAGCTATGCCCCCTAAACACGACCACCCACATGGATTGTTCAAACTCTATATTCCAAGATAGGTAGTGTCTGGTTTCAAATGTCTTTAGCATATCTTCCTTACTATCTATTCTCTGGGACCCACAGTGTCTGAAACGCACCCGGTCAGGTTTTAACGAGAATCCGGTGCACATTACATACCAGAAATCCAAACTGGGTTTTGCAGATATCTGAAAATATCCGCCAGATTTTTTTTTTTTATGAAAAGATCTTCTCTTAACAGTTCTTTAATAAACTGTTCATATTCATACTAATTTTGAAACTGCAGGAGCTGTACTATACAATGCGTTTGAAAATGTAATTTTGAAATATTTCCAAAATACTGATCTAAATTTAAATTAAATGCTAAAACTAGCTCTTACTAGAAATAAACAAGAATAGAATAGAATGTAGAATAAAAAAACAATTTCTAAATAAAATGAATGAGCTATGCCCCCTAAACACGACCACCCACATGGATTGTTCAAACTCTATATTCCAAGATAGCTAGTGTCTGGTTTCAAATGTCTTTAGCATATCTTCCTTACTATCTATTCTCTGGGACCCACAGTGTCTGAAACGCACCCGGTCAGGTTTTAACGAGAATCCGGTGCACATTACATACCAGAAATCCAAACTGGGTTTTGCAGATATCTGAAAATATCCGCCAGATTTTTTTTTTTTTATGAAAAGATCTTCTCTTAACAGTTCTTTAATAAACTGTTCATATTCATACTAATTTTGAAACTGCAGGAGCTGTACTATACAATGCGTTTGAAAATGTAATTTTGAAATATTTCCAAAATACTGATTTAAATTAAATGCTAAAACTAGCTCTTACTAGAAATAAACAAGAATAGAATAGAATAGAATGTAGAATAAAAAAACAATTTCTAAATAAAATGAATGAGCTATGCACCCTAAACACGACCACCCACATGGATTGTTCAAACTCTATATTCCAAGATAGCTAGTGTCTGGTTTCAAATGTCTTTAGCATATCTTCCTTACTATCTATTCTCTGGGACCCACAGTGTCTGAAACGCACCCGGTCACGTTTTAACGAGAATCCAGTGCACATTACATACCAGAAATCCAAACTGGGTTTTGCAGATATCTGAAAATATCCGCCAGATTTCTTTTTTTTTATGAAAAGATCTTCTCTTAACAGTTCTTTAATAAACTGTTCATATTCATACTAATTTTGAAACTGCAGTAGCTGTACTATACAATGCGTTTGAAAATGTAATTTTGAAATATTTCCAAAATACTGATCTAAATTTAAATTAAATGCTAAAACTAGCTCTTACTAGAAATAAACAAGAATAGAATAGAATGTAGAATAAAAAAACAATTTCTAAATAAAATGAATGAGCTATGCACCCTAAACACGACCAAAAACATGGATTGTTCAAACTCTATATTCCAAGATAGCTAGTGTCTGGTTTCAAATATCTTTAGCATATCGTCCTTACTATCTATTCTCTGGGACATATAGTGTCTGAAATGTACCCGGTCACGTTTTAACGAGAAAATTATCACTTCACTACTTATCCATTTGAATAGCCGTAATAAAAGATAAATGATCGCCACAAAAAAATTTACAGCATTTTGTTTATCCGGATATCCAGCACTTTGTTTGCGTTTGAGTATCAGATAATTAATGGACAGTTAAAAATCGTCCGGATATCCGTTCCATCCCTAAAAATTAGTTATAAATATTTATACATTTCCCTTTATGACTTATGACTTAAGGATGGGGGCTCCAAATTGGAGCAAGCACTGCGACCGGAGGTCTATTGTACTATCCCCTGGAATAAATCCTTGATCACTTAAGAAAAGAGATCCGTAGCTGAAGCAAAATTCAGCAATGAACTAACAGGAATATCCTGGAGTTCCCAAGGCTCAAGTAAGTGACGTCCCAAGTGCTCGAACCTATGGGCGGAGTAGAAGTCACATTCACAGAGAATATGAACAACAGTTTCTTCATTATTCCTACACCCCCTACACAAAGGGTCATCCTTGACCCTCATAATAGTTAGATGCCTTCTGAGAGTACAATGCCCAGTTAGTAATCCAATAGCCCTACGAATACCAGAGCGATGGAGCTTTAACAGCTCCTTATGACGAGAGCTAGGACATCCACTATTTAGTTCTCTAGCTTGTCTCTGGTCTGATGCGCTGCGCCAGTCCTCGTACTGTAAATTCCTAAAAATAGAGAAGACAGTACCTCTGATGACTTCATTAGAGATACCTAATGCTGGCTCAGGACCAATAAAGGGGGAACAAGAGCCTAGTCTGGCTAATTCATCTGCCATTTCATTACCCGGAATGCCCGAGTGTCCAGGAACCCAAAATAAGGAGACTTTATTATTCAAAACCAGTTTACATAGGTTAGAATAACAATCCCAAACCAGTAGTGAGGTGAAATTAGGTTTCTGAAGAGCCAGGTGGGCAGCCTGGCTATCTGAACATATATAAATATGTTTGCCACGATAGTTTCTGTCTATGCATATTCTACAACACATAAGGATAGCGTAGACCTCAGCTTGGAAAACTGTGGTGAATTGACCAAGAGGATAGGATAGTTTGGTATTGTCAGCATGGCAGAAGACACCTGCCCCAGTGGAGTTATCAAGTTTAGAACCGTCTGTGTACCAAACAATACGGTTATGATCACTTGCTGGAGCTACAGTCCAATCCGACCGTGAAGGGAAATGGATTTTAAAAGGCTTATTGAAGCCAAATCTTGCAAGCGTAATGTCGCAGGGCATGTTGAACAGCTGGTGCTCAGTTACCTTAGGATTAAGGTCTTTCCATTACAGATATTTTGAGTAGTCATGCCAGTGGCCTAAATATTTCAGTCTTCTTACACAAATAAGAGCCTCAGCCTCAATTCGCATATGAAGAGGGTGTAGCCCAAGGAGGAGCTCCAAGATGGCTGAAGGGGTGATTTTAAGACACCCAGAGATTGCAACACAGACCATCCTTTGAATTTTTCCAAGATCAAGTCTGCAGTTAAGTATCTTGGTCCTAGACCACCATACAACAGAGCCATAGGTTAGTATAGGACAAATGATCATTGTATATACCCAATGGAGGACTTTAGGATTTAACCCCCAAGTTTTCCCAATGGCATTTTTACAGCTCCAAAAGATCCTCTTGGCTTTACCAATACAGAACTCAGAGTGCCTAATCCAATTAAGTTTTTTGTCAAAGAAAACTCCCAAAAATTTGACTTCATTAGTACAAATAAGGGCCTGACCAAAGAACTTGATGTTTACATCAAGAGTGGATGTCTTTCTAGTGAAAGCAATCAAGTTGGTTTTCTGAGGATTTACTGAAAGACCCTCGTTGTGGCACCACTTTTCGACATTGCGAAGTGCCTTATTCATGACATCACAAATGGTGTCAATGAATTTACCCCTAGTGATAATTACAACATCATCAGCATAGCCAATGCAGGACACACCTGAGAGAGATAAAGTCTCTAGAAGTGAATCAACAACCAGGCACCACAGGATGGGTGAAAGAACCCCTCCCTGGGGGCACCCAGCGACTGCGTGCACCATCAAGTCGTCACCAAGAAGTGAGGCACAGACATATCTTGATGAGAGCAAATTATTAATGAAGTTAACAACAACATTGTTGACTCCTCTTTGAGTAAGAGCACGAATGATAGATTCAACTGGAACCTTATCGAAGGCCCCCTCAATGTCGAGAAAGACAGCCAGAGCAATCTCCTTAGCCCTGATATTTTTTTCCAAAATAAAGGAAAGATTGTATAGGATAAGGAGGTATAGGATAGGAAAGATACTGATAGTGATCAGTAGATTTACCAGGCTGATAGGCGTGTTGAGAGACAGAGAGTGGCTTGGAAACCAAGACAGTCTCCCTGATATGCCTATCAATAAGTTTTTCGAGCGTTTTGAGCAAAAAAGATGTAAGGCTGATTGGTCGAAAGGACTTGGCCTCATAGTAATTATCTTTTCCAATTTTTGGAATGAATATTACCTTAGTTTGCATCCAGGAAGTTGGAACATATTCATAAGCAATGCAGGCTCTATAGATTCTACAGAGAATAGGTGCCAGAACAAAAAGCCCTTCTTTAAGAAGGGCCGGGACCACTTCATCCATACCAGGAGTTTTGAAGGGTTTGAGGGTATTAATTGCCCAGACAACTTTGTCATGGGACACAACCATCTTTGCAGCATCCCAATTGTTCTTACCACACGAGATCGTAGTTTCAATAGGGGTGGCTGCTGTGCACACTTCAAGGGAGCCCGGGAAGTGAACCCGAAACATCTCTTTCAGGATTGCGTTCCCAGAGGAAGCATACTCACCATTTGGAAGCTTTATAGTGTTTAGGCTACAGCTCTTGTCTTTCGACATAATTTTGACAAGCTTAGATGTAGCAGAGAGATCTTCAATACTGCTACAATATGTTTGTCAGGATTTCCTTTTGGCATCTCTGACAGCCTTATTATAGGCAGTCACAGCTCTTCTTAGCTCTATTAAAATTTTTTCTACATTTGTTGCGTAATGAGCTAAGTTCTGTGCTCCACCATGGAACGATCCTACGTGAGGCAGTGCGTGTAATGTCACAGTTATGGTAGTAAGATTGGATAATGGCATGCTGAAGCTGATCAACAGCCATCTCCAAGTTATTAACAGAGGAAAGCTTACCAAATTGGTTGTCGGTCTCTATCAACCTAGCCAATTCCTCCTTGTAGGAACTCCAGTTTGTTTTCTTTGGGTAAGATCCTTGACGGACCTAAAACTGAAAACATAATTAGTCTGTGATCAGATAAGGTGGTCTCATCTGATACTTTCCAATTATGAACTAGCTCATGGCAAGGGTTGTTACACAAAGTGATATCAATGACTTCCCTTCGGTTAACATTCACAAAAGTGGGTTCATTGCCAGTGTTAAGAATAGACAAGTTATATCTCAACAGATGTTCAATGAGTACTTCACCACGTTTGTTGCAGTTACTACTGCCCCAAAGAATGTGGTGCAAGTTAGCATCTAGGCCTAGAATTATTTTACAGTGTTTAGCAACACTATAATCCAGAACAGCAAAGATGGTGTTGGAGAAAGGATCGGACTCCTCATAGGGGAGATAGCCCGATACAAGGATGAACTCATCCTTAAAACCTTGGGAGTTACTGTACATTGCCTTAACAGCAACACAGTCTCCAGTGAGGTAATTAACCAAGTTAAGAACGTTGATCTTAGAGTTAACTAAAATGTAGGCTCTAGGTTTGTCACTGTTATTATCAAAGAAGATATTATAACCTTTAACCCCCAGACCCATGATTTTACCATTACGGATCCAGGGTTCCTGAATGAGGGCAATGTCAATTTCACCTCTAGTCATCTTTCTGCTAAGAATAGCAGAAGCTGAACGACTATGGTGAAGGTTAATTTGACCTACATTGATACCTTTACCCATGTTTTGAGAGTTGGGTATCAGTAGATGGAGCTGTAGATTCAGCTCCCTCAGAATCGTCCAAAAGTAGACTATCCGTATCGCCAACAGAAGTGGGTGACGATGGTTTACATTTCCCTTTGATATCTCCTCTCTGTTACAACGACTGTCATGCAGCTGATAAATATAGTTCCTAACATTTATAGATATTGATGATTGTTAATTATAAATGCATTTATACTTAAAAATGGGTTTCAGGTTGCAAAATCTGTTTCAACTGCCCTTAACAATTGTGTTAATTGTCTGCCGGGTCAAAAAGATGTGGATGATGCCATCAAGAACATCACCGATGCCAGTTTGATCCTAAATTCCAGAGATGTAAGATTTAGATAATACTATCAAAGACTTATCCTACAAAAATTTTCAAATGAATTATTAAAACTAATATTTTGTATTTTAAATATCTAGTTTCCACAAACAAATAAACCTTATGGTGAACTGCAAAGCAATCTGAGTAATGCTGCTGCCACTCTAAATGTATGTGCATCTGATGTGGTGGCATGCTCTAAGGGGTCACCAGCACACCTGGCAACTTCTTCCAAAAAGTTCGGAAAGGCCTTCAATGAACTTCTTGATAGTGGAGTTGAAATGATTGGCGGAACAAAGGTACCTTTTAAAGTTTCTTGTATTGTTATTTATTTTATGTATATGAAATATACGAAGTACAGGGTGGAAACATAACCTGGAAAATCAGAAAATTATCATGCACATTTTTAATTCTAGCAATATGAGGGAAAAGTCAGGAAAGTTTTCAAAATTTCACAAAAAAATCAGGGAATTTTTCAAATTTGGATCATTAAAACGGCAATTATCATCTGTTATGCCCTCCATTCTGGGAAATTTAGTTGTAAATATTTCCTTATAGTTCTGAATAAGAATTTTAAAAAAAAGCATGGTTATGCGCATTTTCATATTTTCAGTTTTATTTTTGTAAAAACGTGAACCACTGCTGGAGGGAGAAGCAAAAGCACCTTGGACCTTGAATTGTAAGCAATATGTGAGGGGCTAATGAATAAGGGATTTATTGAAGATTGGAATAAGAAATATGAAGCATATAAAATATTTAAAATTTTCTACAAAAGAAATAATTTGAAAATTATTGCTTTTTTTGCATTATCTGCTTCCAGAGAACATGTTTAATTACTATTATGCCTGTTGCAATTACATAATTTGTGTTGTATCCATAAATTATTATGTAACTGTCAATAAGTATTGCTTATAATTTTTCATTTGTAATGCAATATATTTATTATGTAATGCATATATATTTATAGTATTATGGATACTTTGTTTCTATAAAAAGGATGTTTTGCAACAATTCCTAATGTAATTGTAAAATCGGGGAAATTTTTGTGCCACCATCAGGGAAATATCGGGGGAACTTTTTTTCCAGAATGTTGTTGCCATCCTGAAGTAGACGACAGGGTGTTTATGTTTAAAAGGGAAAAAGAGCCATAGTTAACTACTCGTAAACTTTAATCTTCATCAGAGCCCTGAGTGAAGTGAGTGGGCAGTACAAGAGATAAAGAGCGAATGGTTTCTGGATGGGGAAAATTAACATTTAAACAAGGGAAATTTAGGGATGGTTACCAGAGATTGTCAATTGGAAACATCTGTCATATGAAGTGCTAAAAGGGAACCTTCGAAATCCCCACGGGAATGTAACATATGTGGGCAAGGACTGTTATATTTTAGAGTAATATTGCTGTAGTCAGCAGAAACTGCATGGGAATGGATTGCACAATGGAATGAAATAATGGAAAATAAATAATTGGATACAGAAAGCTTTTAGTGATTAGGAAAAACAGGTTCCAAGGAATAGAATATAAATTCTAGTTAAATCTCGATAGGTGTGGATTAATGTTGGATAGAATTTAAAGAAATCAAATGGAATGGTTATAAAAGAAGGTGGTGAATTAGAAAAAAAAAGTTTACTAGGGGAATGGAACATATCTTTCATATATATACTTTTAGCAGAAGCAGTTTGCTACATAATAACTTGCAGTACTGTTTTTAACTATTTTCTTATGGTTTTATCTTTTTCGTTTTTTTTTATTACAGAATATTTTCAAAATGTTGTAGCCTATATCAGAGTATTAAATTACGTATGCTATCTCATTGAATAGTATTCATTCAAACTTCACTTTATCTTGTGAAACTTGGTTGCATTTAGTATTAATTAAAAATATGTATTGTGTTACTCTATGTTGTGTTGAACTAAATAAAATTTTGAATGAAATTTTAATAATCTTGAAATGTTTTTAAATGCTTGAACAATATTTACAAGGGAACTCGAGATATTTTTACATTTCAAATCATTGCTAGATTACTCTAACATGCGAGTTGTTGATATGGTCTTATAAATCTACTTTATATCCTTGAGTTGTTGAACTAAATCAGTTTTCACTATTATTATTTTATTAAAAAACCTGGTTTAAAGTTTTAAAGAAGAGTGCCAAATAAATAAATATATTAACATTAAAGCCTTAATTCAAAAGTTGGGGTCTTTGTTAAGAGACTGTTCTTCTAAACTTTTATATTTATTTCATGAATTCTAACTTTTCAATTTTTCCCTCACTACATTAAGTTAAAAAATTATGCCCCTATGAAATTTTTAATAAAAAATGTGGATTGAATAATTAGTTTGTCTTTTATATTTTAATATATTATAGTATCAAGCATTAGTTCTGAATAATTTTAAGTAATATAATATATTAACCGAAACTGAATCACTCTTATGATACATATCTCTTAATCACTCTTAATGAATCTAATCATTAGTTACTTTATAATGTTAGGACACTGAAGTTCGAACTTCTATGGTAATCAGCCTTAAGAATGTCTCTATGGTGTCCAGTAAACTCCTAGTTGCGGCAAAGTCAGTTGCCGCCGATCCTGGCGCTCCCAACGCTAAAAATCAACTTGCTGCAGCTGCTAGGTTTGTTTATTTTCTATTTGTGTTTCCTAAAAAATACTATTTAAAGAACTTTATTAATTGTTTTAATATTATCTTAACTTCAAAAGTTTTTAAAATACATGTAATAATTATTTTTTCCATTGACATAATTGTAAATTAACATATTGTGAAAATCTTATTCCGGTTTTGCTTTTAGGTCTGTTACAGAGAGCATTAACAACTTAATCAATGTTTGTACTTGTGCCACCCCAGGACAAAAAGAATGTGATAATGCCATTAGAAATATCCAAGTAAGTGATGCAGCTAAATATCAACTGTGTAGAACAACTTCATCATGTTACCATCATGAAATTTACTTAATTCAGTTTATTTTGCAGAATGCACATATATTGTATTGTAATCAGCTGTGCATTTGTTCCAATTATTATTACTAATTATTTTTCATTAGTAATTGTGTATTCTTAGTGTTAGTGTTCAAATACTGATCAGAATGCATGAATTTCTTTAATGATAACTATTGAAAATTTTTGTTTAAAAAAAATTACGCTTCCTTAAATAGATATTTAAAACTTGCTTTTGCAAAATTTTACAATTAAAATTTTGCAAAAAAAAAATTTATTAATGTCTCTAATTAAATTTATAAACACTCTCATTTATGACCATTCTGCGATCGTTAAGGATATTTTCGTCAATTTTGGTGATCGTTTCGTCATTGAGTCACGTGACTTTTGACGAAACAAGAATCTTCACATTTTTGACGAAAAGTAATTTACTGGGATTCCTTTCCTGGGGGGGGGGGTATCAGCTCATTCGGTTATAATTTCCATTCTTACATATACATGGCTAAATTACAAAGAGTTTTTCTGGCTCGGTCAATAGACCGCGTGACTTTGGATCAAGATATTCGTAATTTCGAGTCGGATTGTCGATATTTATTTGAAATCGTCCTTATTTTTGACGAAATAAATTTTGCGGGAAAAATAAACCGACAAAATGAATTTCCTCAGTTTGACGATAATTTAATCGGAGCATCAGGCGTCTGTTTCGTCAAAAATGACAAAAAATGATCAAGCACTTTTAGCAGCGTAGATTCTTATAAAAAGTGGTTATATAATAATAAGATTTATAAATTCCCACAACCCCATTTAATTATTTGTTTGACATTAATAATTTGTTTTTATAATTCATTTGAGTCATCTAGTTTACGTGAAGTAAGATATATACTAGCATGCCCGTGAGATAATTATTTCATGAACAATCTCCACACATTCGTTATAATTACTCATAGATGACACTCTTTTCAAAAACTTCTTCCCATAGATGGCAGCACTGCCAGTGGCTCGTTTAAAACCCTGCTCGGAAACTAATTATTTTTAATTGCATTAAAAAAAATGTTAATATTCATTGTCGTACAAAATTAAATTGTACAAAAGTACAATTAGTCACTGCTCTCTCCGTGAAATTCCCTATCTTTTTTTATATCTCACATGTTAAGATCCGTTGCGTGTGAGACCCACAAAAGGGATCTTTGCTACTGAAATAATGTATATTATATTAAAAATATTTATGAATTGAGTTATATTTTTGTCTTTTAGAGCATGAGACCATTACTGGACAACCCTGTTGAACCCATCAATGATTCAAGCTACTATGAATGTTTGGATGCTGTCACAGAAAAATCTAAGGTACTTTATACTATTTAATTTTAGTTTCTATTTTTCAATCATCAATATAGAAAATAACATCTTTTAATATTTGAAACAATTGAAAGATTTAGTTATTTAAAATATTATACATATTTTTACCTTTTATGTAGTTCAGTTTATTTTAAAGTCATGTTTATGCAAAATATTTTACCATACTTTTTTACTAAAATCGGAATCGCGAGATTTAAATAGCAGTTATATCAAAATTGATGTTGCCTTTAATTGTTATGTAAATGTTACTGCTTGCACTTAAAAATAACTATTCAGTGATTGTATTAAATAGACGGCTACACTTTCCATTATAAAAATTTTTAAAAAAATTCAATAAAATAGCAATTTATTTTCAATAAAATATTAATTTATTTTCAATAAAATATTAATTTATTTTCAATAAAATATTAATTTATTTTCAATAAAATAGTAATTTGTTTTCGGAAACAATAATAATAAGTTAAGTCTTAATTGAAAATCCGTAACCTACTGATAATTATGAAAAACGTTTTAGCAGAGTGAACTTAGAATACTTAAACTTAATATTAAGAGTTGTAAGTAATTGAGAATATATTGACAAATGCAAGTCTTTTATAAAAGCTACGAAAAACATTTATTTCTTACGAAAAACACACATGCTCCCAAGAGCGTTAGAACAATATCGCATCAGCATCAGAACGAATAGAAGAACACTTTTCAGGCGAATGCCTTCATCTTATCAAAAGAAAAGATTTGCATATACATCGATAGATACAGCAAATTCAATTATACGGGAATTTGCATATTGCACTGAAAACATACATAAAACAAATAACGCCGGAAAAATTACGCGGTAGACTGGTAATAAAGTATTTCCAAGAAAGTTAATTTAAACGTGGCCGAAAAGTAATTAATATAAAGATTGATTTAAAATTACTAAAGATACATTCCAAATCAGTTCGAAATACTGAAGGTAAAAATGAAGCGAACTGATCGGAGGTGAGTAATGTTTACGTTTTATTTAAACTAGGCTATCTCACGATAGAAAGAGGGAAATTTAAAAAACTGGAAATGCTGTAAGTATTAAATTTTATACAGGACATTTCCTAACAAATAAAATAGCAATTTGTTTTCAATAAAATAGCAATTTATTTTTTAAAAAATAGCAATTTATTTTTAAAAAAATAGCAATTTGTCTTCAATAAAACAGCAATTTGTCTTCAATAAAATAGTAATTTGTTTTCAATAAAATAGCAATTTGTTTTCAATAAAATAGTAATTTGTTTTCAATAAAATAGCAATTTGTTTTCAATAAAATAGCAATTTATTTTTTAAAAAATAGCAATTTGTCTTCAATAAAACAGCAATTTGTCTTCAATAAAATAGTAATTTGTTTTCAATAAAATGACAATTTGTCTTCAATAAAATAGCAATTTGTTTTCAATAAAACAGCAATTTGTTTTCAATAAAACAGCAATTTGTTTTCAATAAAATAGCAATTTGTTTTCAATAAAACAGCCATTTGTTTTCAATAAAATAGCAATTTGTTTATAATAAAACAGCAATTTGTTTTTAATAAAATAGCAATTTGTTTACTGATACTAGATAATAATAACTAATTTTCTTTTTTTATTTCAGAATCTGGGAGAGGGAATGACCGGAATAGCCATCAACGCAAAGTCGAACGACCAGGAGAACTTTGGATCATCTGTGAACGATGTCTCTCGTGCAGTGTGCGGCCTCGTGGAAGCAGCCGCTCAGGTACGAGAAAAATTATTATTCATATTTCATTTTAATGTGGAACCATTTTTTAAACAATGTGGTATAAAGTTAACAAGTATTTGTAAAAATACATTCCCAAAACTGTAATATAATGTGGTATTTAAAATCCTTCAAAGAAAAACACTTGTTTTATATATTTAATAACAGTAATTTGGCTTAATCATACAAATTTTTTAAACTTTCTAAAAGGATTGAATACATGTACATGAAAGTTTTCTTTATATTGATTAAAAAAAGAGAGATATTTTATCATCCTTGGTTTAAAAATATTTCAAATGAACTGATTCAGCAAAAATTTTGTAAGTAGAACTTTTTTGTATGTAATACTTAAAAAATATTATACTTGTTATAAACCGTATACTGCAATAGTATACTTCTTGCAAACATTGCCACTTTAAAATATTGATCTATCCAATATCTGTCACAGTATTTGTATAGTTAAGTCTGCTTATCCAACTACAATTAATGTTTAAAAAAATAAATATGTATCGGGAATTTACTGTTTATTTCAACAACAGGCAGCCTATTTGGTCGGAGTGTCCGATCCATCGAGTGTTGCCGGTCGTCAAGGGCTTGTCGATGTGGCCCAATTTGCCCGAGCTAACCAGGCCATCCAGACTGCTTGTCAGCAGCTGACCAGCTCTGCGAGCAATAAAGAACAGGTGAACAATTTTCTTATATTAAAACTATCTGACTTTGAATTACCCTTTTTATCAAGGATAGTGAAAACCATACATATATATATATATATATAAGGGGTGCTCGTTTTTCACTTTTTGAAAGGGGCAAGGAAAATATCTTTATGAAGTCATTTTAGCTCCGCCTTACTATGGGGTTTTGATCATTCTCATTGGCTGTGTGTTTCACGCATTGCTACTTAGGTTCGTTCCCCAGTTGGGTAACAACTGGGGATTTAATTTTTAATTAGCAAAATAATGTAAATAATTGTGTTCAGGTAGCTTTCCTGCTAATCCATCCTTGTTTTGTCATGTCCCCGTATTTTACTTGATTGAAATTGCCACTCATTTAATATGTCCAATACAAATGCATTGACTTGATGGTTTCTAACCTCATTTTACTCTTTCAAAATTCATGGACATGCTCTCTTGGCAGCTAATATTATTTTAATACGCTTAATTTATTAAGCAACTCTTTTGAAATTTTTTTTACATACTAAATACAATCCTTAAAATATAATTTAAACTCTTAAAATTTAGCAAATTCTAAATAAAATTAACGATTATTACTTTTAAATAGTTCACAAAAAAACGAATAGAAGGCAGCACGTCAAGAACAATTGGTTCAAATCGATTTCGGAATATTTTATTAACGAAACAACTCTGCAAATCGATTCAAATTGTTTTTTGAAGCAAATTTTAACTGTTTTCTTTTAAATAAATTCATGATTAGTTAAAAACAAGAAATCTTGTTAAATTAAGTACTCTTTGTCAATAGCGACAATTATTACTAAAACGACTGTACAAACGAGAGCATTAGACACACCCACAGAAGGCGGAGGAAGGCGTCCCTGACGTCAAAAATATACTTTTTCCTGACCTCCGTCAGAAAGCACGAGAACAAGCACACCTTTTATATATAGTCTCCACTATCCTTGCCTCTTTATATAAAAAAAAGTTTTTAGCATTCCTTTGATATTTCCTTTTTTATTCTTCTAGAGAATGTTATAAAGCAAATAAATTCCTTTTTATTTTATATGAAATTAAAAACTGTAAGATCTCGGAGAAAGATATGTTATTAATAAATATAAAAATTTATTTTAATATTTTAGTAATAAATATTTAATACAAAATCATCTTGAAATGTATAATTACTATTTCAGTTTTCTGTTCAATTTCTATGAAATTTTTTGCTGGTATGGTCTGTTTTAGAATTGTATATTAAAATATTGCGTAATTTTTCTGTTTTAGATACTATCTGCCGCAACGGTTATTGCAAAACATACTTCAGCTTTGTGCAATTCCTGCCGAATAGCTTCTTCCAAGACATCGAATCCAGTTGCTAAGCGACACTTTGTGCAGTCTGCAAAAGACGTTGCTAATGCTACAGCTAATTTAGTAAAAGAAATAAAGGTAAGGGTATTTAATATGATATGCTCTCTAATTTATACAATCAACAGAAAAGTGCATCTAAAATAAGAATGGATTTTTTTTCTTATGTAACTTTTACGTTAGTTGCATGAGACACTTCAATCAGTCGAAATATTATTTGCATGTAAATTTCTATGGTGATTATTTCTACCCTTTTCACATACCTTACTTTTAATTAAAATTCAAGTAATTTAAAAAGGATATTTTTCAAATGGAAGTTTTAAAATGAAAATCTTTTTAATTACATAAAAAATAAATGTTAAATTTGATATGGGTAGCAAGTCCATTATTGCATTCCAAACATTGTAATTTTTTTTGTCCTTAAATTTTTTTTTACATAACCCCGTATAATTTTTCTACAACATTTAATAAATTTTAATATGTATTTGCTGTCTGCATATTTTATCTATAATTCAACCTTAGTCATGTAAAACGTGAACACTGCATGTAAAATACCCATTTCTAATTACGAGTCTTCTTTTACTTTAGGCTTTAGACCAAGAACCAACTGAAAGGAATCGACACAATACATCTGGGGCAATTAGGCCACTTGTAGAAGCTGTTGACAACTTGACCACATTCGCCAGCTCTGCTGAATTTGCGAGCATACCTGCAAAAATCAGCTCAAAGGTTTGTGTTTCAAATGCAACCTTGTTTAATTCTATTACATTTTTTAAAGCCCACCCCCACTTTGTGTCATAATATAATGTGTAATGTACAAGAAATATTACTAACAATATAGTTTTAAGTATGTTAGGAATTTTTTTTTAAATCTTAATTTCTTTAAGCACCCGACGGATAATGTGTATATGCGTTCGAGTATATCCAGTTTTTCAGTAGTGCACATAATACAAAAAACGATAAAAAAATCTCTTTTTTTTAAAATAATTTTCAAATTTAAAGCATTAAGAGGACTTTTGAAAACCTTCTCTACTGATATAATTAAAAAAGCTTTTTGTAAAATAGTAATTCTTTTTGCAGTGAATAGAAACCTAAATATTCGAAATTGTGGCATATGTGTTGGAGGGTTAATACAATGAAGTTTATTTGAGTGAATGTTTTTTTTTAAAAAGTAATTTGACATTTTTTTTTTAATCTTAATAATGTTACAAAAATTTAAAATATATGTATTTATTTTCCTCTCCGTTTTTAATTTTTTTTCTCGAAAATATGTATATTTTTTCAATTTTTTTGTAAATGTACAATGAAATACTTGCAGTATTTTAGTCCCATTTTTCATTTGCTGCTTTCTTATATGAAGTTAAAAATTCTTGTAAAAAATATTTTTCAAATGTTGCATTTCAAATTTTTTTTCAATCAATGTTGACATTTAATTTTTAATTTGTTTAGGCTAGGATATCTCAGGAACCAATCACATCTGCTGGAAAGAATATCATTGATGGCTCATGCAGCATGATCCTTTCTGCTAAGTCATTGGTTGTCAATCCAAGAGACCCGCCCACATGGCAGACATTAGCCACTCACAGTAAGAGTGTCTCTGATTCCATCAAAAAGCTTGTGGGTTCCATCAAGTAAGTGCCCGTTCGTCATTAAAATTATTTTCTCTGGGGCGTTTATCATGTTTTAGAAATAAAATTATTACTGGAATTTATTTAAATATCGACTTATTTAAAGAGTTTTGCTTTTATGCGTTTTTCAGAGATAAAGCCCCTGGCCAAAAAGAATGTGATGCTGCTATTGAAAAATTGAGTGCTTGTATTCGAGAACTAGATCGGGCTTCTCTAAGTATTATAAGTCAGAATTTAGTTCCACGATCTGACTACAGCTTGAAGGTAAAGTTTATTTTTAAAGAACTATAATTGAACTATATTTTTTTTCAATTCATATTAGAAACATAAGTGTTTACTTAACATTCTTTAAAAAATAAATATTCTTTTGGATGTTATGATCATTTGATTGATGATTTTAGAAAAATATAAGTTTCTCTAAACAAAATTTTCTTACAAAAAATATAATTTTTTCCAAGTGTATTTTCCAAGTGCCTTGCCCCTAATAAAACATTTTAGTTTATCATATGCCTAATTTTGTCCCTATAATATAAAGTAGTCCCATTAAGTTAAGTCTGGTTTGCATGTTTTTTAATGAGAACTCTGCTTTAAAGTTTTCTTTAGTTTACAAAATATTGAATGTGTAGTTTTAACTATACAAACCAAAATTATCTCCTTTATGTATGCAGAACATATTACATTTATCACATATAGCTTTAATAAATTCCAAATTTATTATGAGGTCTTTCTGCAAACCTATGTTTTCATTATTTTATAGTTATGATTGGTCAAGGTCTTGTAAACATCTAATACTTTGTTCAATATTTTTTTTTTCTCAAATACAAATGAATTTGGAAATGCATATATATTCTCTAAAAAACTTGCTTTGTATGTATGGTTGGATAAGTTATTTGACAGAATAATATTGTTGGTTTTTTAATACAAGCTTGCATTTTTTCTCCAACAAATTTTGAAAGAATCATATTTTTTTTTTAAAGGGTTACCAGGAACAGATGGAAAATTCCGCTTCTGAAATAATGGACAAGATTGACCCGGTTAGAAATGCCGCCAAGGCCGAAGCAGAGAAACTAGGGCATCTGGTAAGTTATTGTTCTTAACAATCTCGATCGTTTGTTTTGTGAAACTAGCTTTATTCCATTCTTTTCAGTAATTTTGGTTTATTCTCGGTTAGTGCAGTTACTTAAAATCACCAAATTAAGACACATTTCAGAAATTTTTAAGCAGTGCATAAACTAAAAAAGCTGTATCTGTGGTCATCTTATGAAATTTCAATACAAAGTCTCAGTTTGATATGTCACTGAGATGGCCCTGGGTCATATATATTGTGTATAAATTGCATAAAATGTAACATATTGATGTTACACTTTATACATTGTACAAAGAGTATTATTGTATTATCTATTTTTTAATAAATTGACATTAAATACCTAACAAGGTAATTTTAAAGGTACAAAAAGAGTCCTATTTTTATAATAAATATTTTAGCAAACATTTATTATTCCTATAGCTTTCCAATGATGAATGAATTTGAGGTATGGCCCACGTGCATATAAAGTTTCTAATATGTATACTATAGCTTTTAGTTTAGTTTATTCATACAGCAGAACCTCATTATAACACACCCTATTATAATGGTCATCGCTTACAAAAGACAATAAAAAAATTAGTAAAAATTGAAATCCTAAATGTTGAAGATTCGTCCGACTTAATGTTTAACGACCACTTAAATTTTGTTAATCAATATAGTGGACAATTAAAATGTGTTTGTATATTATGAATACTTACAGTCAGTTATTATTAACTCTCCAATTATTAACTGAACATATAAGCAGTAAAACAGACCCATAAAAAAATTATTATTTTTTCTAACCAATGAACGTAAGTCATCAACAGGAACTAGGACCGTCTTATTCTAAAGGTTAATATGTATACGTACATATTGTTTTCAATTCAACCTATGTTGAAGGCTGTTTTAGCCCCATATAGAGTTTAATATGAGTAATAGAATGAAGTCATGGGTTTAAATTAAACAAATCCCAGTTTAATTGGGAAGGGAGAAAACACTATTTCTCTAATAAGGTAATAGACAAATGGAACAACTTGCCAGTGAATATTGTTAATTGTACATGAGTAAAGGATTTAGAAGTTAGATATTCATTGGGGGATAGTTAGAAGATACTAGCTGGACCATCCTGGTTGGGCCTGGAGCCTGTTGTTGGTATTCAATGTTTGTATAAGAATTATTTGTTATAAACCGGACTTCCATTATAATAAGGTTTTACTGTATTCAGTTGTAGTCTTTAAAATTACTTTATTTGCTTTACTGCACAGATGTGGTGATAAATCAGTAATTTTTCAGGACAGCTGTTCTAAAGTTAGTAGCATTATTATAAGAAATGTGAAATAAGTAATCATCCAAGGTTTCTGCCAATTAAAATAATTATTTTTCACCTATCTCAATTAGTTACTAATATTGATTGACAATTTGAGGGTTCAAATGATCTCAACTACAAATTCTGGAAAAAGGCATTTAGCAAGTCTGTGCAGTAGAGCGTTGATATATGCATCATTTTATAATTTGCTTTGTTGTGGTAAATGTGTTTTGCAGGTGAATGTGAACTGTTTTTTCAAGCTGATCAGATTTTATTAATTTATGATATCAGTTACATGAACTGGAAATTGATTATCTATTTAAAATTTAGATTAAAAATATATTTGTAGAACTATTCTATTGCTAATGCTGCTCTATGTGCTTTAGAATCTATTAAACAAAAAAAAAATGCAAATTAATTTTGCTTTTCAATTATTGTTGAAGTGATGTAAATGATATTTTTATTTAAGTAGCTAGTTATCCCCTGTCATACCTCTGTGCATAGCAAATGTTTTTGGCAAATATCGTTTAGTCAACTGAATTTATCTATTTATGGGTCATAATCTTTTGCATTAAATTATATTTAAAAGATATTGTGAAGAAAATTATTAAAATTTTCAATTATAAAATCTATGTATTTAAATTTATGCCATGCATTGAAATGCACTTTATACTTTTGATATTTATTTAGCCATTCAGAGAATTAAAATTATATTTAAAAAACAGATAGTTTTTTGTGTTGCTTGAATCTACCGATTTGTAGTTCTCATCATTAAAACTAACTCCTTTCAATCTTTGCAGGTGACTCAAATGACATCCTTTTTCGAGCCGCTTGTTCAGAGTGCCATAGGAAGCGCGTCCAAGAGCTTGAATTCAAAGCAGCAAATGGCACTGCTCGACCAAACAAAGACAGTTGCGGAATCTGCCCTCCAGTTGATTTACGCTTCAAAAGAAGCCGGTGGAAATCCAAAAGTAAGTTTTCTACTAAGACTTTTGTATTTAAAGTATATTATTATAAATATCTTCTGTTAAATATCCATTAAAATAATGTTTACTTTTCAAAATGTAATTAAGTAATGTAATACAGACAAGGGTTCCTGCATTTTATTTTCCCTAGCTTCTAGATTAGTATGTAAAAAAAATAATTTAATTTTTGTTCTGAAATTTTTCAAAAATCTCCTGGGGAATTTTGATTTAAATATTGAGTGGAACCCCACAGTATAACCCTTTCTAACTAGTGTAATTAAATGTTACTACTTTTTTTAAATTTACATTTGAATCTAATACAATGCTGAATTGTTTTGTTGTATTTTTTGGTAACTTAATATGTAGAATGATTATTTATTCATTTAAACATTAAAATTCAATTTTAATATAACTTCAAGCTCTTATAATATTTTAAATTTAAGTTACACACATACACCCTGATTATATCTTCCTTCACCCAAATAAAATAATGACAATTCTCCATATTACTAAATTTTACTTTTACTCACAACTTTCTTTAATTAACAGTATTTATAAAATGTTGAAGAATCTTCCTTTATTAACGTTTCTATTGCCGAAATACCTATCACTATTCTGTTCTTGTTAGCGAAACTGAGGTATTTATGTTTAAAAATTATAACTTTCTTTTTAAATATTGTGATATCTTAAACCATACAAATTTAATACACAAGAAAACATTACACTAATGGCCCTGTATGCTGAGACAATCATTTATTTTCAGCTCCTGTCATTTCTTATTAATGCCTTATTTTCCATTCAATCTATATTTATACTATATGGTAACAAAATATCTATTCTTCTTTTATAGGTCTAATTTTTTTGTTAGTTATTAATATTCTTTTTTATTACTCCTTGTTTACAAAGGGGCCGGATAGCCCAGTGGATAAAGGTGTCGACTGTGAATCAAAGGATTCAGGGTTCGAACCTGTGTGAGGACTAGACTAAAGGATAGTAAAAAAAGTAGTGACATTGCGATCGGAGGGTTGCCAACTTCGCTACCAAAATACTAGAATGTCGCCAAGAACATACACAAAAATTATCGGCATGTATACGGGACTTGTGCACGATACATCTGATCGGGGTCCAAAGTCCTGAGGTCTATTAAAGGTGTTGGGTGCCAGCTCAGGTGTTGTCCTCGTCATCTGACCATGGTTCAAAAATACGAGGCATCATTCCCGAATTTTTCCTACGAGATAGACCCCGAACCGTCGCCAATAGCCCACTGTGCAGCTCTAGTGCAATGTTAATTAACTAACCAACCAACCAACCTTGTTTACTAATAAGCAAATTCTTACATTAATTGAAAATATAAAATCAAGTTCATATCAGATCAGCACTTGTTCCTATACGTTTTAAAACTGTATAACTTTTTTAAAGAACGTAATCGATTAATAGTGATACTAATTGCATTAATTCATTAGGCCAGTCATATTTACTGCGAACTGGACGAGTCTGCAGATGGCATGAAGGATGCTTTGCACGACCTGCTGCATACACTCGAGGCAGCTGCTACTGAAGCTGGGGTTGTGACTGGTCTTGTAGACACTATCAATAAATCGATTGTCAGGGTATGTAGATTTTTTAATATTCTGTATTTTTATTAAACTTTGTACTTTGTATCGTTTTCAAACATTATGTTTTAGGAGTTCGTGGGAAGTTTTTATTGAATTTTTTAACTCAATCTGTGCATTTTATCATAAAATCTTTTAACTCAACATAGTTCTTTTTCAAATGACTTAAAACTTGGCATACTTAAGCAGTTCTATTGGCAATATGGTACTTAGTTATAATTACGAATAATGAATATAAATTGATATTAAAAAAATATCAAATTCAATATTAGTAATTCAGGGTGGCAACATAACCTGGAAAACCCGGAAATCAGGGAATTATCATAGAATTTTTTTGTTATGGAAAAGTCAGGGAATTTTTCAAAATTTCACAAAAAATCAGAAAATTTTTCAAATTTGAATAATTAAAACTGCATTTATTGTCTGTTATGCCACCATTCTTGGTAATTTAATTGTCGATATTTCTTTTTAGTTCTGAAAAAGAATTTATTTAAAAAAAAAAGCATGGTTATGTGCATTTTCATATTTTCAGTTTTATTTTTGTAAAAACGTGAACCACTGCTGGATGGAGAAGCAAAAGCAAAGTGTGTTGGACCTTGAAATTATGAGCAACATGTGAGGGGATAATGAATATGGGATTTATTGAAGATTGGAATAGGAAATATGAAGCATATAAAACATTTAAAATTATCTACAACAATACCTGTAATTATATTTTGGAATTGCAGTGTTATCAGTACAATGCTCTTGACAATTTGAGGCCTGTCACCACAAAAGGCCTCTATCTATATATGAATATAGGCCCTTTTGCAGTGACATGCCTCATTTATGCTATGGAAATACAATATGCTGAATTCCCTTCAAATCAATAGATTAATAGGTATTTTTTAAAATACGGATTTGGATTTAGTAGTTTTCAATCTTTTTGGGCACTAGATAATTGACCATTGAATGGGCATTGACTGTCAGACAGTCTTGTGCACCTTAGTCCTGAAAGGATTAAAAAAACTTTAATTTCCGTTTAGGATTTCATTTTTTTGTTTTGGGCAATCACATGACTGGTTGTGATACATATACTTATTAAAACTTATAGTATTGAATGTACTGTCATTTCTTGCTTCTATGTAATTGCATCTGCATTTTCTGACCTTTATAGGTAGATGAACATCATGGCAGTGAGATGTCGGAAAGCTCTTTTGTGGATTTCCAGACTAGAATGGTCACACATTCTAAAGAAATTGCCAGGATTGCACAAGATATGGTAAGCTGCAATGGGAACTAACAAACTCGTGGATTAAATAAATACTAATTTTTATGAACCCTCCACACGATCAGCAAATTATCAAAATTTGTAAAGTTGATTTCTCTATGAAAGTGTTCAAATTATATTTTAAATAAATTTATTAATTTTTAAATAGCTAGTTTAATTTTAAAAATATAGTTTTTCAAGTATACCACATTAAAAAAATTTGAAAAATAAAGTAGCTACTTGGGTGAATTTAAAAAGAATGTATTGCTGGGCAAACAGGTCATTTCTCAGGATGGAAACCAAGATGACCGTTGATGAATAATTTTAATTTAAAAAAAATTATACTACACGAATTCAGATGTCTACAAAGGATTTGCATAATTGTTGTCTTTGTGATATTTTAAATACATTTGTTTTTTTATTATCTAAAATTAAAACATTCTTTCAAACTTCATTAAATTTTAAAATAAAGTTTTGCTGAATTAACACTTCCAACTATCTTTACAAATTAATTCAGAAATGTCGTTAATTTGTGTTTTCTTTTAGATTTTTAAATCAACGGCTGACGCTGCTCAGCTTGGACCCCTGGCCGCCAAACTGGCTCACCTGTTTGCAAGCGTAGCTCAAGATACGCGAGGGGCTGTTTCTTCCACATCTAATCTTGAAGTAAGTGTTTGTATTTACACTATAATATTTTTTTTTTGGCAACTAATCATATTTAGTTGTTACTTTTTAAAATTATCTTGTATAGTGAGCTTGTGTTAAATAATAATACGCTTGCACTTAAAACTTTTGAGATAATTCATTAATTTATGCCTTGAAATACTTTAGGTTTTAATTAATTTTTTAAAATTTTTTATTTAATAATAGTTTGTCTTAAAGTTTTAGTCAATCATTTTACCATTTAAAGCTCAGGGGCCCGTAGCTGTGGAATACCGTCTTCGGGTAGTGAGTTTTAATACAGCTGATACCAGAAACTTCACAAAAATGATCAAATGCAGTGAACTTGTGATCAAAGGATTGCCAGATTTGCTTTGAAGTAACAATATGTCGTCCGAACTGACCTTCAATTTCTATGTTGTGTATACAGGACTAGTGCATTTTAAATCTAATCGGAGTCTGATGTCCTGACACCTACTAAGGTTGCTACGAGTGCCAACTAGGGTGTTTTCCTCATCATCTCGCCAATAGTCCAATGTGCAGCGTTAATTAACCAAACTAAATGTTTTAAAATGCTTTTTAAATTTATAATTATTTAGCCATTTTACAGTTATGGTATAATTATATTAATGGATCTTCAAATGTATGTTGGTTTCTAACTAACAATATATCAGTTAATATAAAGTTAAATATATATCGGTTAAAAATAAGATTAGATTAAATTTTAACTGCTGTATTTGAAAATTTTAATAATGAACTTTTTAATATTTTATGAGATTTGTCACTTATTTTATGATTTTTTTTAATGTCTTTAAGGTTGCCAACCGGATCAAAAGCAGCGTGCAGGATTTGGGTTCGGCTTGTATTGATCTAACAAAAGCTGCTGGCTCTTGTCAGAGCAATCCGGCCGACAGCTACAGTCAGCGAGACGTGTCAGACAATGCTCGAACTGTCACTGAGAAGGTAGGGAAGCCTTTCGAAAACAGGATGCCCTTTTTCAGCCAATAGTGCCCTGCCCCTTTTTATTTCTGGAGTGAACACTGGATATATAACATTGTGATAATTTCATTTTTAAATTAAAATTTTCCCTTGATATCTGTTGTAAAAGAATTGTGATGTAAAGCAAAAATATTCCTTTTTGAAAATAAATGTAATAACCTTATTCAAAAATGAAAGTTTGTTATGTATTTGACTTTGGTGTAGATTTGAGTGCCTTCCAGCTTTAATAGAGTTTCGCAGTTATGTAAATTTCCATATTAAGTGCAAAAGGCATATAGCACTTTTTTTTCAATCGGAAGAAATCTTTAAGAAAAAATTTCAGTTTATGCTATTTTTTTTTATTTAATTCAAAAAGTTTTTAGATATTAAATAACTGCAACCAAGTTTGACAAAAAGTTGGCATTTAGAACCAATTTTGTAGCCAATTTTGAAGAGGAAAAATTTGCTATCCTTGAATTTTGAGGGAGTTTATTTACCTTATATGGTACTATTTAGGTTTATTAAATTAAGCAAGTATTTTGTTATAAGAAACTAATTAACAGAGATAAGTTTGGTGAAAACAATTTAGATTCTGCAGCATTTCTAATAATTTACAACATATAAAATTTTTTCTTACGTTTCACATATGTTCTTGTAATGTTTAAATTCTATATAGTTTGTTTGTTCTAATTCTATAAAAATTATAAAAATAATTCATTACATTATCTCTGTAAATCTAATTCAAATGCAATAAAACCGCGTTAAATTATAACTTAAATTTAATGTTAATGGAAACATTTTGAAATAGTAAGTATCAAACAAATGTATAAATTAAATATTCAATTAGTGTTATGAAAAATGATGGTATTAAAAAAAAATATTGCAGTTTGTTTTAATGTAATGTCCTTTTGTTAGGTGTCTTTTGTCCTGGCTGCTCTTCAAGCTGGTTCCCGTGGTACCCAGGCTTGCATAAATGCCGCCAGTACAGTGAGTGGCATCATCGGAGATCTGGATACCACCATCATGTTTGCCACAGCTGGAACTCTGCATGCAGAACATGAGAACGAAACCTTCTCTGATCACAGGTAGGTCGGATTTCTTGAATATTAAAGTTAGCAAATCTCCCAGTAATTAGCCAATTTAATAATTAATTGTTAATAATTAATCAAATTGTCTTTATAGAAAATAGTTTAAATAACGTTTTTTTTATTGAGCATTGTTTTTTTAAAACAGTAATGGAATTGTTACACATTTGATATAACAAAAAAAACAATTCCAACCAATTTTTTTTAGTCAGCATAGCACAATATATATATTTTAAAGTTTTGTTTTATGCAGGGTTTTGCATTTCTTTGGAAATGATGTGAATTTTTCCTTAAAATAATTTAAAGAATATGCATATTTTTTTAAAAATATTTAATGTTTTTGTGGCTTCCAGATTGTTAACAACGTTTTTAAATATCTATATTGCACTTATTTTATCATTAAAATGAGTTTCATACTGATTAATCATACAGTTGAATAGTATCATTCAGTAAATTTCATTCATGGGAAAGTTAAAAAAAATAGAATAAATTTGTTTCTCTAGGTTAGAAATTGAGCATTAGTATGGTCCTTTCGTAATCCATACCCTCAACATCCCCCTGTTTAATAAATTTAAACAGTTGAATCAAATCCCCCTAACCCTTCTCTCTTCCAATGTATACATATTCAAATTTCTCCATAATCCATGCCTGAAACAAATGTATTTATTTGTATAATGAGAATGTGTTAATTTCCGTAATAGCTATTGAATTTTTTCACTCCTTAAGTATTTAAACCCTGTAGTCTTCTTCATTTTATTTTGGAAAATGTAAAAGAATAAATCTCTTTTCTTCAGGGAGAACATCCTGAAGACAGCCAAGGCCCTCGTGGAAGACACAAAGACCCTGGTGGCAGGTGCAGCTTCCAGCCAGGAACAACTTGCTGTGGCTGCACAGAATGCAGTCACAACAATCATTCAGCTGGCTGAAGTTGTGAAGCTAGGGGCCGCCTCACTTGGCTCGAACAACTCTGACGCTCAGGTAAACTAACAGATTCCTTAAATTAATTAGTTTAACCCTTTGCAGTCCAGCAGTACTAAACAAATGTAAATAATGACGTCCAACTGCAGGCTCTAAACCCCATTAAGGTTGGTCCTGTTTAACAATCCCACAATGGTGATCTAATTGTCTTTTAAAACTACCTTACCTGACACATTAACCACCTCACCTGACAAGATAATCCATTTATCTTGTCAATTGATATTGAAAATGTCCACTGACAATTTTTAATACCATTGTTATAGGGGTACTTCACTTAGCAATTAACTTTTACCTGATTCTTTACAAAATCAATGGGAGTCGAAAAGTTTTTGAAGGATTAGGGATTTAAAAGAATTTTTTGTAACAACTCAATCATGACTGAATATTTTCATTTGAAAACTTTATTGAATTCTAAAATGTTTGGAGATTACTATGGGGGGAGGGGAGGGGGGGGGTGTTGCTCCCACTTGTGCTGGAGTGATTACTTTAGCCTGACTGATAGAGTATGAGTGTATAATACAGTAGGTCCTCGGTTTGATTCCGAGTGACAGCCAAAAATTACATAGCGCCACATCGTAAGGAGTCGGGGCTTCCATTTGACCAGTGGATAAAGCCTTTCAGCTGGTAATCGGGGGATTGTCAGTTCGAGCCAGTGCGACAGACTTGACAAAGAAAAGTAAAATGTAGTGATCTTGCGATTGAAGGGTTGCTAGATTCGCTACAAAAATACTAGAAAGTCGTCCAGAACATCCAACAAATTATACTGCACGATAAATCTGATCGGGGTCCAATGTCCTGACGCCTTTTGAGGTTGCGTCTGGTGCTAGCTCTAGGTGTTGTCCTCGTCATCTAACCGTTGTTCAAAAATTTGCATCGTTCCCGAGTGTTTAATTCAAGATAGGCCTCTAACCGTCGCCAATAGCTCCAGTGCGACGTTAATTAGCCAAAACCATAAAGAGTTGATTTGTAGTTTTTAATTGTTTACATGATAATGCAAAGCTTAAATGGATTTATGCTTGATCACAATAAGTAGAGATGTATCAACTTTTTTTATACTTAACAGAAAAAGTATTTGGTTTTCTACTTGATAGCATTATTTCACCAGTGCAAAATGCCATATATCTCTAGTGCAGTTAGACATAAATATGAAACTATCCTACAATATGCTACACCCCAAAAGAAATATTTTTTTTCGAAAAAAATTATAATCTTCTATTTGTTATTACATCTCAATGCTTTGTGAATGATAATTCTGCGCTGATTACACAAATAATCTAACATTAGTACAAAATTATTCTCTAACTCTAGATCAGTTTTTGATGCATTTAACTAGAATTAATATAACACTTAACAAGTACTAAATTATTTTTAAAGGAATACCATTATAAAATAAATTATACCAAAATTATTCAAATAAAACCTAACTTTGCATTTGTTTTGTGAAATTAGATTTTAGACTAATAAAGCAATAATTTTGTTAAAAAAATTGTTAGGTGTTGCTAATTAATGCGGTGAAAGATGTAGCGACCGCTTTAGGAGATCTCGTTCAGGCCACGAAAGCAGCCTCAGGAAAGAGCATACACGATCCTGCTATGATATATCTCAGAGACTCTGCAAAAGTAAGTGGGTCACCATTATATTTTAAAGTGTGTTGTTCGTATAAGCAGTGACTTGAATTTGCTTGTGTGGCAATAATCGTGATGCTTTTATACTAAACATGAAAGAAATGTTTTGCTTTTAAATAATTCAGTAAAAAAAAAAGTTGTTGTGTAATATGAGGAACACTAAGTGAATGTTATGTTTGAGCTTGTGTTTGATCATATTAACATAATAAAATAAATCTCTAAATATTAAAAAAAATATTCTTTTAAATTAAATTTTATTTTGTTCGGTTTTATAAGTCATTGAAAGACATTAAAAATTTCATTTTATTTGATAATTGAGATGTTACAAGTCTGAAGAAAAACATTTATAAAACCAACAAATTGAATGATTCTGCATATAACTGTTTGTCCTAAAACTGTTTCAACTGACAATCAATTTTCAATTGATGCTAAGTATTTAATTTTTGCCCAACTTAAACAAACTAAGCACAATGTATAGATATATTTTTTAGATAGTACTTTGATTGTTCACATCAATATATATATTCCTAAATGATATTAAAACCCAACTATAACAAATAGTATTTTCTTGTAGTGTTGTCAAATGTCATTGCAAATAATTTGTATTATTACTCATTCATCAAGAATAGTGTTTTTAAAAACTGTTCTTTAGAATCTTACGCAGCATGTGCTTCAGCTTTAGTCTCACAGCAAGTATAGAAATAGCAGAACATAGTTTTATCACTTTCGATGACCTTCCTTCAATGTTTTCATCACTCCTCTTCTCTATTTGGCATGTTATCTTGTCCCAGCTTTATCCTGCCAGGGTTCGTACAATCCATGGGAATTGCTTATGATTGATATACCCAAGGCCCTTGTGAAATACTCTTAACATTTCTTATTTTTTTTTTATGTTAGCTTATTTTAAATCCTTAAAATAAGGTTTCAACTTAGAAGTCAAGATTTCAACTTAGTATTATTACTTTTTAGTATTTTTATTTTTGGTGTTATTTAAGATTTGTTATATCGTTTATACACCTAGTGAGTAAAAGCATTACAGAAAGTAGGATCACTAAAACCAGAGATTTTTTTTGACCATTTATTGTTCTGTGTGATTGGTTTCCTAAAGAAAAACATTACTTTGTAGTGTCATTTTTTTTTGTTACCAAATGTTACGAAGTTTAAAATTTTATATTGCGATTTTCTTGTTACTTTAACAAATTTACTTTTTAAGGGTTTGTATTTCTTTTATTAAAAAATATTTTTCATGTGTTTTAAAACACTTCACTCACCAAGTTTAAAAAAATTAATTTTTAAAACTGCATTGTAAATGTTTTAGTGATTTTTTTTTATTTTGGGAGAATGGGCTATTTTTATTTAAAAAAAAAATATCTCAACAAAAATACAGATTAAATTTTCCAACTTAATGTGCTTCAATTATGCACAAACCCCCCTATTTTTTAATAACTGAATTAAAATTCCTTCAAATTCTTATTATAAGGAACCTTGAATTCCTTTTTGTCTCTTAGAAAATCCCTTTTTCGAATATCCAAAAATGAGAACAAAACCCTTCTCTAAAGCGAATACGAACCCTGCTTGCATGGATTAATCAAGAGCAGAGAACACAGATGTATCTCGCATGCAACTCTCCCTCTAACCTTCCATTCAAAGAGTGTTGCTTTTGGATGCTGCATGCCACTAAAACTCGTCCGAGCGAGTGAGGTACATCTATGTTCTCTGTCTCAATTTAGGTCCGAGAAATCCACGTCCGAGAGAGTTGTACTTCGGACGAGTGGCTTCAGTCGGACCAAGAGGACGAACTCATCCGATTGCTCTCGGAACAATCGGAGACGGTGGACGAAGTGGACACGACGCCTTTGCTTGTGCACTGATTGCTTGTTTTTGCTGTGCATTCAGATCGTGCGTTTTTGAAATAGGGTTTATGCAAGGCTTTGGAGATTTTGGAAAAATAGTTCGTCTTTCAGAGTGCCTGGAAATTTCTATGAACCTTAATCTTTAACTCTGTTGGATGCACTTGGACTTGCAATTTGATAATTTAGATTGATATGTTTTTGAAAATATATTGATTGGTTTAAATGATTTTTTTTTTGTATGATTTCCTTTTAACCACCTGACTGATATAAACGTTTATATCCGTTCAAGTATCTCCTGTTTTTTTAGTAGTACACATAATATAACAGTTTATAAATTAAAAATCTCTTTTGAAAAAAATTTCAAATTTAAAGCATTAAGAGGACTTTTGAAAACGTTTTCTACTGATATAATTTTTTAAAAATATTTTTGGAAAAAATGGAATGTGCTAGAAATATAAATTAAACTTTTCTGTAGTGAAAAGGAACTTACAGATTCGAAATTTTGTTTATCCGTCAGAGGGTTAAAGTCGATTTCAGGATTATTTTTCTGATTAAAATTAAAGTGGTTTCTCCTTAAAATTAAAATTTGTTTCAAAAATTCTTTTTGTGTCTGTGAAAAATGAATGAACCCGATAAAGACACTTGATTGATTGAATTAGATTCTGATTGATTGATTTAGAATCTGCAGTAGTGCTTGAATTTTGAATTGTTTTTTGGGGGGGAATGAGTTTTTTGATGGAAGGAATGCTTTGTTTTATAGATTAACTGGCAGAATATGGGTTGCTACAAAGTTTAAATGGACTTAATTTGGCATAAGAACTATACAATTGAACTTATTTGAGGCAGTGCCTTATCTTTATACTTTAAAAAATGAAATATTGACATAAATTTATATGGCATTATGACTTGAAGACTAGAATGCACTGTCATAGGAACTTAGAAACGACTAAACATATAACATTTACTAGTCATGCTAGTTAACTAGTCATATTCCTAATTGATATTGTTAATTATCTGCATTCAAGAGTAAAAACTAGCTGTAAAAAAATTCAATAGTTGTGTACATTAACATTAAAATTAAAAATGTTAATTTACCTTTACCCCCCCCCCCCCCTCCCCCCTCCAATTACTATTTAAAAATATTAATTAATTTACCTTTCTAGCATTTCAAATTATTTAATTATTTGCTGTACTTAAACTGTCTGTGTGGCTGTTTGAATTGTAATAATTGAATATTAAAGTCTTTTTTTTAATGTATTGAAAATTTATGGTATATTGGTAAATATAATTTTATAAATTGTGATAGACATTTTCATATAACTGAATTATGTGACAACATATCAATATAGTTAGAATATCACAGACAGTATTATATTAGTTAGCTGTTGATTTTGAATATGCACAGTACTTTACTGTAAAGTTTCAGCTAGAATTTGTTCTGTTGTTTAACTTAATAAAAGAGGGATTGTGTAATATTTTTATAATGCATATCAGTTTAGCATAGAGTTTTAATAAATTGAAAAAATTTATAGCAAATCCAACCTGGTATTGTGTCTTATTTTTCGAATTTACTAAATAATTTAGTGAATGTCATTAAAATTACACTAACTGCACGGCATAAGATGTTAATTGATGGATTTACATTTAGTATTGCATGCCGATTTTGTTACAAATGACTTTAAAAGTATTATAATTGTTACAAAACAGAATGCAAATCCGATTATTATTGAAATACCAAAAAATTACTTTATAGTATTAAATAAAAATACTTCATTTTTAATCAACAACTTGCCCATAAAATTAATTATTTTAAACTCAGATTATTTTTCAATAAAATGAAATGAATACAATATACTTGCTTTAATTTGTCTTCTATTTTGATAAGCTTGTTAAATAATGTTTTTAAAATTAATAATTGATTAAGCAACATTTTTCTGACTTGTGGACTTAAACTAAAATAGTGTGTTTTACATGTATAAATGATTAAATAGAATAATAAATAGGAAATGTTTCAATTTACGTTCCTTCTTAAGCTATGAAATTATGTTAAAGGGTAAGTTCTTCAGACAATATTTAATGTGAAATATTTTATATTGTTCCCTTTGCCAAATGGAAATGTAGTAATTTGTGCGATTTTAATTTATTTTAGGTAATGGTCACAAACGTTACCTCCCTCTTGAAAACCGTGAAATCTGTAGAAGATGAACATTCGCGGGGAACTCGGGCACTGGAATCGACAATCGAAGCAATTGCTCAAGAGATAAGAGTAAGTGATCTTAATTTTATCTCAAATATTTGTCCGAACTTAAAGTCTTAAACTGAATGGTGCTGCAAATTTTTCTATCGTACGAGAGAACACTGACTTTGTACAGTAATTATGCACATGCTATATTTTTATTAATTTGTAACATTCATTTGAAGTTGTGTGTGTGAATCGTTCATATAAAACTGCGTTCCAGTAATTCGAATGAAAGATTATCCTCTCATTGCTGTATGAAGTACGACCTTAAAAATCTACTGTAACCCTCACCTCAGGACAACATTTTATAGTATGTGATGTTAATACGAATTAAGACAAATGTGGACTAATTTGTATTTACTTTTATGTCTATAAATTTATTCATATGCATTCAATACAGTTTGTGTATCAAGTCTCGTTTTATATGTTAATGAAATTTTATAACAAAAAAAGGAAGCTTGAATTGAAGCTTTGTAGGCACCTTTGAAAGATAGGTAAACGATTCTAATAAAAATTATATAGAAGGTTAAATAACAACTTTTTATATTTGGTAACACATCTACATAAAAATAGCTTGAAGTAAATAATTTCTATATTAGTCCAGTTGAAGTTTATAAATTTTTATTGCATTTTGTTTTTCTAGTTCGAATTCTAATAAGAGATTAGTTACTGAAATTATGATTAATTTATTTAACAGGCTTACGACTCTCCTGACCCGCCAATGCGTACCGCCACAGCTGAAGAATTGGTAAGGGCGACCAAACCGGTCACCCTCGCTACGGCAAAGTCAGTTGCAGCTGGAAAGAGCTGCAAGCAAGAAGACATCATTGTTGCTGCCAATATGGGAAGGAAAGCCATATTCGATTTGCTAATGGTTTCAAAGGTGATTACTTTTTGCATGTTTACATTATGACTTTAGTGTTTTAAATAAAAATTAAACTTAATTAAAAATAGTTAGGTGTTTTTTTTGTGCTCTATATAAGTGAGAATTTAAATTAAAAATGCTTGGTTAGGAAAATATTGTTTATTCCTGTATTCGACAACGATTGATAAAAATACATGACATTGATACAAATAAGTTTTTATTACGTTTTTTATTGAAATACAATGATAATTATTAGTCTCGTTTTTCGTAACTAGTTGTCCTTATTCATTTAAATTACCACTTAAATGTTATTTATGAGGAAATTGTTCTTCCTTTTAAATTCAAGTAGTCATTTTTTTATTAGTACAATTATATACTATAATTATATATTTTGCTTTTTAAAGAAATGGACATTTCTATTGTTTTTAGTATATTTTAAATGTAATATGACTTTCTATTTTGAGATTGATTCAATTGCTTTTAGAATATTTTCAATTCTATGCTTTAAAAAAGTGCGTCTCCACATTTTCAATTATAACGTTAAATATATTATTAAAAAGGCTTTAGTCCATTTGTGTATCGCCATGATTTTCACATTTTACAGTACTACTGTAATAATGACGTTACTTTTAACAGTGTTCTCTCTACGCGTTTTTTGAAGGGCGGTCCGCCCTGCCCGCCCTTTTTTCATCTTAATAGCGCCCTCATGCCTCTTTTAAAAAAATTCCGCCCCTTTTGCCCTTTTCAGTCAAGCACAAGTGTCCTTGCTTCCCTAACTTTCTTTAAAAAATACATCGATTAAATTTTTTTTGTTTGTAAATTGGGATTAAGTGAATTACGACAGTAGAAAAACAAACTCCTTTTTAACTACGCGTGTGGTCAAATCGCGATGATTGCTATTGAATCCTATTGGTTGCATGTGCCCACATATGAAATGCTAAGTTTTTTTCTGTGTTTTGTTAAAGACAATATGGTTTGGGGCGTATTTGCAAGATTATGCATTTTTTTATCAAATTTTGGATTTAAGTAGCCTTTTCATCAGTTTTGTAAGGAGTCTGATTAGGACTACTTACAGATTTGGTTTTTAGGGAAAACATTAATTTTTAAATGTAAAATTCGAGATAGGCCTTGAACCGTCAACACTAGCCCAATATGCAGCTCTAGCGCAATGTCAACCAACAAATCGGAACTTTTTTTTATTTGGTCACGGTCCGATGTATCAATGGTAGACCACGCCCACACCAAATTTTTTTTGAAAGTGGCTTTTTAAAAAAAGAAGTGCCTTTTCAAAAACGGGGTGCCTTTTTTTTCTACCAACAGCACCCTGCCTCTTTTTATTTCTAGAGTGAACACTGCTTTTAATATAAAACAGACCCTGTTAGAAAAATATATTATTGTAGCTTATATTAAAAATATTGTATTTTAATGGTTTAACTATTCTAAGTAAATTTTGAATATTTTTCAGTGTTTTAGAACATGGTCATTGAGTCTGAGACCCTTTTGGGAATACATGTTTTCATTGATCATTTAAAGTTGGCATTCTCATTAAATTCGTTCTATGTTTTACATTTAGGCTGCTGCATATACATCTGAAACCCAGAAGCTCAAGCATGAAACTTTAACCTCAGGCCATAATTGCGCTGTCCATTTCCGAGAGCTTTTACAGATGGTTCATACGGTAAGTTTTACAATTTTTTTGTTATAAATTTAAAAATACTTTTAAAAAAATATTGTCACTAATTTTTTTTTTCATGTAGGTTATTCAAAAACCAACAGCAGAGAATAAGCAACATCTGGGAACTATATCTAGGACTATTGCTCAGTCTGTGACAGAAGTTGTGTCGTGTGCTGAATACCTAAAAGGTATGGTGACTTATTACATTTAAGTTTGCACACTCAAACCTGTTTTTGTTCGGTCTTTTTTTGTGCGATTTTTGTTTTGTTTTTTTGTGCAGTATATGAAAATTTCAATCAAATTGGAACATAATTGATTATCTGGCTACCGAGACATATACAAGCGTCTAGTGAAACAACTGTCGTCGCAAAAACTGATAACTTTCTACATGGTAACTGAAAAAAAGTCAACTCTAAATGAGTGCGAGGTAGTATCTTCAAGTGACATAAGCGATTTTGAACTAAGTTCGCGTATTGTCAGACTACGAAGGATAATGGTTATACATTTTGAAGAGTTTTGTATGTGTAAAACAAGTACATATATAAATAAAAAAAAAATAATGTTCGCATGTGTATTTTTTAAATCAGATTCCAAAAGGTTTGGCGAGATTCCAAGTAGCTGTCAAGCCTCGTGTCTTGATTTCGTTTAAAAAAGCAATTCCTAGTTATTTCGTAAGGTTTTGAATTATTTTCTATGTGAGACTTTTTTTATGCGGTCCTTATCCACCGCATAAAAGAAATGTAATTGTTTTGCAAAAACTATTTTTTATAGCTACTCGTGAAGTTTTGTGCGAGTTTTTTTTTATGCGGTCCCTATCCACCGCATAAAAGAAATTTAATTGTGTTGCAAAAACTATTTTTTATAGCTACTCGTGAAGTTTTGTGCAATTTTTTTTTATGCGGTCCCTATCCACCACACAAAAACGGGTTTGAGTGTATTTAAAAAAAAAAATTTAATCAAAATAGTACAGCATACACCAATAGTAGTTTTAAATTTTTGCTTGTGTACTTTATTTGATGCCATAAATTTACTATATGAATGAAATATTTTGAAAGAAAATCTTTTTTACCGTGGGACTTAAATAAATGTACTGACGTGTGTTGGAACATTCAAATATATCTAACATGTAAGCATATTTCATCAGACACGCCATTATCAAAACTTTACTTTGTTAGTTTATTAACTTCAAACAAATATATTTACTAACGAAGCCTGAAATTCAATTTCCTAATATGTTGGAACACCCAAACATTTTAAAAATACATGTATTTTTTCAGTTAATATCCAATAAAACATGTGTAAAGTATAATTATAAATGTTTCCTTCATCTACAGATGGATTTTTAGAAATTTCATTATTAACATTGAAAACAATTTTTAATAAAAAAAATTTGTACTGAGACTGTATATACAAAATAATAATTTGAACTTGTGCCAATGCCTTTTCTTTAATTTTTTTTAATACAAGTGCATTTGATTTATCCAGAAATTAGTAGAAATCAACAATTTGTTTTAGTTAATAATTGATTTCTTCAAATAAATGCACTTAACCATAAATAAAATTTTAATTCTTTTTAGTTTAACCAATTGTGTGTCTAAAAATTTACCACATTCATTTATATAAATTATACAAATTAATAATTTGAACGTTTGAAAGTTTTTTTATTATGTTTGTTGTGAATCGTAATTGTTTTCAATGCATTTCTTTCTCAGTGTTATAAAAAAAAATTCAACTTTGCAATATTTCTTACAAAACCTCTCTTACAGGAGCCGATTGGGAAGACCCCGACGACCCAATGATCATTGCCGAAAACGAACTCCTTGGTGCCGCCAACTCCATCGACGCTGCAGCTAAAAAGCTCGCGAACCTCAAACCACGCATCAGCAAACATACTGTAAGTTAAATTTTACGCTGTCTGGCATGTTAACTTTATTACAGCCTCAACTTCCAAAGACTGAATCCATTTTAAGGCCGAGAGAAAACAAACTGATATCTCACGCTAAAGATGCCAGGTTCGATTCCTTAAAAAAACTTGGATGTGCATTCCTGTTTAGAATGCACGCCAAGTTTACATCCTGGTTATACGCAAGGAGTGTGTTGAAGATGGTCATTGGATGAGTAGCCAACCAATGAGATAAGATGATGTCGTAAAAGCCGAAACGAATCCTTGGCTTTCAGATATGTTTGATATTCTTGGTTGTGTGTTTATTTTCAACCAAGAATCAGACATATACTGATAGACTTGGACATGTACCTACAATATGAAAATGAGAGTCGCTTTGTAAGTTTCGAATGAAAGCTGTTTAGTTTGTTGGTTGAAAGGTAAAGTATGTTAATTTGCTTAGTTTGACTACCTTTATTCAATTATTGTTTTAACTATTTTTGATAAATAAAATTGTGTTTATGTACATTCAATGTTAGAACCATAGTTTTATATAAAACATAACAGCTCTAATATATTCATTTAAATATTGCTTTAAGTTATAAATTTCTTGTTTATATATTTTTAATAAATGTCATTTTTATTTAACAAATATGAAGACCAGTAATTGGCCCAGCAATGTCTTATTCAGTTTAGCATCTCCTATTCTAGAAACCATTCACTTCTATAGAATTAACAATATTCATTGCTTTATTTTTTACATGTTAATTACCCTAATATAAAAATGCCTTCTTTCTTGATAGAATGTACCATTCTATCAATAGTTTTCAAATATGAATCCTTTGTGTCCCAAAAATATGTGGCATTATTCTTGGGTCTTTCTTCTATGATAGTCCCCAAGCCGTCATCAATAGCCCAATGTACACAGGGTTGCCATACACCTGCAATTGTCAGGAAAAATGAAAATGGTCTAAAAAGTAAGGGAAAATGATCATTTTTTAAAAAAATTCTGGAAAAGTCAGGGAAATTATCTAAAAATGTTATCTATAAGTGACGGTTATATTCTTTTTTATTGTCATCGATGTAAAAATAAAAATGCTAAATTTTCGATTTTGCAAGGTTATTATTTATAAGCACTTTATCTTTCCCAGCTTCAAGATTAATATGTAAAAAAAATAATTTAATTTTTGGTCTGGAATTTTTTGAAAATCTTCTGGAAAAGTCTGGGAATTTCGATCAAAATATCGAGTGTGAACACTACAGCTCTAGTGCGACGTTATTTAACCACACCAAACTAAACCTTTTTATCTCCTTCAAATTTGAGGTAAATCACCTCTGGTTTTTTTTCTCGATTAGACATATTTAAATTTCTTAATCCATCTTCATATTTCCCTACTTAACCTTTACAAGGTCAAGGAGCCAATATTTCGGCCAGAATCCCATGTTAAAATCAAACTCCCGCCTTCTAAAGGTTAAAATATCCTTAACTATTTTAGTATGTATGCATTGACTTCTATATCATTGCAATATTATATATCGGTGTCAATATTTATGTATTTTATTATTTAAAAAAAAAATTCTTAAATTTTTCAGGAGACTGACGAAACCTTGAACTTCGACGAAATGATCATAGAAGCTGCAAAGTCCATTGCCGCTGCTACTTCTGCACTGGTAAAAGCTGCATCAGCTGCACAAAGGGAACTTGTTGCTGCTGGCAAGGTAGATTCTTTATGCAAAGTTAGCAGCAATTGATTCCAGTAATTTTTTTCCTATTTTTGTAAATTAATCTAATTAATATTGCATTTTCAGGTTGGTTCACATCCTGTTTATACCTCAGACGACGGGCAGTGGTCGGAAGGTTTGATTTCTGCAGTAAGTGAAATTAATTTTTAAAGGGATTATTACAAATTTATATAAAATATATTTTATTAGCGATGCAGATTGTTCACAAAGCTTTTAAATTTCAATCATTTATTGTAGAAAAGTAAAAGAATATATATTTTATTTTTCACTTATTTTCATATTTTTTTTTAAACTGTTAAATTAATTGCCTAAGTAGTTTAAAATATTAAAACTGATTTATTTAAACTTAACTATATTATTATTATGTTTTTATGCAATATATTTTAGTGAAACCTAATAATTTTTTTTCGGACTGTTTTGGTGATATAGTTTCTTATTCCGTAATTTAAAAGTGTAAATATTTTTTGAAAAAATGTGGGTGATGGTTTTAAATTTTTTTATATAAGTGCTATTATACTGCCATTGTTTTTAATGTTACTAATATATCTTTATAAAAAAAAGTCTATAAATATATAATGTACAAAAATGTACTGATTGGCAAACGATTTAAGTATGTTAAAAATTAGATGGAATTTTTGCAAACTTTAGGATTTGCCTAATAATATTGCAAGCTTTGCAATATTATTATGTGCTTATGTCAATGAACTGCTTATGTCAATGAATATATATGTTTATAGTATTGACATATATTGATATAAGTTGCTGCATTATTTGTATCAGAGTTATTCAGTGTTTAAATGCCTTTTCTTTTGCCTCTTACTTTTTAAATAATCAATGAAAAATATTTTATTTGCCTGTTCTTTGCATTTAAAGAACGCAATTCTTTAAAAAATGCCTTGTATTGCAAACAGCTATTTTTTAGAAAAGAATGAGTGGAATCTATCTTTTCAACTACTGCATCAATATTATATATTTTTCTACTTTATGAAAAAAAAAGTTTGTTTTAATTTTTTGTCCTTTTCAGGCCAAACTGGTGGCTGCTGCAACCCACAGCCTTGTCGAGGCAGCAAACTCCCTGGTGCAAGGGCACGCTTCCGAAGAAAAGCTCATCTCGTCTGCCAAGCAGGTGGCAAGCTCCACAGCACAGCTGCTGGTGGCCTGCAAAGTGAAGGCCGACCCTGACTCCCAATCCATGAATCGCTTGCAAGTAAGAAGCAGCAGTTTTCTGTTAAAAAATTTCTAGGGATGAACCGAATAGTGGTTTTGCTAATAGTTCTTTAATAATTAGTTAATAGTTCTTTAATAAACTGTTCATATTCATAGTGATTATGAAATGGCAGAAGCTTTTCCGTACGATGCGTTTGAAAGTGTGATTTTGAAATATTTCCAAATTGCTGATCTAAATGACCGTGCTATACTTAAATGCTAATAATAGCTCTTACTAGACTGGAGAAAACACAATATTTCGGATATATAATGAACAGCACCACCACCACCCAGGTGAAGGGATTTGAAGTAAAGACCTGAATTGAAGGGCAACTGTTTTTTACATTGTGATAAACTTTGAATTCATTTTACTTAAAAAAAATTCAAAATTTCAAATAAAATCATCAAAAACAGTTTACACTACAGAATTCAACCGTTTTTTAAAGGCTAAGGTAAAATTAAAAAAACCTGTTGTGTGAATAGAACTAACGTTGCAACGTTGTTGCTCATTACAGGATGACTTTGTGTTGCCAAATGACGAAACGAAATCACCGCATTAGAGAATTTCATATAAATATATGTTGTTGACATTTTGTTTTCTTATTGAAAAAATTTAAATAGTTTACTTACGGTCTTTAAATTTATTATTCAAATAACAGCAGTGTTCACTCTAGGCATTTTTTGAAGGACAGTCCGCCCTTTTTTCATGTCAATGGCGCCCTAATGCCCCTTTTTAAAAAATGCCACCCCTTTTTGAAAAAATTCCGCCATCTTGCCTTTTTCAGTCAAACACAAGTGTCCCTACTTCCCTGGCTCTTTAAAAAGGCATCGATTAAAAAAAAATTACGTATAAATTGGAATTAAGTGAATTATGACAGTAGAAAAACAAACTCCTTTTTAACTACGCATGTTGTAGAGTCGCGATGATTCCGCGGTAATTTTGAGTACTGGGTATTCCACGAATCCTATTGGTTGCCTGTGCCCACATATGATATGCTAAGTTTTTTTTTTCTGTGTTTTTTTTAAGGAGAAGATGGTTTGGGGTGACGTTGCTAGTTTAAGCATTTTATTACCAAATTTTGGATACAAGTAGAATTTGTATCGGTTTTATAACGGGTTTGATTAGGCCTACTTAAAGATTTGGTTTTTAGGGAAAACATTAATTTTTAAATGTCAAATTTTAGATTTTAAGAAATATCTTAATAAAGATACATCAATTTTGTATGTGTCTTTCCTTCGAGATAGGACTCAAACCGTCAACAATAGCACAATATGCAGGTCTAGCGCAAAGTCAACCAACAAATCAGAACTTGTTTTTTATTTGGTCACGGGTGCGATGTGCCAACGAGTGGCCACGCCCGCCCCAAACTTTTTTTTTTAAAGTGCCCTTTTAGAAACAAGAAGTGCCTTTTCAAAAACGGGATGCCCTTGACCGGCAACAGGTCCCTGCCCCTTTTTCTTTCTAGAGTGAACACTGTAACAGCATTTGAGCAATCAAACAAATATGACCAGGTTGAAGAAGGGGGATACTGAAATCATGCTTGCTTGTGCTGAGGAACATTTCTTAAGCCATCTCAGTAATATTTTACTTGTTTGATCTATTTATATGAAATCATTTATAATATTTAAAATGTTTTTTTTTAATTTAAAGCAAGCGGGAAATGCTGTCAAGCGAGCGACCGACAACCTAGTACGAGCAGCCCAACAGGCTATCGAGCATGACGAGGAACGAAGCCTCATCATCAACAAGAGAATGGTCGGCGGCATCGCCCAAGAAATCGTCGCTCGAGAAGAAATCCTCAGGAAGGAACGAGAGCTCGAAGAAGCCCGAGAGAAACTCGCCGCTTTGCGAAAAGCCAAATACGGTAACCCCCCGCCCGAAGAATATCAGGGGTACGGTTCCCCTTGAAAATGCAACCACTATCTTGACTGTAAATGGCGCAATGATTCTCTATACGACAAAAAAGACTTTGTGCTTCCCATTAAATCTTGCATTATCTCCATTAGGACTTGATATCAGTCTTATGATATTGTTATATTTTAGTAAGGCTCTATCTTTTGTACAAAAGCGTGGATGAATCAGATGACGGGTTAAATTCGATAATCAGAGAAATAATTATAGTGTTTTTAAAGTATATATGACAGTTTCTTGCATTTGTATAGATTTAAAATTCTTGTTGAGATATATTGCAAACGGGGCGTATAGATTTTGTAAGGAGCACTTGTTAAGTATGTATGCTTTGTTGGTATATATTCACTTGTCGCCAGTGACTGAACTTGTATATTGTCATATCAAAATCCGATGTGGTAACTTTATGGTAATCGTCAGATATGCTGTCTTTTTATGATTTTATATAAAATATTAGTGATTTGAGAGTGCCATTAAATATTGCAGTAATTACTTTAACCAATCTACAAAACCATTTTTTATAATTTTTGTCTTTCAAAAATAATTTTTTTAGCAAAGCCAAATTTAAGTTAGTGTATAAAAGAAATAAATTCTTAAAATATGTATATACAAATGCATTTAATTGAAATGTTTTATTTGATTTAATACATTTTACTATTTTTTTTCTTGCACTTGTATACTTTTGTAAATGTATTGTCCATGACAGATTAATTTTTTAAAAAAATAACTTGTCTAAAAGCACTGGTTTTTGAATTAATTTTAGCCAGTGTTATTTTAAAAAAAGTTATTTATTAATAAAAAAAATATATATATGAAAAAAATTAAGTATGAATTTATAAATGTTTTAACATGTTTTTTTTTAAAAGGAAATACATAAGGTTTAATATTGTAAAAAAAAAAATCAAAATATTATTCGAAACCTTGAATTTGTTAGAAGGAAACCATATTTGTAATGACAGCTTTTTTAAAAAATAACCTGTTTAAAAACACTGGTTATTAAATTAATTATAACCAGTGTTTTTTAAAAAAAAGTTATTTATTTAATTAAAAAAAATATTTAAAAAAAGTTTGCATTTATGAATGTTTTAACATAGTTTTTTTAAAAGAAAATACATAATATAGTGTTAATATTGTAAAAATAATCAAAAAAAAATTATTTAACCGAATTTGTCAGAAGGAAACCATATTTATAATGACAGCATCCCTGAAAATGCTCCGTAGGGTTGCCGAAAGACACCCATTTTCACTGCAGTGTGACTTAAAAAAAATATGATCTTCATTTTAAATATTGTGTTTTGTGATTTGTTTTTGTGAAATGAAAATTGATAACTTTTTGCTATCCGTTTTTATCCTTTATTCAGGTATTGGATAAGCTATGATGAATTATTGTAATTAACTACAAAATAATGATTAAAATGTTTTGGTGTGAAAATATCATGTACTAGTCGAATTCGGAGGGTGAGGTCACTGGAGTTAAAATCGACCTTGGTGCTATATATTGCAAGGTCGCATTTTATTGCGTTGATATTTCTCCTCGATCGAATATGTTACGATCGAGGAGTTATAGTTGTTTCGTATGAAAGATTGCAATTTTTCTGAAAATAATACATTTTGCACACTAAATATATATATATTTCTAACTTCTCATAGTGTGGTCCTTATCGCTTTTATACTAACATTTATATAAAATTTCCTGCTTTTCAAATATTTAGTATATCTCTATGAACATCTATTGTAATATATTTATGAATAGCCAACCCTATTTACACTATTTGTAATCATTTCGATTGACAAATGTTAGTTATCACATACAACTGAAATAATTATGAGGAAAGTTGATATTTTAAAAGATTTAATGTATACCTTATTCTAGTGCATTATAAAAATAATGTATCACTCAAAATATTAAAAGTATTAACATTTTCAATGTAAACCATTCTATATATTCTTGTACTAATGCAACTATAACTAAAGAGTGCCTTTATTAAACATATACAGTATTTATGCACAGTTAAATGTGCACGTTTATAAAATATTTTGATAAAATGGTAACAATATTATTAGAACTAACAGATTTATTATGTTTTATTGAAGGAATTGAAGTGCAGATTTTTTTTTTTAGTGATAACTGACTCAGAGTGTGTTCGAAAGGGATTTATGATTAATATAGTGTGGAGATTTTTTAATTAGATTTTTTAGTGCTTCCACAAAGTGCATTTATTAGTTTTGCGTTTAAAAGGTGATTTTATTAATGTCATATCATTTGTTATCTTTGTTGGACACGTTACTTGAGTGCCATTTATTCGGAAGCACAGCAGAACCTCCGCCAAATTTGTCCAGAAAAACCTTAATTGGCGAGATTAATTTGGCATAGTATTGATATTATAATGCCAAATTCAATTTGAGTATCAATTTACATCATAAGTTTACTAATTAACAAGAAAATGACTCAAAAGTGAAAATTTGAAAGATTTTTTTTATAAATTATGTGAATGAGGGAGTTTGTGACGTATCAAGAGGGAAACTTGTTAGTAGTTCGAATTACTATTAGTTCGAAACTTGCCCAGAAAAACCTTAATTGGCAAAACTTAATTTGGCATAGTATTCAGATTATAATGCCAAATTCAATTTGAGCATCAATTTACATCAGAAATTTGCTAATTAACAAGAAAATGATTGAAAAGAGAAAATTTGAATGACTTTTTATAAATTATGTGAATGCGGGAGTTTCACGTGACGTATGAAGAGGGAAACTTGCTAGTAGTTTCGATTTCTTCCCTACAGCCGACAGCTCTGCTTTTGTTCTTTTAGTCGGCTACACTTGCAATTATGTGAAAGTTTCTTTGCAATACTTGTTTCTGCCAAATAAGTAATATTTTTATTCTTTATATGAATAAATTTAAATACCGAAATAACCTATATTTTATCTGTGTATAAGTTGCTTATAATTAGAATTACAACGAAATATGGGAAAATATTTTTATTTCAACCCACAAAAAAATGTTTTATTAGCGACCTGTACAATCTATCTCAATGTATAAAGTAAATTTAAGGCGTTATTTAATGACGCAATTTTTAAATTATAGTATAGAAGCTGAAGTTTCATGCTAATCCTCCATAACTTTTTCGGCGTCTCAGATTTTTCTCCATATTCGGATACAACAGCGGTCTTCTTCTTCTCGGCGTAAAACTCCCCAGTTAAACACATTTTGTTCCCTAGGTCTAATTAGTATAATTTAATGTTCATTAATCACATTTTAAGGCACTAATTTAAGCCTTTTTTTTTAATAAAAAAATATATATTGTTAATCCACTTTGTAATCCAATCGCATCGTTAAATTGTTTCTATTTTTTTAATGGATTTGTAAATAAACCTGGGTTCTGTTGTGCTTCCCACTTTTTTATGTTAATTTAATTTTTGAATGTTTATTGGTTGAAAACTTCTGATTTGATCTCTTTTTAATATTTCATTAATTTTTTTTTCACTTGGTTTTGATTTTTTACCGAAACGAATCGTAATTTCATTTAAACCACTTAATTGTAAGGTTTTTTTTGTAAGTTCTTTTATAAATTGTGATCGTGGCAAAAGTTGTAGCTATGTTTTCTTTAATGTGCAATACATTTCTTCTAATAATACAAAAGTACATGCCCTGCTGTTTCGTCCAAACTATTAAACATTTTATGAATAACAGGTTTTTTGAAAGTGTTATATTAGTTACACATGTTTTACATGACATGACAATGAATTGAATAAAATGCTTTTATTGTTTCCGTTTTGTTTTTACTGTGTCTGAAAGTTTTTCAAATTACAAATAATGGTTATTCAAAAGTTGTGGGAGAGAGAATTAAACATTACTATGATACTCTGATTTAATTTGAAATTTGTCAGTACCACAATAATATCAGGGTGGTAACATAATCGGGGAATTATCATTGAATTTTTTTATTCGGGAAATATCAGAGAAAAGTGGAATTTTTTTAAAATTTCACAAAAAATCAGGGAAATTTTCAAATTTGGATCATTAAAACGGCAATTATGGTCTGTTATGCCCTCTATTCTGGGTAATTTAGTTGTCAATATTTCCTTTTAGTTCTGAAATATATTTTTTTTTTTAAAGTATGGTTATGGGCATTTTATTTTTTGTAAAAACGTGAACCACTGCTGAAGGGAGAAGCATATATACGGGACTGGTGCACGATAAATTTGATCGGAGTCCAAAGTCCCGACGCCTATTGAAGGCGCGTTGGGTGCCAGTTCAGGTGTTTCCTCGTCATCTGACCATGGTTCTAAAATAACGAGGTGCATGTATGAATATGTATGTGTTCCCGTTTATTTTCTTCGAGGTAGAGCCCGAACCGTTGCCAATAGTCCACTGTACAGCCCTAGTGCGACGTTAATTAACTAAAATCAAACCGAAACCTATTCAACAGTGCTAAAAATTCCCAGTTCCAACTTATCGACATTTTTCAACTTTTTTATGGATTAGGTTATAAGTAAACAGTTTTATCAAAAGTATTGATTTGTTGCACGCATGTTCCAAAAATGCAATGTCTCGTTCTGAGGTCTAATTTAATTTTAATCTTACAAAAGTTGAGAAGTTTCTAATCTTCCCTTCTTTTCATTTGCTAATAATATTAATTTTCTTCAGGCATAAATTTTCCCAACTCAGGGATTTTTCAAACTCGAAATTCCCAACTTTTAAGGTTTCTAGATTGTAGGGGGGGTTTCCCTACAAAACTCCCCTGTGCGACGGGCCTGACTACACCCTTTATTATACTCCTCTCCTCATATCAGGCTTCTACCAACCCACTTTACAGTTTCGGTGGGTCACACCACGGAAGGGAGATAATATCTTTCAGTATCATTGTTATGAAAATAAATCGTGTTGGCCTCAATGACAAAGGGCTATTAGTCAATGTTTTCAGCACAAAAATACTCAAATTAAAAATGACTAAGCAAATATTTTGCAAAAAACGCATTAACTTAACCTAAAATCTTTCAGATAAGTTGTAGTTTAAAAATAATAACATAATTTAATTTTTATGATGATGTGCCTGTGGATTTCGAAGAAAGCTATGTAATTTCACAATAAAGTAACAGACAGAGATTAAATATTCATAAAAGAATATCTTATGGTAATAATATATTTTTGCACAATCATCAATACATATAAGAATGGAGCGTCTGTCTGTGGATTCGAACAAAACCCATCATTTTCAGCTTTTTGCATTAATTAGGATGCACTTATACATGAAAGATCGCATTTAAAATGTTGTTTGTCGTAATTTTTTTGTACGTTTTTAACTCAAAATTGATTAAACGGATTTTTTATTAAATTTAAGTAATTTTTTTTCAATAATATCTCAACTCAACTTCTGCACTTTGTTTCATGTGGATGTCTATCAAGAATAGTGAAGACTATATATATAAGGTGTGCTCGTTCTCGAGTATTCTGACGGAAGGCGGGGAAAGCTTATTTTTGACATCATAGTGACGCCTACCTCCGCCTTCTGTGGCGTTTCTAATGCTCTCGTTTGTACAGTTGTTTTAGGAGTCTACAGAGCAAAATTAATTTAACAAGAATTCTTGTATGTAACTAATCATGAATTTATTTAAAAGAAAACAGTTAAAATTTGCTTCAAAAAACAATTTGAATCGGTTTAGTTAATAAAATATCCCGAAATCAATTTGAACCAATGGTTCGTGAGGCGCTGCCATCTATTCGTTTTTTTGTGAACTATTTAAAAGTGATATTCACTAATTTTATTTATTATTTGCTGACTTTAAAGAGTTTAAATTATATTTTAAGGATTGCATTTAGTATGTAAAAATTGCAAAAGCTTTGCTTAATAAATTAAGCTTATTAAAATAATATTAGCTGCCACGAGGGCATGTCCATGAATTTTGAAAGAGTAAAATGGGGGTCGGAACTATCCGGTCAATGCATTTGTATTTGACATATTAAATGAGTTACAATTTCAATCAAGTAAAATACGGGGACATAACAAAACAAGAACGGATTAGTAGTGAAGCTACCTGTTACAATTATTTACAGATTTTTACATTATTTTGCTAATTAAAAATTAATTCACCAGTTGTTACCCTAAGTAAGCAATGCTTGAAATACACAGCCAATGAGAATGATCAAAAACCCATAGTAAGGACGAGCAAAAATGACGTCAAAAATGTCCTTTCCTTGCCCACTTTCAAAAAGCGAAGAACGAGCACACCTTATATATATATATATATATATATATATATATATATATATATATATATATATATATATATATATATATATATATATATATATATATATATATATATATATATTGCACAGCTGATCCTTGCATCACTGATTAAAGAGTTTACCTCTTTTACAACACGCGATTGCAATATATGTTTATGAATTTTCGCATTTTTATCACAAAAACTCATACATTTTAGAATCAGTAAGTATATCTTTTCTTAAAAATACTTTTTCAAATTATTACGAATTTTTAACTATATTTAGTCATGTTTTAGGGTCAATAAAAGCGTTTCTTCTATTGTTCTATTTACCTACAGTGCTTATTTCAAGGTGCTAAAAATTGTGTACACTTAAAACACATTCTTAATCTTTCGTCTTGTTAAATATTTTTTAAGAAGAAAATATATCAATAAATGAATGAACAGTCAATTAACTTGTTCTTTCAGAAGAAAAATTGTGCAATCGTGACTTTCCATCAGGTATTTTTATTGTTACCAACTTTATAACAATTAGTAGGTATCTACTTTTTTTATTTTGTGGAAATTTTAAAAAGTGGTTAATTTAAAAAGTAACTAATCAACTATTCGGGGACAACCTAAGTTGAGCCTATATCAATTGAATATTTATACATATCACAGCTTCTGCTTCAGGTTGAGTTTAGGTTATCCCCGAGTATAGCGAGATTTCAGAATTGAAATAAAATTTTAAAAAAAATTACTATTTATATTCATTCGTACATGCGGGAGAATAGATGCAGTGCATAAATTGAATTTGTTTTGCTCTCATAGTCAAAGAATAAAACTGTTAGCAGAGGCTGCCACAAAACTTTTAAGGTATTACATATAATTTTATGTGTACAAAAAGAAGACTTAATATAGCTGTGAACTTTTTTTAAACTTTTTTTTAATATTACACTTTTTAAAAATAAAATATAACCCAAACCCCCTGTCCACCACTACAGACGGGATGGAATCGTCCGCAAATGCAGTATACAATTCCGCCGCCCGCCCCCCCCCCCCCCCTGTAACTTCCTGTGGGATCATTCTATGGGATAAGAGACATACCTTCATGTAGAGGAGATTGGGCCGCGTCGACTAGGTCTATTATTAAACCATATCGCCCTTTGACCTTTAAACCGTGCAGGGGAAAGGGCGTCCTCATTACTCCAGGGGATTAATGGCGAATCAGGTCATTAGGATAATTGACCAACCAATGTGTATAGGATAGTGGGACGCATTGAGTAAGCCAATTGTTAACTTCCCTATTTGACCGATGCATCGCTTGGAGGGGGATGTTGACTGGCTGCAGTATGCGCTTCCGCCCCCATAACTCACGGAGAATCAGCCTTTGTGGATAAAATATCTACCATTGTGTAGGGGAAGGTGGCCGCGGCAACCAGATTGACCATTTATCCAATACCCCTTTGTACCGCGTGGGCCTAAAAGTATTTACGAATCAAACTTTAAGGTACAGTTAAGGTTCAGCACGATGTCTATCCGGACTTTTTAAAACTTCTGAAGTTGTTTTTGTAAATCCCAGTATTTGTTTCAGAAGAAAATCAAGAAAGGTTTTGACATTTATCACAACTAATTAAAAAAAGTGCAGTTAATTATCGATGATTTTCCAACAATAAGAAGTGTGGTCAGAATTTTACTTTCCTCTCTCCCCCCCCCCCCCCCCCTCTTGGTCTTGCCCCCGAACTTAATTATCTTACTTCCCTTTCTTTTGGCACACTTTTTCAACATGTCTTCTGTTTAAAACTTCTTCAAGTCGACCTGGTAGTTTGACAGATAAGGCTATGGACTGCGGCACCTGAGGATCTGGGTTCGATTCCTGGTAATTATCGGTTCTAATTGTCGATATTTATTGAAATTGTTTTGTGGAAGCAGCCTATGTAGGTTTACATCTGCTCTTTTTTATTCATTTTTACTCATTGAACTCATTTTTGAGTACATGTTTTTTTTTTAAAAATTGAAACATAAAGCACCCAATCGCCGCCGCTGGCTGTGAAGTTCAAAATTGTTTCTATTGACCCGATTCTACTGTACTTAGTTTTTTTCATAGCTTTTGATACCAGGAAATAGTGTACAATGAAAAATTTCAGATAAAATCAAACAAGTAAATACACATAAATATTTGTAATTTTTTTTATTATTATTATTCAATAATTAAGGAAAATTTGTAAATATCCATGAATATGCCAATTTGGCTTAAAACTTGGCTTGGATAATAATCAAATACCTAGCAAACTCAATCAAAATTAAAAACTGAATAGTAATAAATATATGCATTTCTTTAATACATTTTTAGTTATCAAAATCGGAGTAATCGCCGATTTTCAAAAATCTTGATTACATGTTGACTATCCAAAAGATGAGATAAGAATGAGCAAAAAAAAAAAAATGAGCCGTTATACAAAAAATTTAACTCTAAATTCGAAAGTGAAAAAATAGAGCCAAAATCGGAAATCTGTCATGGAAGATGTATAAAATGGCGTCGTTTTTCGTTTAGCGCAAATTCCCTTCTCAAAGAAGGTTTCGCTATTTTTTTTCTAGTAACGTAACTTTCTTCTCAAAGAACAAGCACTGAAATGTACCCTGGAGTCGGCAAAAGATAATCGACAAAAAAATAATCTGCGTACATTTGCTCAAACTAGTGTAACTTATCGCGATCGCGATTTTCTATTATCGGGACTTCTCCCTCAACCCCTCCCCTGACTTCCTCAAATGAGAGAAAAGTAATTATCTAACTTAGAACGAATCCGCAGTAAATGTTCTAAAGTAGTGCAGACATAAACAGATCCATATGATAGACTTCTGCAAAAATTTGTCTGCAGACATTTAAAAAAATCTGCGATGTACGATGCCGCGTTTCTGCTTCCGGGTATCTGTGTGGTCTGTATCTTGTCTTATAGAAGATAAAAATGGACCATAGATATAAAGCAGCCTAAAAATTGTGAAGACTTTTTTTTGAAAACTTTCAAATTTTTCTCATTTTCCGTTCAACTCTTGGAATTATAACTCTTTATTATAAGTACGAACACAATATTTACCATAAAATATTTTTTTTTTCGTAATTATTTTACAAAAAAAAAAATGCAAACTAAAAATTTGGGAAGTAGTTTTAATTAATGAAGAGCATTCGTAAATAAACAATGAGGGGTGTGTGGGGAGAGAAAGAGAGAGAGAGAGCTCAATCGCGCTTTACACCCCTATAAGCTAACGATTATTTTATGTAGAAGCTAATAAACCTTATTTTTTTTTACTAATCCGACCCTGTCATTCCCATGGTAGTCGTAGATGGCGTTGTTGATGGCATATCCGTTGTTGTCGTTGATGTAACATCTGATGTTGTTTCCTGTGTTGTATCATCTGTTGTCGTTTCCTGTGTTGTATCATCTGTTGTCGTTTCCTGTGTTGTATCATCTGTTGTCGTTTCCTGTGTTGTATCATCTGTTGTCGTTTCAGTCGGCTTTTCCGTTGATGCCTCTGTTGACATTTCAGTTGTTGGCTTTCTAGTAGTAGTAGTGGTGGTCGTGGTAGTAGTAGTGGTGGTGGTGGTTGTTGTTGTAAAGTAAGGTCCTATGAAAGGTATCCAAGACAAGATGGATTCGAATGTATCGAGAAGAAAAGGCGATCTGCGTTGACGACTCTCAGAAGATTCGTACTCAGAAGACTCATGCAGACGTCCATAGTTGGGTTTGCAACTCGCTTCTTGGCAGACCAGGATCAACGAGCAGACGAGGATCGACAGTAGCGGAAAGTTTTTCGAATTCATCTGGAAAGAAAGAATGATACATGTACTAAAACACTAAAACATTTAATGGAACTCAAAAAAATGTATCTGGTCTTGGATGTTGTGAGCGTAAAACTAACTAAAACCAGAGAGTTGTAATATTAAATAGAGAGCGCCTTCAATGCCAGACTCTCGTAAGGCCACGGTGTCAACATCGAAAAACCAACATCACGTGGTTTTAGCGCTGCCACATTTGGCGTTCAGACATCTGCAGGAGTTTCAAATTTGGCGTACTTTCTTCTTTTTTGGTGATAAGGAGTTCTGTCCGTATTCAACTTCTTAACATATATGTACGTATTTACTTATTTTCAAACAATATGCGCTAAATATTTCCTCTTCATTAACGAAACGAAAATATTTAATTTGTGTTCAATACTCGAAGAAGCGAAACTCTTTATATTTCTCAGGTTTTATTGTTTATATTTTCTTATTGAAGTATACAAAATCACAATTGAAAGAACTTCGCTTATGGTAAATTTTTTACATAAAAACGTAATGCAATTATTTCAAAACTACAAAGTAAGAAAAATCTCCTTAATATATCTGTTAAACTCCCTTAAATTGTGCCACTCGTTCAAAAAAACGATATTTAAATACAAAATTAAAAACAAAATAATATTACACTACTTCGATCTCGTTTAGTTCTTAAAGTCGCCAAGGCATGTATGAATTGGCATTTCCACATATTACGTGGTTTCAATGATAGACACACGGAAATCAGCATTTTTATTTCTCTATTTGTATCATTACTCTATGACTAAAACCAGATTGAACTGCACGTAATCAGTTTTCTGAAATCTGTTGCTTGTGTAAATTTAAGTCCGTCATTAGCAACCCCAAGAATATGAATTTTAATTTTATGCTGCCGTTTTAGAGTTCTAAATTTTTTTTAAAAAATGAACATAGTTGAAGACATGGGTAGAAAAACAAAGCTGATCCACTTTTTCTGATATTCTCACTGTAAAAAAAAAATGTATTTTAAAACCGAGTACCTGAACATACTAATTTTTTAGTACAACTGCATCGTTAACGGGCGATAACGTACTCAAATTTCAGTAATTGTATTTTCTCAAAAATGAGCAGTGAGATTTAATATAATCTCAGATTCTGTTCAAGCCATCTTAACAAACGTTCTGTAAGACTTAAAATATTTGACCAGAAGATAGTTTTCCACATTATTTGATCATGATTGCTTAAATGGAAACTGAGTAACTACAACTCAATTATATTACTTCCCATTATTTTGGTACATCTTTTTAACATTTCTTCTGTTTATAACTTCTTGACGTCGTCCTGGTAGTACAACGGATAAGCACTGGACTGCGGTGTCTGAGGATATGGGTTCGATTCCCAGTAAGTCTTGGTTGTAATTATTGATATTTATTAAAAGTGTTTGGTGAATGCAGCCTTTGTAGGCCAGCAACTGCTCTTTTTATTCATTGTACTCATTTTTGAGTAAATGTCTTTTTCAAAAATGAAACTTATGTATTCGGAGCTATGATATTAATCTAATGTACTGAAAAATGAGTACATTTTACTTACTTTTGAGTACCTATTTTTAACAGTGCACTTATTCACTAATTCTTATAGCCCCATTTTTTTTCTGATATATACACACTATAAAAAAAGGTACTTAAAAATGAGAAATGAACATACTCATTTTTCTTTGAGTAAAATTGAAAGTGTGGGTAAATCTATCCAAAGAATGGTTAATAACGATAAAAGGCGACAACCTACTTAATGTAAGTTTTCACCAATCTAAGTAAAAGTTTAATAATTAAAGAAAACTGTATCTTTGCAATTTCTCAAAAAATCTTTCACAAAATATTCCTTCTCTTTGCATTCTGACAAAGAGAACCCTAAATATAAATTTTAACGTTAATTTTAAAAAAAAATCTATATATGTAGTTCCAATATAAAAAGAAAATTATACTATATACAATGAAAAAAAAATACTTAGAAATGAGTACTTGAATATACTCATTTTTCTTTGAGTGCAATTGCATCGTAAATGAGCGATGCACTTGTACTCAAAGAAATTGAACAAGTTGTGTAGCGTATATGCAGATTCACGTGTATGCCTAAAATAATTTTAAAAAAAGTATAAAAATATAGTTAAATACAATCTACATACCTATGGTATTAGCTAGGACTTTTTGTAGAGCCAGATTATACTTATAAGTAATAAAATAATCTTCGAAAACTTTACCTTCACGAGCCAGTTTTAGAAGAACAGACCTAAGGCGGTTGTAAGAACCAGGCTCATGGTTCCCTACGTGACAATACTGTAATAGTTAATATAAAACTCAATAGATGCAACTAGCGGTCATTTTAAAGTTGTGTAGCATATATGCTACGCTATGCACTAGAGCAGTGGTTCCCAAAGTGGGTTCCGTGGAACTCTGGGGTTCCATGAAAAAATTTAGGGGTTCCGCGTGACAAATTTTATTTGATTAAAAAAAATAAGAATGGTGTTTAATATATTCACATTTTCCTCGGAAAGTTTACAACCCCCAAAATTTAGGTAATTTTTTTTATGCAATATACCGGTGTATGGATGTTTAACCGGGATCAAACTTTCGATCCTACCAATAGATGGCCATTGTGACATATTCCAAACTTCTTTTCCGGGTTACTGTTTTGGTGATTGTCTATGCCCTTTGGCTTCTTATAACCGCACCAGTTGATCCAAGCAAAGCACGGTTTTATTTGTTTTCATCATAATCACTGACTTGTCTGCATTGCATATTCTTAAACGACATCAATTAGATGGAAAAAAAAAATAATAAAAGTAATGTATAAAAAAAATTAAAAAAAACTGCGGATTATTGAAAAAACCTAAACAAAAACGGAGCCTTTTCACACCATTTCCGGTAGAAATACATGGGCAGAAGGATACACCGGAAGACTGGTAAGAGGGCTAGTATTAACAATATTCATTAACAATATTCTGGTCAGATGTATTCGATTAATATCCAAATTTAGCAAAACAGGCTATTCGAATTCTATTGCCGTTTGCAACCACTTATTTGTGTGAAGCTGGGTTTTCAAAATATGTTGCGACAAAAACCAAATATCGTAACAGACTTGATGCTGCACCAGATATGCGAGTTCAGTTATCAAACCTAACGCCCAATTTTAAGAGAATCATGGAATCAAAGAAGCAGACGCAATCTTCACATTAAAGATTTTCCATTTATTTTAGTTTATGTTTTGTATTTTTATTAATTATGTCTATGATTATTTTTTTTTTAGTTTTGCTTAATTCAATAAAATCTTAATTATCATAATAATACTTGTTTCATTTAAAATCAGATATTAAATTTTGAAAAGTCGTTGATTAAAAGATATTCAGGGTTCCGCGATCATTGGCAACAAATTTTGGGGTTCCACAACCAAAATAGTTTGGGAACCACTGCACTAGAGCAAGGGTCGGCAAACTGCGGCTCGCGAGCCGCATGCGGCTCTTTTAATGAAAAGTTGCGGCTCTACAGTTCCATACGAAAAAATTAATAATTTATTATCAAAACCCTTAAAAAATAAGAAAATATATTTTTAATTTCTTGGAAGAAGATAACGGGCTGCAAAAATTCAACTTCATTGTAGATACCACAATGAAACTAAATGATCTAAAACTGGAAGGAAAGGGCAACCCAGCCTACGCCTTGCTTGAAGAAGTAGTTTGTTTCGAAAAATAATTACTTCTTTTTGTTGAAGACATGGAGAGCGGTAAATTACTTCATTTTAAAAATCTGAAGCAATATCGCGATGAAACCAATGCAACTATTGACACGAATTACTTCAGCATAGCTTTAAAAAACATGAAGGATGGATTCGCTGAACACATCCTCTCAACACAAATGCAAATGAGATCAATATTGAGCCATTTGGAATTGATGCTGGATCGCTCCAAATGCGTTTGCTAGATTTGAAAACCAAAGACTTGTGGAGTGGCAAGTTCACAGAACTCAAGAGCAAGTTGGAAGAGTTGGAGATCCAGAAATGCATGAACATCGCGCAACACAAGTGGACAACTTTAAAAGAAATTCCGCGAGTTGGGGCCCTCATATTCGGCGCATTGAATAGTCTTCCAGAATGCTACAGTGAGGTGAAGATGTTGGCATATGGAGTGCTGACGATTTTCAGGTCGACATATTCGTGCGCGCAAGCGTTCTCTTTCATGAATATAATAAAAAGTAAAGTTAGAAGTCAACTAACAAATAAAAATCTAGAGTCGTGCTTGAAACTTAAAACAACAAACTATAAGCCAGATTTAATCAAACTTTCAAAAGGCATGCAAAGCCAATGCTCCCATTGATGTAACTATCTATATTTGTGTTTTTATATGAATAAATATTATTCCGTATTTAAAGCCGTTTATTTTAAATCAAAAATGAAATATATATAAGCAAATACTTTAATATTGAAACGAAAATTTGTAATGGCTCTTTAAAAACTGGGAAAATTTGTAAATTGTAACTTTTGGCTCTTCCGTTTCAATAGGTTGCCGCCCCTGCACTAGAGGGTTTAAAATGTTATGTATTTCGAGGTCTTTTCTTAATTGTAGAAATTATTTTTTGCAACAAAAATTACGGTTATAATTACACAAATAGAGAGATACATACCAAAAAACTATAACTTAAATTGCATTTTGTGTACGCACAAATATGAGTAAAAAGTCGAGGAATAATTTGAATTAAGGAACAAAATAATGGAATAATCTTTCCAAAAAAAAATGAAAACGACTTTAATAAGAAAAATGCGCTAAAAATTAAAAATAATTTTTAATTTTACGAACGAGTCGTAAAAATTGAATTATTTAATATCAATTTTATACTACTACAACTTTTTGAGATCGGCGCCAAAATTTAGGTATGATTTTAGTAAATTGGCACCAACTCTTCAAAAAGTTGTAATAATTGTAAAATTGATAATAAATAATTCAATTTTTTCGACTCGTTTGTAAAATTAAAAATTATTTTTTACTTTTAGCGCATTTTTCTTATTAAAGTCGGTTGCCCTTTTTTTTTTGCAGAAAGATTAATTTTTTTTTCACTTTTTCGTTTTTAAGTTAGCAGGGGGCTGCGCTCCCTATTGTAATTGTTCTCAACTTTGTCTCCACAATGAATATCGCAAAACAATCCCTATCAGCAAAACAATCCCTATCAGCAAAACAATCCCTATCAGCAAAACAATCCTTATCAATGCCAATAAATGCTGGTTAAACGAACTGTCATTGTTGTACAACTTCTCAATGAAACCATTTTTTCAATGAAAATATTTGATAGTTGATTAATGAAAATATTTTGAACTCGGATAAGATGTTTTATAAAACTCCGGTTAATCATCATTTCCGGATATATAATAGCCGGATAACCGATTATTATTTTGCAGATTTTGCCTAAGTAGAATTTTTCTCTATCCAACAAAAAAGAATTTTCGTATTCGGACAATATTTTTTTTTAAACGGTCCGGTTAATTAAGAATTCCGGATAATTAGATGCCGGATAACCGGATATTTTTTTCAAATTGCTCCCTAGTTAAACACCTCCTATTCAACAAAAAAAAAATGACTAAATATCTGAAATCTTGCGCGAATATACATAAAAAAATACATAATGGTCGAATTGATAACCTCTTGACTTGGCGCGATTTGGCGGTTTTAATTTAAAGTTTCTGCCGGTTTTATTTTGGAGTTTTGGTTGACGCGCTGTTCAGTCGGTTAAAAATAACCAAAAGTAAATAACATTTTAACACGTTATGTGATTATTTTAAAAAAACAATAAAAATAATATTTTTTTTAAATAGAAAAACAAACTGTAAGTAAAATAAGCGCTAAAAAGTTATTTAAAAAAAAAATTCGAACAATTTAATTATTTAAAATTATTTTTATACTTATCACATTTTTTTATAAATCGGGACTAATATATAGTATGTTCTTTGTTGGTACCAGCATACAAATTTTTATAAAGCATAAACTTGATATTAAATAATTCAATTTTTTCAACAAATTTGTAAAATTAAAATTGGGTTGTTACTATTTAACATTTTTTTTGTTGTTTAAAGTAGACTTTCTTTTTTAAAAAAAAGATTATTTAATTTTCCACTTTATTGTTTTAAAACTAGCAGGGGGCTTCGTCCCCTGCTATTATTCACCAGGAAACTCAAGTTGTTTCTCACTTTTTATCACGCCTTTGATAGTATATTGTGGGATTATCCTGTTTAATAAATGCTGAGTAAACAAAATATCATTGTTGCTCTATACAACAATGAAAGTTATGAAATCGGATAAAATGTTACATCAAAGAAGTCCGATTAGTCGATATTTCCCGATAAATAAAAGCCGGATAACCAATTGTATTTGTATTTTTTTGTATGCCAAGGATTTTTCTCTGTCCAACAAAAAATAATTTTTGAAAAATCGGACAATATTTTTTTTTAAAACAGTCTGCATAATTGAGAATTATGGAAAATTAAATAAAAATAACCGGACATTTGTTTAAAAATTGCCAAAGTGAGACAACAACAAAAAATTATCCAAATATCCGAATCAGAAAAGAAATCATGTGCTAGCATACATAAAAATTGTACATAACAGTCGAATTGATAACCTCTTCCCAGGCGCGCTTGGCGGTTCTGTTTGGCGAGCTTAAGTTAGTTAAAAATATGGTTTTACATTTATGGAAGTCAATAGTTATATTTAAATAAATATTTACAAGAAAAACTATTTAAAAAAAGTTAATACTTCCGATAAAAAATAGTATGCAGAACAAAATAATTCAATATTTATATAGTAGAAAACAGAATTTCCTGTATAAATCCGGGAGAAAGTTTTTCAACAAAATTAAACTTTTAAACTAAAAGGGAAAATTCAAATGAATGTACTCACTTTCACTTTTATGTCCAAAACTTATAGAAACCACATTTAGATAGCGTACTTTGGACGAATGTTAAAAACCTCAGGCATATGACCCCATTTTATCAAATTTAATTAATTAAAGGGAATGATGATGTTAAAAAAAATAGGCTATGCATTGAAAATTAACGAGTTTGTATTACCAATATAGAGATAACTTTGAAAACAAAAATTACAGATTCATGTTTAAAAACGAACATCTCAAATGGAAATTGCAGTGACTCAGGTATATTTCTGTGTGATTTTAAGATAAAATTCAATCGCCTAGATACAATTTTGAAAGAAAAACAGTGTATTCAGTATTCAGTGGTCCGTGAGTTATGAACTTTTCCTCTCTGTACGGATTGCATCAATTTAATAAGTGAGTAACAAATATTCGAATTGCGCGTATTCATTTATCTGACATGTATACATTGCAAATACCAATGAGATATTTCTTAATACACGAGTTTAGTTATTTTTTTATTACTGTGACTGTGATATGGATTTGTCCAAAGTGACGGGCCGTAGGCCCCATACTTTTTCATCGGAATTGTGCCATAGGCTATGTCGAAGTTATTTTATCTGACTGAAACTGGTAGGCAGTTTAGAGGGGGGGGGGGGGGGGGGGGCAGTCAAAAACTGGCTGAGGCTAGTTTCCATGAAATGGAATGGATTTTAATACTATTATAATTTATTAGTTTATTGTATAGGGAGTATATAATTTAAATTTGGTCGCTCGTTATATGAAGGACATAGCTGCATCTGACATGTAAAATGCCGCAAAGGGTCTTATATTTTTGTCTTCCTTGAGAATTTCATATTGGATGGAGGTTCTGAAATCCGAGTCTCGTGCTAAGTTATTCTTATAAAATTTAGTATTAAGCTTTGCCATAAAAGTGGCCAAAGTATCAATTTTAAAATCCCTGTGGATTAGGGTGTCACGAACATAACGTTCCGCGTTAACCAACTCTCTTAGAATAGAGTTTTGGCAACGCTGGAGGGCGTTAGACTCAGTCTTGTTGAGGGTTGTGAGCACTGGAGAAGCATACGTTAGTATGGGTCGGATTGTAGATGTGCATATAAGTCTCTTTTTGTTAAGGGGCATTTTAGATTTTCGACCAATTATGGGACGGAGATTTGACATTGTGGCTTTCGCTTTGTTTCTAACATTTTGAATATGGTGCTCCCAGTTCAGTCTATTGTTTATTGTCAGTCCAAGATACTTATATTTGTTTACTATTAGGATAGGCTCGCCAAAGAGACTAATGACTGATTTGATGGGACAAGGTTTTTTAATTTTCCTCACCAATAGGATTTTTGATTTTTGTGCATTGATGGCAACTTTCCAGTTTTCACACCAGGTCTCGATCTCATCTACTTTTTCTTGTAGCTTCTCTACTGCATGGTTTGGATTTAGGGATTTACAGAAAACTGCGGTGTCATCGGCATAGAATGCCGTGAGACAGTTGTGGTCGGATCGGAATGCAGGAAAGTCCATTGTATAAAACAAGTAGAGTAATGGACCGAGGATCGAGCCCTGGGGAACACCAGCTTTAATTTGTCTACTGGTGGAGATATTATTACCAACTTTGATGTTAAATCTCCTGTTGGTGAGGTCGGATCTTAAGAGTATGATTAGACCTGGAGGTAGGCCGCAGTCAATTAGCTTCTTGATGAGTTCTAAGTGCCAGACCCTGTCGAAGGCCTTTGCCACATCTAGCATGAGCAGAGCAGAGGATTGCTTGTTATGGGCAGCCGCCCCAATAAAGTCTATGATTCTTACCAGTTGATGGGTTGTTGATTTGCCCCGTAAGAATCCATATTGCTCGGATGGTATATTTACCAAATGTAGCTTGACTTGTTCATTAATCACCCGTTCAAAGACTGTAGCCATGGATGGTAGAAGGCTAATTGGGCGAAAACTGGACGGTCGGACAGGGTCTTTGCCTGGTTGAGGGAGCATGATAATTGTGGCCTCCTTCCAGTAGCTTGGGAAATAAGTATTTATTAAACATGCATTAATGATGTTTAGAAGCTTTTGGATTAAACTCTCTGGCAGGTTTTTGAGCATTTTATTGTTGATATTGCCTTTTCCAGGAGATTTTTTCTTTTTAAGTTTATGAATTATGTATTTAATGTCATCTAGGTTATTTGGGTCTAGTGGACAGTTAAATTTATTAGTCCTTATATACATATTGACCTCTTCTCTGACTATCGCCTCAAAATCGCCATCTGAAGGATCTAAGTTTTCTGTAAATTGTCACTCTATGTCGTCCGCAAAAGACTCCGCTTTTCATCACTTGAATAGGCGAGGCCCTGTTCACCATGTATAGGCCTGATAATGGTACTTTTGGTCCTTAAGCTTCTGGATATTTCCCATATATAGTTATCCGAAGTGCATAAGGAGACGACCTTGTCTTCCCACATTTTCAGTTCTGTGATTTTTACAGAGTTCTTTTATTTCTTTATTAACTTCCCTTTTGAGATGGCGGTCTAGTGTTCGTTGATGTCTTTTACGCACCCAGTTTCTGAGACTTATTACTTGTTTAATTTGTTTAGGGAGAATAAAGATAGTTTGGTGGTAATTCAATTATGGAAGTTGCCTCTTTTTGCGCTTCTTGAAGTTCTGATTGGGCTATTGATTTTTCTATTTGCCTAGGAGTTTCAAGTGGGAGATCAGAGTGAATTTTAGCTGTAAGGATATTATTGAAAAGAGTCCCGTCTGCTCTAGGTTTTCCATAATTATCATCTGGTTTGGTTATGCCTACATATGTGATTACTGGTAGATGGTCAGATGATAGGTCGTTCACTACGCACGAACACATATGGATTTGTGTGTTAGTAAGGATGATGTCCAGAATAACAGGCCTTTGGCGGGATTTGTTTGGGACATAAGTCGGTCGGGATGGAGCAACAACTTTTATGTTGAATTTTTTTAAGATGTGTACGGATCTCTTTGCCATTTTTATTGTTGGATCTGCAGCCCCAGATATTATTTTTGGCATTTAGATCGCCGCCTAATATTGTTTGGATGTTGTCTGGAATAAGGTATTTTATATCATCTTCTGTGAGGATGTGTGTGGGAGGATTGTAAATAGATGTGTTTACGAGTGTTATTGTGACCTCCTCAAAACCTTTATCATTACTAGTGTGTGTGAGTGAGGTTTGAAGAGACCTCTTGGCGAGTATTGCCGCTGTTTCACCTCTTCGACTTTATCTACCCGCTCGATATGTGTGATAGTTTGCCATCTTGAGCGAATGTCCTGGTGATAGATGCGTTTCAGTAATGAGGCAGATGTCTATGTTATGTTCGAATATGAAACCTTTGAGTTCGACAAGTTTTTCTCTGATGCCATTTGCATTCCATATTTTTTTTATTAAAATTATATTATTCTTAAATAGTGGTACTTAAAAAAATATTTTTAACATTTACCTTTTTGCAAAATTCGATTGCGAATTTGGAATGCATATCAGAAAAAATATCAAAGCATTCGAACAATTTTCAATCATATGAACTGTGAATGAAAATCATATATACAGTGTCAGATAATTTCATGCATTTCCAATACATGTATTTTATACAGTTTAATAATAATTTTATAATTATTTTTATAAATACTAATTTTAAAATAATTAAAAATACAAATTTAAAAATTTTAATAATTGACCTAACGAGATAGTGACTTTCTGGGAAAAAAAAAATCCTGAAGAAATATCAACCTGCCTAATACTTCTCCTGTTCAACAGTTACGCCAGTTGGTCGGACCCTACCTTAACCGAGATGTTCCCTTTCAAAGTTCATTTTTGCAATGGTAAACTTTATTTAAGTAGCCTAGAGCTAATGTTATGTTAAATTAATTGTCATACTGGAGCTTCGAACATGGATCCTTCATAGTAGAGAATACATAATTTTATAATCTCCCTAACATCAAAGTGACAAGTGAGGCCAACATGTAGGGCCTCAGACACGTGGTTAATTACGTCATTCCATTCATAAATTTTCACTGTTACACATTTCCCAATTCATCAGCCAATCGCGAGTATTTTTTAATTCATAATTTTGAAAAGAAGTCACGTGTCTGAAGCCATTCGGTCTGAGATGATGGTTTTACGATTAAGACGTCATATTCGCTCTACTACAGTCCATTCATGCTCAAAGTACTGGTGACGAAGGCTCTTCTGGAGCCACGACCTTCGTAAATCCTGAAGACTCAACTCAACATTTTTTAATCAATACTTATATATAAGAATGGAGTGTCTGTCAGTGGAATCGAACAAAACCCCTCATTTTGAGTATTCTCCACGAATTAGGATACACTGATTCCGAAAATCACATTTAAAATTTTTTTGTCTGTCTGTCTGTCTGTTTGTCCGGATTTAACTCAAAAACTACTGCACGGATTTTTATGAAACTTGCACCATGTGAACAAACTTTTCTTAGTTTAAAATATGCACTTTGTTTCATGTGGATATCTGCAACCATTCAAAAGTTATAGAACTTTTTCCATTTTCTCTAACATTACGCCTATGGGAAATTTACATCTCGATCTTCCCCTCATAACATTATTGTTAAAAATCACCTTGGCGACCTAAAATATTTTTCGACAATACTGGGATAAACAATTTATTTTGATTGGCTGATGAGTAAATGTTTCCAAATGAATTAAAAAATGTCGCCAAATATTACCAAATGAACTAAAAATGTCACCAAATGTTTCCAAATGAATTAAAAAATGTCGCCAAATATTGCCAAATTAATTAAAAATGTCGCCAATTGTTGCAAAATATTTTTTTAATGTCGCCAAATGAATTATAAAAGTCGCAAAATTAATTTAAAATGTCGCCAAACGGATTAAAAATGTCACCAAATATTGCCAAATGAATTAAAAATGTCGCCAACTGAACTAAAATAGAGGTCTTATATTAAAAAATATCATCACAATGGCGAAATTAGTGTCCAAATAACAAAATTAACGTCGTTAACAAAACCTCGCCAACCGAAGGAGGAAGATAAACCAGCTCTTTTGACTGACGCTATGTGTATTCATGTTCTGAACAACTTAACTTTTATGACAATAGTGCTTTTTGTTACGGAGTGGAATATTTCTATGGTGTTGAAATGGGCCACCCTAAAAGTTTAAATTAAGGTTTTCTATATATTAGACCTCCATGCAGCTTATTTTTAAATTTTTACCTCAAAAACATATTATTGGAATTCAAAAATGAATATTTGATAATTAATTTTAATAAGAAATACTGTCCGTAAATATTGACCCTTATGAAATTATGTTGAAAGACGGATATATAGACTCCGGTCGCCAATTGGCACAAAATAATAATAAAAAAAAACTTCACCAAATACGATACATTATTTCGGTTTGGAAGAATGCGATATTTGTTCTTTGATATTAATTCTCCAATATTAAAACTAATTAATGTGAAATTTTTCTACTAAGGTTTATTGTTACTAAATGGTTAATTTTTATACAAAAAATATGCAATTAAAAAAAATTTTAGGATTTTTTTATTTAAAAAAAATAAACATTTTACAAAAACATCAGTTTTAAAAGTAGTCGCAATAGCATGTAAAGTCGTGAACATAAAAATAGATTTAGGTAACTCAAATACTCAAAATAATTCTGGGTAATATTCAAAGTAAATCTGTATTTTGATAAAGTTTATTTTTCACAGTGCACAGAAAGTCATATGCGATGGCTACGCTGACAAGACAAAATAGCGCAGCTCTTACTGTGCAAAGTGACCACGAGCAACGCCGGGCCATATTGCTAGTCTATAATAATAGTAGAAATCAAGGATAGTAAAGACCATATATAGAAGGTGCGCTCGTTTTTCCCTTTTTGAAAGTGGGCAAGGAAAGGCAACTAATTGACGTCATTTTAGCTCCGCCTTACTTTTGACATCATTTTAGCTCCGCCTTACTTTTGACATCATTTTAGCTCCGCCTTACTATCGGTTTTTGATCATTCTCATTGGCTGTGTGTTTCAAGCATTGCTACTTAGGTTCGATCCCGGTTGGGTAACAACTGGTGATTTAACTTTTAATTAGCAAAATAATGTAAATATCTGTAAATAATTGTGCTCAGGTAACTTCATTACTAATCCGTCTTTGTTTTGTTATGTCCCCATATTTTACTTGATTGAAATTGTAACTCATTTAATATGTCCAATACAAATGTATTGACCGGATAGTTCCGACCACTATTTTACTCTTTCAAAATTCATGGACATGCTCTCGTGGCAGCTAATATTATTTTAATACGCTTAATTTATTAAGCAACTCCTTTGCAATTTTTCCATACTAAATGCCATCCTTAAAATATAATTTAAACTCATAAAATGCAGTAAAAGTAACTAAATAAAGTTAGCTTATCACTTTTTAATTGTTCACAAAAAAACGAATAGATGGCAGCACCATCAAACAACGCGCCCGCATCTAGTTCAGCCTTGCCATTGGTTCAAACGAGAGCATTTGAGCATTAGTTTCCTGTTTATAACAGTTTCAAAAGCTACTTTTTTAATCGCCAATTTAAAAAAATAGTATCTATATTGTTATAAAATCGTAAGTTTTGACAACAATGAAATACTTTAAAATAAATAAATATAATGAAAATAAATAAATTAATTAATTATTTTAGACTTCTGAAAGTTGGCGATCAAAAATTGTTTTGGCGAAATAACTTTTTCTGACAATTATACTTCGACGGGAAAACTAACGGAAAATCTAACATATGGAGATGTAACCGAACATGTCAGAACAATAGACCAGTTATTTTACTTTTGAGAAAATATAAGAGAAGGAATAAACGGCGAGAATGAACCAATGGCGTACCATTTTTTTTAGCGCGTGTGAAGCCGCGGGTGACAGCTAGTTTTAATATTAATTTATTTATTTTAGCAATAATTTAATAATTTATTAATTTTAATAATCTTTATATATAATTCTCTTACACAGTGATTAAAATACGCTGTTTTTCTCTACGCGGAATAGCAACAGTTAATTTGTTTAAAAAATTCTGTTGTTCTCGCTTTTTTATTTTGCCATTATGTAAGCCATTTTGACGATTAACCCTTGCAATTCATTGGTAAATAATTATTTTGAGGATGTCAGCTTAAATTAGGAAGAATATAAGCCTTATTTAATAATAAAAAATGTTTTGAAAAACGCTTTTCTTAACTTTCAATGAGCAAAAATTTGAGGTGGCGCCATCTGTAGGCAATTTTGAAAACTAGATTTCCATGAGCCTCATTTTTATGACATATTAAATCAGTAAATTACACACTTCTGGTAGGCAAGATTATGGTAAGCTTAACGTGAATTATGACCAAAACAAACCACCGATAATATCAGAAATTTAACTAAAACGTAGGAAAGGTGTGAAAATAACGTAGAAAATAAAAAATAATGGTAGGCTTGCCAATACCATTGTTTTCTATTTAAAGTTTTTAAAAAATGTTTTAGTTTAACTTTTGTGTATAATTGCGTAGCAATCCTCCGAGGGTTGGTGGAGCGTCAGCGGAGCAGGGCCTCCTAGTAATTTATTAATTTAACTAATATTTTTTTACTTCAAATAATAATGCATTAGTTTTAATAATAATTTATTAATTTTACTAATACTTTTATTACTTTAAATGATAATGCATTAATTTTAATAATAATTTATAAATTTTACAAATAATAATTCCTTAATATTATTTTTAAATTATGAGAACCTGAACCTACTCGTTTTTCTTTGAGTACAATTGCATCGTAAATGATCGTTGACGTACTTAAATTTAAGTAACCGTACTTTCTAAAAATGGACAGCGTGATTTAATATCGCCAATCTCAGCTTCTATTCAAGCCATCTAAACAAAGCGACCTGACAAACTTAAAATACTTGTTCAGAAGATGGTTTTCCACATTATTTGATGTCGATTGCTTAAACGGAAAATGAGTTAATACAACCCAATTATCTTACTTCCCATTCTTTTGTCACACATGTCCTCTGTTTATAACTTTTTCAAGTCACCCAACCCTGGTAATTTAGCAGCTAAGGCTCTAAACTACGGTGTCTGGGGATCTGGGTTCGATTGTTGTTTGTAATTGTCGAAATTTATTGGAAATGATTTATGACGACAGCCTATATAGAGCACCGGCGCTTTTTATTCATTTTTACTCATTGTACTAATTTTTAAATACAGCCGGGAAAAAAAAAACGAACCACCAATGATTATTTCGTTAGTTTTTATAGTAGAGCTAAACTTAATATACCATTTTGTAGGGAATAAAGTTTACTACATATTGACATACAAAAACATTTGCATAGGAGACTATCTTCATATAAATATCCGCACCAACTTTAAAATTTTCAATAGCAGGGCCTCCGTGGCCGAGTGGATAAAGGCGTCAGCTGGGAATCAAAGGGTTTCTGGTTCGATCTTGACAAGGAAAAGTAAAAAAGTAGTGATCTTGTGATCGAAGAGTTGCCAGCTTCACTACAAAAACTAGGAATGTCGTCCAGAACATCTACAAAAATTGTCGGCGTGTATACGAGACTGGTGCGCGATAAATCTGATCGGGCTCCGAAGTCCCGACGTCTATTGAAGGCATTGGGTGCCAGTTCAGGTGTTTCCTCGTCATCTCACCATGGTTCAAAAATACGAGGCCGTGTCGTGTCTTTCCTTCGAGATAGACCCCGTACCGTCGATGTGCAGCTCTAGTGCGACGTTATTTAAGCACACCAAACCAAACTAATTAAACTGATTTAGAATATAATATAACTAATTATAACTACTTTGACGAGGGCTGCCATTGAGTAAGGAATGATTCGGGAATACTTTTAAGCCCTATGTGATACAAAAGGTTAGAGAGAGAGGAATGGGTTAATAATTAGCCTGTTCGACGCGGCCCACCTTTTCTAAACGATAATATGTCATTCCCGATACGATGATTCCACGTAGAGTTATGGGGCGAAACCGTATCAGTTAGTCGAAACTCACGTGGTACAAAGGACAGAAGTCGGAAGGGGTTATTAATCGGCCACTTCGAGTATCACCTTCTTTTACACGATGGTATGACGCTTATCCCCGTTGTCTGATTCCACGTGGAGTTATGAGAATTTGAAAAATGTCGTTTTTTACTTTCCGACTCCGTAAAACCATCTTCCCGTACCGAAAGTTTTTTTGGGGGGTTTTGGTTAAATAACGTCGCACTAGAGCTGCACAGTGTGCTATTGGCGACGGTTCGGGGTTTATCTCGAAGGAAAGACAGGGAACGATGTCTCGTATTTTTGAACCATGGTCAGGTGACGAGGACAACACATGAGCTGGCACCCAACGCCTTCAATAGACGTCGGGACTTTGGACCCCGATCAGATTTATCGTGCACCAGTCCCGTATACACGCTGTTAATTTTTTGTGGATGTTCTGGACAACATTCTAGTATTTTGGTAGCGAAGTTGGCAACCCTCCGATCGCAATACCACTACTTTTTACTATTCTTTAGTCTAGTCCATCACAAGGTTTGAACCGGGTACCCTTGGATTCACAGCTGACGCCTTAATCCACTCGGCCACGGAAGCCTGTAATTTAAATGTTTTTTTTTTGTAATACTTTTAATGTAAATATTTTTGTATCTGCTGCCTGGTTCGGAGCATTTACTCTGTCTGTAGCCCTCTTTGTGTGTATTCTTTGTTCATAAACAATAAAAAAATTATAAGTTAAGAATTATTACTAACCTGTGTCCTTAAAAAAACAGATTAAGACAACAGTTTAAAGTATTTATTTTAAAAGGTCAGCTTGGGATTGTAGAGGTAGAGTATCGGACTTACTAACAGAGGGTTGTGGTTTGAATCTCGACTTTGAGTGCAGTGAATTTGTAATCGAATGGTTCTCACGTTAAATCTGTTATAGTCCAAACGACCTCACGCCTTCTTCCGGTCAGTGGGATGCCAACTCTGGTGTTGTCTCTTTATCTGACCATGGTTGAAAATTATGAGGAAGAGTTCTCAGGTCTTTCCTTCAGAAAAGATCATGGACAGTTGCTAATAACTTTTTTTGAAGCTCTAGTACGACGTTATTTCCACCAACCAGCCAACACACAAAATATTCTTTCTCTTCCAAAGTAATACATCTTCTAGTACTTTATAGCAGCGATTCTCAACCTTTCAGTACTCGCGACCCAGTTTTCAATCATAATTTTCATCGCGCCCCCCTCTCCCCCCGCTTACAATAAAATGTTTACAACAATAATGCAATAATGTATATTGAGTATTTTGGATTCTGTTTTCAAATTATTTTTAACTAACTGCCCAAACAAGAGTAAAAGTAAGCCAACGTTGGCGAGAAACCACATCTGACATTTTGCCAAGCGGGCGGTGAAAAGATGAAGCGAATGAAAGCGGGGAAAATTTAAATATTATATTTGAAATGAAAGCCAAACAGGGAGATAACGTTAAAAGAATATGAAAGTAGAAAAATTCGTTAATGAAAGTTAACCTAGACGGGGTGAGCTAAATTTAGAAACTGGGAATACATTTTTTTGAATAATAAAAGAAAGAAAACAGAAGCATGACTAAACAAAAGAAAAAAAAATAAGTAATGTTTGTGGAAAGGAATCCACACGACCGATATCATCTCGAGCCAGTGGCGTACACAGGAAATTTATAGGGGGGGGGGGGGGGGTTGATCGTCAGATTATTTTACACGTGTATAAATATATATATATATATATATATATATATATATACGCAGGGTGCGGCAAGTTAACTTCCTTTTTTGAAGTGAGTGCTCTGAAGTTTACAGCAGCCCCAGTTAGGCGTGGTCTCGAATAGATTTTAAAGCTTTGTGAACTTGTGGTTCAGACGCCATCATACGTTGGAGTAACGAATAGCGTGCATTTGCCGTAGAGGCCTATTTTTCCAACGGAAGTTCGGTGGTTTCAACCCAGCGCGCTTTCCGAAATCGCTTCAATATTGAGCCTTTGTGACATATCCCGGACCGGAAATCTGTTTTTTGGTGGGTGACAACGTTCAGGGAAACTGGTTGTGTGCAGAAAAAAAGAAGTGGAGACGCACGTCCCATCAGATCACTCATGGTTTTTCGAGGAAAATGAACAGACTATCACAGTCTCTTCAGACCATTATGTAAACATGCTCGAAGAGGTTTATTTTGCTGATTGATTTAAAAATATATATATACTTTAAGAAATAAAATACTACAGAGTACAAAAATTTTAATTTAGGGAAGGGGATTAGTGGAAAAAAAATATCATTTAGAATTAATTTTGTACTTTTTACCACTCTTTAAAAAATTTGTGCCAATTCACAAAAAAACCACACCTAAATTTTAGAGCCAATTTCAAAAAGTGATAATGACCATAAAATTAATACTTAAATATTAAAAAAAAAATTCCACTTTTGTTCCTTAAATTAATAATTATTTTTAAAAAATGTTTTAGAGCTTTTTTTAAAGCCGGTTCTTATTTTGAAAAAAAGATTATTTTATACTATATTTTATTCACATTAACTATTGATTATTATTATATTTGAGTTTACTTGTCATTCGGGCCCAATTAATTTTCATACTTACGAATCTGCCATTGTTTTTCACATACATTAAAAAAAATTGCATATTTTTGCACAAAATATAAGTCATTTGTATTTTAGAAATTGAATTTTAAAGTCAAAGCAGTACAAATGTTATAATTCTTCTAAATTAGTATGCATGGGAACTGACAATAGGAATGAAGTCTTTTAAAAACTCATATGGAATAATCTCACCTTTCCTGATTAATCGTTGGGTTGTCTTTTCCTTCGCTTTTTTTTTAAAAGAAAAAAAGCAACTAAACTGGATTGTTATTGCCTTAGCTTTCTTCTAGAAAATAATGTAACACAATCATCTGATACATGTTTCATTTTGGCTTTAAAAGGCAAAACAAAGCACCATAACTTTCAGAAATACTAAACAAATAAAAGGCCTCAAAAACTAAAGTCCAATTTTCAGGAGTAAAAAAAGTAGAAACTGTTCAAAACAACTTTTCATTTGACCTTTATTTTTAACCTGACTATTTTAGTCATCCTTTACTTCTACACTACAAGACTTACAAGGTATATTCTAAATGACCGGCGACAATTTTTTTGAAACAAAATATTCTAAACCCCAAAAAAATGCGATATTTTATTTACCATTTAAAAAAAATATTTCGTATTGACTTATTAAATTTTCAACGTAGATATATATCGGCGCCAAAATTGTTCCCGCCCTCTAAAATCAAAACAGATTGCTTTTTGTTTATTTTACATTTTATTTTTATTTCCTTTCAAACGATGAATATTTTGTAATGACGGAAATGGGAAGGCGCCTAAATGGCTGTTAGCTGTCTGCCTATTGGGAAAAGATGATACGAGACCCCCCCCCCCCCACACACACTTTTAAATAAAAAAAACAGTTTGTATTTTTTCTAAACTTTTTGTTTTGTTTTGGAAATGTTTATTAATTGGGGAAAAAATCATTATTTTTGTATTAATTTTTTTTAATCTACATACCGATGGGGGAGGGGGGGGGCTGCGTACGCCACTGTCTCGAGCATGCGCAGCAGTCAGTTAATATATTTTTTTAAATAACATTTTCTCTTGGATATTCTCGCGCCCCCCTTCTAGTGTGCTCGCCCCCCCCCTAGGGGGGCGCGCCCCACAGGTTGAGAATCGCTGCTTTATAGAGTTCCTGTAATCAAATCCAGTTGCTTTCGGTGGTCCACAATGACATGTATATCATTCGTGCTATTTTTCAAGGAGTTATAGTTCGGAAAGGACCCTCTTGAAGCTTTATATAGTGTTTCTATCCCGATTCTATTCTTATGTAGCTAACTTTAAATACCTAATGACATCAACAGTAAAAAACTAAAATACTAATTTATTTGTAAAGTTAACCTTTTGTGGATTTATGTATGATGAATGCAAGAACCCCTAAAAAGCCGTTGCTGTTTATGTTGGAGCACCTGTTGTTGTATCAGTTGGCGTACCTGTTGTTGTATCTGTTGGCGCACCTGTTGTTGTATCTGTTGGCGTACCTGTTGTTGTATCTGTTGGCGTACCTGTTGTTTTATCTGTTGGCGTACCTGTTGATGTTTCAGTTGGCGCACCTGTTGTTGTATCTGTTGGCGTATCTGTTGTTGTTTCTGTTGATGTTTCTGTTGGCGTATCTGTTGTTATATCTGTTGGCACACCTGTTGTTGTATCTGTTGGCGCACCTGTTGTTGTTTCTGTTGGCGCACCTGTTGTTGTTTCTGTTGGCGCACCTGTTGTTGTTTCTGTTGGCGCACCTGTTGTTGTTTCTGTTGGCGCACCTGTTGTTGTTTCTGTTGGCGCACCTGTTGTTGTTTCTGTTGGCGCACCTGTTGTTGTATCTGTTTGCGTACCTGTTGTTGTATCTGTTAGCGTACCTGTTGATGTTTCAGTTGGCGCACCTGTTGTTGTATCTGTTGTTGTTTCTGTTGGCGTACCTGTTGTTGTTTCTGTTGGCGGACCAGTTGATGTTTCTGTTGGCGTATCTGTTGTTATATCTGTTGGCGCACCTGTTGTTGTATCTGTTGGCGCACCAGTTGTTGTATCTGTTGGCGCACCTGTTGTTGTATCTGTTGGCGCACCTGTTGTTGTATCTGTTGGCCCACTAGTTGTTGTTTCTGTTGGCGCACCTGTTGTTGTTTCTGTTGGCGCACCTGTTGTTGTTTCAGTCGGCTCACCTGTTGTTGTTTCGCTTGGCGCACCAGTTGTTGTATCTGTTGGCGCACCAGTTGTTGTATCTGTTGGCGCACCTGTTGTTGTTTCAGTCGGCTCACCTGTTGTTGTTTCGCTTGGCGCACCAGTTGTTGTATCTGTTGGCGCACCAGTTGTTGTATCTGTTGGCGCACCTGTTGTTGTATCTGTTGGCGCACCTGTTGTTGTATCTGTTGGCGCACCTGTTGTTGTATCTGTTGGCGCACCTGTTGTTGTATCTGTTGGCCCACTAGTTGTTGTTTCTGTTGGCGCACCTGTTGTTGTTTCTGTTGGCGCACCTGTTGTTGTTTCTGTTGGCGCACCTGTTGATGTTTCTGTTGGCGCACCTGTTGTTGTTTCTGTTGGCGCACCTGTTGTTGTTTCTGTTGGCGCACCTGTTGTTGTTTCTGTTGGCGCACCTGTTGTTGTATCTGTTTGCGTACCTGTTGTTGTATCTGTTAGCGTACCTGTTGATGTTTCAGTTGGCGCACCTGTTGTTGTATCTGTTGTTGTTTCTGTTGGCGTACCTGTTGTTGTTTCTGTTGGCGGACCAGTTGATGTTTCTGTTGGCGTATCTGTTGTTATATCTGTTGGCGCACCTGTTGTTGTATCTGTTGGCGCACCTGTTGTTGTTTCTGTTGGCGTACCTGTTGTTGTTTCTGTTGGCGCACCTGTTGTTGTTTCTGTTGGCGCACCTGTTGTTGTTTCTGTTGGCGCACCTGTTGTTGTTTCTGTTGGCGCACCTGTTGTTGTTTCAGTCGGCTCACCTGTTGTTGTTTCGCTTGGCGCACCAGGTGTTGTATCTGTTGGCGCACCAGTTGTTGTATCTGTTGGCGCACCTGTTGTTGTATCTGTTGGCGCACCTGTTGTTGTATCTGTTGGCCCACTAGTTGTTGTTTCTGTTGGCGCACCTGTTGTTGTTTCTGTTGGCGCACCTGTTGTTGTTTCAGTCGGCTCACCTGTTGTTGTTTCGCTTGGCGCACCAGTTGTTGTATCTGTTGGCGCACCAGTTGTTGTATCTGTTGGCGCACCTGTTGTTGTATCTGTTTCCGCACCTGTTGTTGTATCTGTTGGCCCACTAGTTGTTGTTTCTGTTGGCGCACCTGTTGTTGTTTCTGTTGGCGCACCTGTTGTTGTTTCTGTTGACGTACCTGTTGTTGTTTCTGTTGGCGCACCTGTTGTTGTATCTGTTGGCGCACCTGTTGTTGTTTCTATTGACGTACCTGTTGTTGTTTCTGTTGGTGCACCTGTTGTTGTATCTGTTGGCGTATCGGTTTTCACACCTGTTGTTGTATCTGTTGGCGTATCGGTTTTCCCACCTGTTATCGTTTCTGTTGGTGGATATGTTGTTATTTCTGTTGGCGCACCTGTTGTTGTTTCAGTTGGCGCATCTGTCGTTGTTTCTGTTGGCGCACCTGTTGTTGTTTCAGTCGGCGCACCTGTTGTTGTTTCTGTTGGCGCACCAGTTGTTGTTTCAGTCGGCTCACCTGTTGTTGTTTCAGTCGGCTCACCTGTTGTTGTTTCAGTCGTCTCACCTGTTGTTGTTTCTGTTGGCGCATCTGTCGTTGTATCTGTTGTTGTTTCAGTCGGCTCATCTGTTGTTGTTTCTGTTGGCGCACCTGTAGTTGTTTCTGTTAGCGCATTTGTTGTTTTCTCTGTTGGCATTTCCGTCACTGTCTCGTAAGATGGAAATAAGTTTCCAATAATTGGTATATAAGATAATAGATTAAAAAAATATGATGCATAGGTTGGTTCATCCGTTGATGTGTCTGTGGACGTTTCTGTGGTTTCCTCTGTTGGTGTGGGTGTTTCCGTCACTGTCTCGTTTGATGGAAATAAGTTTCCAATTATTGGTATATAAGATAATAGATTAAGAATATATGATGCATATGTGGGCTCATCCGTTGATGTGTCTGTGGGAGTTTCCGTCACTGTTTCATCAGATGAAAATAAGTTTCCAATGATTGGTATATAAGATAATATATTAGGAAAGTATTCTGATCTTCGTTCACGGCTTTTGTATTCGTCATGTAAAAGTCCATTCTTCGGGCGGCAACTTACTTCCTGGAACGCCAGTATTATTGAAAAAATGGCGATGAAGAGCAATGAAAGCCCTGGTGGATTCATCTGCAAAAATAATTTATATATAATGACAAATGATTTTTAAAATTATATTTTGTTCGACTGTCATTTGATTTACTGCTAAAACTAAAAAATATATACACAGCTTCGTAATTTTAAATGTCAGCAAAATTCATTAACTTTAGGTATGTCTGAAGGTTTTATAAATTTTGAACCATATTCCAAATCCATAATTCATATAAAGTTTTTAATTAATAAATATAGAAAAGTCATTGTTGTCACTGTGGGTATATATGAATATGTGTTTGTCGAGGTATCTGTCGTTGTATCCGTTGATGGGTCATTTGGCGTATTTGCTCATGCATATGTTGGCTTATCCGTTAATGCTCTGTGGTTTTCTCTGTTGGCGAAGTTTGGGCGTTTGCGTCGGTATTCCCGAAGAAGTGCACGTGTGTCAGTATATTTACTTTTGCTATTAGCACTGCAAAATATTTACTTCCTAATAACAAATGACATAATTAGAAATCCCACGTCTTTTTATTTTCATTTGATTTATTTTTCATTTGTTGTCTATATATGAAATCTCTAAACTAAAAGTTGAGCTATTAAAATTTTTGTTTACGATATTTTTTTTAAAGTTTTTATTTTTAAATAACCAGAAGTAGACTGAAATGGAGATATGTTGTTTTTCAACCATGACATGCTATTTATGAGTTCAACAAGAAAGCCTATTCGACTCTTAGCTATTATTTCTGGTAAACTTTGATCGAATAGAGACATTCTGAAGAAAGCAAGAGAAAGAAAGTATATATAAATATGACCATAACGCTTGTACGATGTACAGCCGGGGAAAAAAAACCATGATTATTTCGTTAGTTTTTATAGCAGAGCTAAACTTAATATACCATTTTGTAGGTAATAAAGTCTAGGGGATGAAATTTGCATAGGGGACTATCTTCATACTCGAATCCGCACCAGCATTAAAATTTTCAATAGCAGCACATACTTTTGATAGCGCAGAAATGTTCCCCGCCCTCAAAATAATTAAATATAAATTTTCGTTAATTTCCTACATTTACATGCAGAGATATCATACAATATGTATCGATCTTATTTGAGGAGCTACCTCCACATTGAACAAAGTATTAGTTGGACTACGAAATGAAAGACGCTGGTAGAAAATGTTTTGGCGTTAGCCGTGGTTCTTCTTTTCCCGTGGTCATTTATTCCCTCACTCTCGTGTACTCCTCGCTTTATATAAGAATTTAGAATTTTAAGCCAACGCGATAACATCGCTTTTAATTCTCAAAATTAGTAAAGATTTCTGTTAAGTTCTGCAGATTTTAAATTTGTGTATGACCCCTGAAATGATCATTTGATGCACATTTTAATATAGGAAAAAAACTACAAAGAGGAAAATCACGAAATTTTAGACATGCATATAAAGCGTTTTTCTGAATCCATCACTATTAAAATATAGCATGGTTGCTATTCATAAATTTTATGAATATTAATATCCTAATTTAAATAAAATTAAAAAATATACATATAAGTAATGAAAGTTAGTGTATTTTATTTGGGTCGATTAGAAGTAACGCAGATAAAAACATCAGCTTAATAAAATTATTATTTCGAAAGATATGATTAAAAGTTTAAGAAATTCATTTAACATTGCGAGTTCTAAACTTTCGATATTCATAAATAAAAAACAATATAACCAAATGACTTTCAAATTGATATTCAATGATAAATTTTGTCGTAGATTCTAAATATTGAATCAAAATTGGGTGTTGCTATTGGAAATTTTAAAGTTGATGCGGATTTTAATATGAAGATAGTCCATTATGCAAATTTTTTGTATATCAATGTGTAGTAGACTTTATTCCATACAAAATGGTATATTAAGTTTAGCTCTACTATAAAAAATAACGAAATAACCATTGGTGGTTCGTTTTTTTTCTCCCCGGCAGTACATCTATTTAAACGTTTTAAAATGTTGCAATTATTTTATTATGTATTTTTAATGCAGATGTTCTAAAAATGTGAAACACAGCTTTCATGGTAAGCACGGTTAAAAATAAAACTTAATATAAAGCTACTATTCAAAATCAGTATTAAATATGCAGCATTTAAATACGTTTGATTATTATAACAATACAAAGTTGGTGTGTTATTGTATAGTCAAGAGTTTTTTTTTAAATTGGTTAAAGTAGGCGTTTGAATAGTAACAATTGTATAAAAGTATTTTTTTTTTATTTCGTTGAGAAATCTTTTTCACTCGAAAAGTATTCTAAATAAAAAAATTATATTTAAATCAATTAAGACGGTACATAATGTCTGAAATAGTAAGCCATTTAAATTATTTTCCCATAATCAAATATATAGCATTGAAAATCCTGAAAACTTTTCGCATGTCTGTAAAGATAAAGGTACGTTGTAACTTGTACCGCTTTGAAATTTACAGATTAGTTTGTTTAAAAATTGGAACTTAAATGCGACCATTTTTAAATCTGTACGATTTTTTATTTGAACAATCATTACACCTTATTTGATATTTACTCAACTTTTTAAAGTTTACTATAATCATTTTCAACTCAATAAATATCTAACTCGTAAAAAAATAACCAGCTGTGTACACAAAGGTACATAAAAAGGAGAACCTTAACTTACTCGTTTTTCTTTGAGTACAATTGCATCGTAATGAGCGATGGCTTACTCAAATTTAAGTAATCATACTTTCTCAAAAATGAGCAGTGTGATTTAATATTGGTAATCTCAGCTCTTGTTCAAGCCATCTTAACAAAGCGACCTGATACAATTAACATAGTTGTTCAGAAGATTATTTTCCATATTATATGATGTCGATCTTTTAAACAGCGATTCTCAACCTGTGGGGCGCGCCCCCCTAGGGGGGCGCGAGCACACTAGAGGGGAGGCGCGAGAATATCCAAGAGAAAATATTATTTAAAAAAATTGATTAATTGACTGAAAGGAAAGCACACATACACATAGAAAACAAAATACATTTCGACATATTTAACAAATAAAGTAAAACAACTTACTAAATCAAAACTTACTTAATCAAAACATACTAAATTAAAAAAAAAATTAATAATTATTAGTGACTTTCTTGGACCAGTCTTGCAGAGCAAAGTTTTTCGAAGGAAGGCTTAATATTAGAAATAACCACTCTCAGTTCTGTTTCTGTATTTAGCCGAGATCTATATTTTGTCTTCAAAGAAGCCACAGCAGAAAATCCTGTTTCACAAAGGTAGGATGTTGAAAATAGTAATAGAATGCGTTTTTAGTGCAGAAAAATCATCCTCTACTCCTGCCCAAAATTCAAATAGTCTCATTTTTATATAATTTTTTTACGGTTACAACCGTTGTTAACACAATATTCAGACCAGGACTTATTTCTTTCGAAGCCAAAGCTTCTCTGTGGATCATGCAATGTGTCCAGACACACTGAGGCGATTTTTGTTTTACAAGTGCTTGTACACTTTGGAATCTTCCAGACATTGAACGAGCACCATCGGTGCATATTCCGACGCAATTTTTCCATTCTATGTTTGCCTCGTTCATAAAATCATTTAAAATAGCAAATAATGCGAGCGCTGTTGTTTTGAGTTCTATTTTTTTGCAGAAAAGTAGTTCTTCTACTACTGACATATTATCCCAAAATCGAACATAGGCAATTAAATGAGCATCTTTATTACTATCTGTTGCTTCATCAAGCTGTATTGAAAACAATTTGTCACGCAACTTCGAGAAAAGCTGACTCTGTACAACTTCAGCTATATCACCCATTCGACGAGCACCAGTATCATTTGAAAGATGTATGGACTGCAATTGCTTTGAAAAATTATCTCCAAACATAGTTTCTACAATCTCAATTGCTGCTGGCAATATAAGCTCTTCACCAATGGCTTGAGGTTTTTTACATCTGGTTATTTTATATGAAACTTTGTAAGATGCAATTAGTGCTTTTTTATTCACAAAGTTTCTTTAAAAAAGGATTTTTGCTTTTTATGTGATTTTAATTTTAATGCGAAGAATTCTCTGGGTTTGTTGACGTACTCACTATGAAGCGTTTCCAAATGTCGTTTAAGTTTATTAGGTTTCATGCTGTCTGCGGCCAATATTTTTGAGCAAATGATACACAGGGGCCTTTCTTCTTCATTTACTTCAGTACTGGTAAATCCAAAATTTAAGTATTCTTGAGAATATTTTCTTGATTTTATTTTCGGAACCACGCTTGTCTGTGGACTTGTTGATGCTTGACAATCGTCTAATGCTCGCTTACTTCCGCTTAAAAATTTATCCATGAGTCTGCATAAATCTGCTTCCGTGAATATTTAATATGGTGAATTGCAATTAACACGAAAACATATATAACATACACATTCACGATAGATTCGATAGCGATAGAAGGATCGACTCGAATGAGACTGGCTGGAATTGAAACTTGTGTTATCGAACATTTTCCTTCTTCCTATGAGAAAACATTTGCTCTGCGCATGCTCAAGACAGCATTCGTCGTGTGGATTCCCTTCCACAAACATTACTTATTTTTTTCTCTTTTGTTTAGTCATGCTTCTGTTTTATTTCTTTTATTATTCGAAAAAATGTATTCCCAATTTCTAAATTTAGCTCACCCCGTTTAGGTTAAATTTCATTTACGAATTTTTCTACTTTCTTATTCTTTTAACGTTATCTCCCTGTTTGGCCTTCATTTCAAATATAATATTTAAATTTTCCCGCTTTCATCTGTTCACCGCCCGCTTGGCAAAATGCCAGATGTGGTTTCTCGCCAACGTTGGCCCGTTTTTACTCTTGTTTTGGCTGTTAGTTAAAAATAATTTAAAAACAGAATCCAAAATACTCAATTATTGTTGTATACATTTTATTGTGAGCGGGGGGCGCGATGAAAATTATGATTGAAAACTGGGCCGTGAATACTGAAAGGTTGAGAAACGCTGTCTTAAATGGAAACTGAGTTATTACAACTTATATGATTTATTTCCCATTCTTTTGTCCCACCTTTTTTTTAAACATTTCTTCGGTTTATAACTTCTTCACGTCGCCCTGGTAGTACAGCGGATGAGACACTGGACTGCGGTGCCTGAGGATACGAGTTTGATTCCATGTAAGTCTTGTTTGTAATTGTTGATATTTATTGAAAGTGATTGATGAAGACAACCTATGTAGGCAACCAACTTCTCTTTTTATTCATTGTACTCATTTATGAGTATTTGTATTTTTCGGATATAAAACTTATGTATTTGGAGCTATGATAGGCATCGAATGTACTAAAAAATGAGTATATTTATCTTACTTTTGATTACCTACTTTTAACAGCGTATGAAATATATTTGCTAAAATATGTATTACACATAAATTTAAATACTTTTATGTTCTTACTATTTAATACTTATTTTCTGAACAGAAGCTTTCAAGTAACTTATGATTCGAGCATGAATCCTAATAGTTGTTAAAAATATCTAAATACTTTCTATGTAATGAAAACTTTGCTCAAAATTACGTAATTTACAAATATACATAGATTGTAAAAATATAATAAGGTGACATCGTACCCCAAACATCCATTATTTTTTAAAATTACGAATTTTGTTATTGCATAAAATATTACCTTGCATATTGCAGAAAACGCATGCTAAGTTTCAAAATTGTACGAGTTTAAAAAAGCAATTATTCTTCGCATTTTAAAAAACTTCACCTTAAAATAGACATGCAGAGCAATTTCTATTTTTTTTTTCTTCAATTATAAAACTTATTATACAATAAAATTACCCTTATGTTAGCAATATTCTGTAAAAAAGTATTATGTCTTTACTAGAATTTTTTTTTAATAAAAATGAAGATTTAAAAACTTCTTAAAAATAAATAAGTTACAGACATTGACATTTTTTATTTAGAAACAGTATAAAGCTTACAAAAAAAATTTGTTTAGCAAATTTTTGCAATTGTATTACAAAAAAAATAATTAACTTTAAGTATCTATTTAAAAAAAATCTTATGCTCTTACCTTTTTGAAAGAATTCGAAAAAATAGCTTTTGAGAAAAATGCTATTAAATATAATCAAACATTTTAATTGGAACTTTTTACATTTGCTCAATAACACTACTTATTCATTGTTAGTAATATAATTACTATAATGTTTAACAATATTATGCGAATTTCTCTTAATAATTAAAAATTCTGTGAAAGTAAAATATTGCGAAATTTTATAATTAAATTAATAAAAAGAATTAGTAGTGTAGTTCATATGTAATTTTTTTTTAAAATTTATATGTTTAAAGTTTTTCGTTTGATTTTTGCCATATTTCATGTTTAAATGTATATATCTTAAATTCTATTTTTTTAGAATTTTTCACAGAGGAAAAATCTTAAGTTTTTTAGAATTAGACTTAAACTTATAATTATCTTTATACCGCACTAACAAGATTCTGCTAATGAAAATAGCGTCGTTTTTTGTTTTCCAAATAACTAGTCTTGTTGAATTAAAAAAAAATATGTTCAAGAAAAAAAGTACAATTTTTTGCAAATTTTTGCTAATGTCACACGCATATTTTTTCTCAGAAAGTTTCAACTTTATTTTAAAAAAAAACCGACATTTTTTTTGTCAACAATATACCTTACTAAGAAAAAAAATTCAAAGCTGTAACTTAAAATTTAAAAAAAGGAGTAGGCTTTTTAAAACTTTCAATTAAAAAAAATATATCAGGCAATATTTAAAAAAAAAAATATTGCTCATATTAGTGAACTTTATCTGTACAATAAGTTTTACATTTGTAACGCTTTTTTTGTATTAAATGTAATAAAACAATAAAAATTAACATATTTTCTGAATTAATTATTAACTAACACAGCGGTGCTCTCAAACAAAAGGCTTTAGAATTTCACAAATTGAGCACCCCACGCTTTTATTTTTTGTCAATTTTGAAGATATTTTTTTAAAACGGTTTTGTTCATTTAGTACAATAAATCCGCATTTTCAAAAGTTTTTTTTTACACTTCTTAATATTGATTCTCTCTAAAATACTTACTTTTATTTGGATACCAAAAAGACTACAGAAACCACAGTAGGTAAAAAAGAACAAGCTCAGGTATCAAATAATGATACCCAGACTGTTCATGCATTGAATATGGAAGAACCCAAAAGATTGACCACATTCTCTTATATGGCAATTTTATGTATGACATTAAATTGAATGACAAAATAGTAATTTTTAGTGAGTAATGACTAGTGGTTAATTTTATCAGAGGTGATATGAAAGAAAAAAGAAATTATACATATTCATGGTTTTAAATAATCATTTAAATGAAATCGGTATATTTCGGTGAATTTTAATGATTTCAAGGTATAAAAAAAATCAATGGTCGATAAATGAATTTCGAAAAGATAGGAAAGATTCAACAATGTTAATGATAATTGCTTTTACTTGCCTACAGATTTTAACGAATCAGCGATTACTCCGTATTTCTGTACAATAAACGATTTAACGAGCATTTTTATTCTAACCTCTACATCACATTGATGTAAAGCCGATGGATGGCTCAGTGGTATTGCGGGGGTCACCAGAGAGTTGTAATATTAAATAGAGAGCGCCTTCAATACCAGACTCTCGTAAGGCCGCGGTGTCAACATTGAAAAGAAAAACCAACATCACGTGGTTATAGCGCTGCCACATTTGGCCTTCAGACATCTGCAGGAGTTCCAAATTTTGCGCACTTTCTCCTTTTTTGGTGATAAGGAGTTCTGTCCGTATTCAACTTCTTAACATATATGTAGGTATTTACTTATTTTCAAACAATATGCGCTAAATATTACCTCTTCATTAACGAAACGAAAATATTTTATTTGTGTTCAATACTCGAAGAAGCGAAACTCTTTATATTTCTCAGGTTTTATTGTTCATATTTTCTTATTAAAGTATACAAAATAACAATTGAAAGAACTTCGCTTTTGGTAAATTCTTTACATAAAAACGTAATGCAATTATTTAAAAACTACAAAGTAAGAAAAATCTCCTTAATATATCTGTTAAACTCCCTTAAATTGTGCCACTCGTTCAAAAAAAAAACTATATTTAAATACAAAATTAAACACAAAACCATTTTACAATACTTCGATCTCGTTTAGTTCTTAAAGTCGCCAAGGCCTGCCAAGTAATATTGGCGCATGAATGAATTGGCATTTCCACATATCACGTGGTTTCAATGATGGACATACGGAAATCAGCATTTTTATTCCTCTATTTGTATCATTACTCTATGGGGGTCACATCATATCTCGATACTCCCACTTGGGTCGGAGTGATCACTTTAGCGTGGCTGGTAGAGTACCGGAATATCATGAAGAAGGTCCTCGGGTCGATTCCGAGTGATAGCCAAATAGTGAATAGCTCCCTAATGCAGATTTCCGGATTGAAGATCAACGCAACCTTCGAACAAAACACTTGTGACACCACATCGAACCAACCACCATGACTTCAATCACTGCCCACGTGATACCACTTCACGGAAACAACCACTGGCCGCGTGATAACACATCACGGGCATCTCAATAATTCGTTCTTCCGTCCTACTCACTGAGAAGGGGGGGTGGGTACTGTGGGAGTCACTTCATATACCCAATACTAACACTTGGGTTTTAGCGTGACTAGGAGAGTATAGGCATATCATGCAGAATGTCCGCGGTTTGATTCCGAATTACAGACTATAGCATATTCGACTCAGAATCGGTGGGTTGTTGGTTCAAATATATTCTCTGACAGTGAGGCGAGTTCGTGATCGGAAGATTGACAATTTCGTTCTTTGTGGTTCGCAAAAAAAAAACCTAGTCACACAAAAAATGCACATCAAATATGTCCAAAGTCTTCACAACACAGTCAGGTGTGTGGGGTGCCAGGTGAGATGTTGTCCTTGTTATCTGATCAATGTACAAGGCATGCTATCGTTTGCGATTGATTCTGAATCGCCGCGAATAGCCCATTGTGTTACTCCAGAGCTGCACTATTGGCGACAGTTCGGGAAATATTGCGATGTAAAGACCCGGAAACGATGCCTCGTCGCCTGATTTTTGAGTACTTATTTAGTGTTATTGAACCATGGTCAGATTGAACCATGGTCAGATGACGAGGAACACCTGAACCATGGTCAGATGACGAGGACGACACCTGAGCTAGCACCCGACGTGAACTCAATGGGCGTCAGGACAAAAGGGCCCCGATCAGAGAGTTGTACTATTAAATAGAGAGCACCTTCAATACCAGACTCTCATAAGACCGTGGTGTCAACATTGAAAAGAAAAACCCACATCACGTGGTTCTAGCGCTGCCACATTTGGCGTTCAGACATCTGCAGGAGTTTCAAATTTGGCGCACTTTCTTCTTTTTTGGTGATAAGGAGTTCTGTCTGTATTCAACTTTTTAACAAATATGTACGTATTTACTTATTTTCAAACAATATGCGCTAAATATTTCCTCTTCATTAACGAAACGAAAATATTTTATTTGTGTTCAATACTCGAAGAAGCGAAACTCTTTATATTTCTCAGGTTTTATTGTTCATATTTTCTTATTGAAGTATACAAAATAACAATTGGAAGAACTTCGCTTATGGTAAATATTTTACATAAAAACGTAATGCAATTATTTCAAAACTACAAAGTAAGAAAAATCTCCTTAATATATCTGTTAAAGTCCCTTAAATTGTGCCACTCGTTCAAAAAAACTATATTTAAATACAAGATTAAACACAAAACCATATTACAATACTTCTATCTCGTTTAGTTCTTAAAGTCACCAAGGCCTACCAAGTAATATTGGTGCATGAATGAATTGGCATTTCCACATATCACGTGGTTTCAATGATGGACACACGGAAATCAGCATTTTTATTCCTCTATTTGTATCATTACTCTATGACCCCAATCAGATTCATCGTGCACCAGTCCTGTATACACGCTAGTATAATTTGTTGGATGTTCTGGACAACTTTCTAGTATTTTTGTGGCGAAGTTGGCAACCCTTCGATCGCAAGATCACTACTTTTTTACTTTTTTTTGTCAAGTCCACCGCACGGATTCGACCAGCAATCCACTGATTACTAGCTGAACTCCTTTACCCTCTGGGCCACTGTAGACCCCTGAAACCAGCAGGGAAAACAATGAGCTAGTTTTAATTTCTTTAAAAGTCGGGTGGAGCTTTCTTCCGCTCATCACCCCTAATCTGCTTTACTTTGCTATTACTTGAACATTGGCTATTGTAAGTTTGTAAGGATTTTGGACACAGCTCTATATGTGGCTTTATTTTAAAATTGATTTTTTAAAAGTGTAAAAATGTTGCTCATATTGAAGTGGTCTAAACGTTGTTAAAAAACTTATTTATTTCTTTATTAAATACAAAAAAAACTTTGTACAGATTTTTGTTTTTTTACATGATTTTTAAAAAATATTAAAATACTTTTGGGACAGCCTGAATAATCTAAGACAATCACGATCGTATGAAAAAAATCAGCAATTATATAACCTGAATTCAAACTTAGTGTGTAAATATAATTTTTACAATATTTCATTTAAATTTAATTCCAATTAAAATATTTAGAAAAAAAACTTTTTCCATCTGAATTTTAAAATTAAAGTAAATCATTTGTATATGTATTTTAAACCTGGAATAAATAATGTTTTCACGATATATTTTTTCTATTATTTTTAATTTTTCTTACAATATTAATTTTGTAATTTGCCTGCATAATTTCAGAACACCCTAAGAATACAAATGATAAAGTTTGACGTCATCAAAAATACTACATAAAATCACTTTGAATTAGAATCATATCTTTAAGTATAAAACATACTGTATCATATTATTAGAACAATTCTAGGCGAGTCTGACCCAGACAGTTGTTATATTAAATAGAAAACGCCTTCAATGCCAGACTCTCGTAAGGCCGCGGTGTCAACATTGAAAAAGAAAAACCCACATCACGTGGTTTTAGCGCTGCCATATTTGGCTTTCAGACATCTGCAGGAGTTCCAAATTTGGTGCACTTTCTTCTTTTTGGTGATAAGGCGTTCTGTCCATATTCAACTTCTTAACTTAACATATATGTAGGTATTTACTTATTTTCAAACAATTTGCGCTAAATATTTCCTCTTCATTAATGAAACGAAAATATAATTTTCTTTGTGTTCAATACTCGAAAAATACAAAGTAAGAAAAATATCTTTAATATATCTGTTAAACTCCCTTAAATTGTGCCACTCGTATAAAAAAAAACGATATTTAAATACAAAATTAAACACAAAACCATATTGCAATACTTCGATCTCGCTTAGTTCTTAAAGTCGCCAAGGCCTGCTAAGTAATATTGGCGCATGAATGAATTGGCATTTTCACCTATCACGTGGTTTCAATGATGCACACACGGAAATCAGCATTTTTATTCCTCTATTTGTATCATTACTCTATGGTCTTAGCCCAGTAGAGATAGCTCAAAAAAAGAGGTTGGCTTGCAAAAAATGGAGTAGTTTTGATTTTCGGGTATGTTGTATGTATCGACCCCCTCGTGAAAAATCCAAGTTTTCGTCCTCCCACCAATTGTGCGTTTTTCGCCATCTTGAAAAAACCGCTAAAAAAAGACACTTTTTGAAGTTTTCGCTCAATAACTCTCTTCCAGTGCATTTTAGGTTAAAAGTCATAATTACAATTTTAAAGACCATTAAATTTCCTACAAATTTCATGTATAACATGTTGGAAAATTCTGAACATGTACTGAGATATAAGGCCGTAAAAATCTATAAAAATTTCAAAAAAAATGAAAAAAGTCAAATATGTCGTTAGTTTTACTTGAATAATTTTTTCTGTGCAGTTTAGCGTAAAATGCATAATAACCAATCTTGTAGAGGATTAAATTTACTACAAGATACATACAAAATATTTGTAATTACTACGAACAGATGCCGAGAAATGTTGAAATAACAATGTCGCACGTACTTTCCCTTCCTTCTCTTGTATGTTTCCAGTTGTAGGAGTTTCGGTTCTCGTTCTGTTGTGTTTGTTCGTATTTTTTTTGTTTTTAAGCTCTGTAGTGTGTGTTCTTTTGTTCAAAATGTCGAGTTTACATGAAACTGTGTGCTTTATCTGTGCTGAAAGTTTGAGTGAAGGTGAAATGTTCGTAGTGAAAGAGCTAGGAGAATTACGTGAGTCCAGTGTAAAGCGTAAACTTTCAACTCATTCCGCTTTTCTGAATAATGTGAAAGAAGTCAGGGTTTATACTTCATGCCAAAAGAACTATAATAATGACAAGCTGATTACAGCTTACCTCCGAAGGGTAGCTTCTCAGACTGCGCCTGGACCATTCCGTAGATCGTTGAATGAATGTGTTTTCACTTTCAAACATCACTTCTTCCTCTGTGGAAACGAATTACCTAAGGATTTCGAGGAGAAGCAGAAAAAATACACTTTGGATAGACGTGATAAAGTGTTTTTGTGTGGAAAACTGTCCATGAAAGAATCAATTTTGAGTATTGTCAATGCATGTGAAAACCAATGGGCGCATAAAATACTTCGATGCATTTTCACTCAACCCGATTCTACTGGTGCTAGTGTTCATTTGAAGACTTGGTTAATCAGATTGAAGGAGAGTTTCATCCAGATATGAGAATTATAAAAGCGAGGCTTCGGAAACAATATGGAGATGATGTATTGATTGCTGACTCACATCCCCATACATCAGTGATATGTTTCAAAAAGACTAGTTACAAAATTCTCAGCGATAACTGGTACGGCGAAAGGAAAAAAACTTAGAAGAAGAACGTTTTCGTATCCTTCAGGTTGCAGCTTACGTCATCGCAGAAGACATTCGTTCTCACGTTTATGACAATAGTGTGTATACACCTTCAGTTGACTTCCTTCAGGATGTGAAGTCTGTGATACGACCTTCTTTACTTTATTTCATGGAAAGTGTGATAATGAAAGACAAGAAAGGCCAGCTGGATGGACTGAATGTGACATTGTCACATTCAGTGATAGCCGCAGTAAGATCACGGTCATTTTTGTCACCCTTTCTCTCTGGAGTAGGTACTTATTTGTACAAGAAATTTGGTTTACGACTTTATCTTATTATCATCCTTGGGATTTTCTTCCAGTTATGATGAAGTTTTTATATTTGAGCTATCTGCTGTACTTCATGCGGACGCATCCCTCAAGAAAAATGCATTCTGCCAATTAATATTTGATAAAGCTGACTTCAACGTTAACACTCTGAATGGAGAAGGTACATTTCATGCAATGGGAATGATCATTTCTGTTACTCCTAGCACCTCTGTGATCCCAGATGCATACGAATCTGTTGTAGTTATTGGTGAATACATTGACTTTTTAGTATTGGTCACGGGTTTAGCACCAGACAATGTGTTCTTTTTCAAATCTGGTAGGAGCACATGGCAGATGCCTTGTACTACAAAATATATAAAAATATTGTGGAAAACATTATTTTTCTACATGCGATAAGTGGCTGCAATACAATCTCCGCTCTATTTGGGCAGAGAAAAATGAAGTTTTGTACCACATAAGAAAGTGATGTATTCCACAATGAAAGTATTACCATTTTCAAAGATCCAGTTGCAGAAAAAGAAAACATCACGGAAGCCACTGAAACTTTCCTTGTGCCCTTTTTGGCGGTGACCTAAACACTTCTATAGATGAGTTGCGGTATCTTGGTTTTTCCATAGCTGCTATAAACACAAAATTCAATTTGGCCCGACTACCTCCAACTAGGAATGCAGTTCAATATCATGCATATAGAACTTATCTGTAAGTTTAAACCTGGATGGGGTATGAAAAAGACGCTCTCAAATGGGGCTGGAAGAAGGATATTGGCGGCCTAACTCCAGTCCCAATGAATAAAGAACCAGCACAACAGGCATTGCTTAACATGATTTCGTGCCAATGCAAAAACACTTGTGGTAACAAATGCAGCTGAAAAAAAAGCTGGGCTTCTATGCTCCGTAGTATGTCTTCATTGTGGATTCCAGTCCAGCAGTAATGCACCAGAGGCTGAATTGAACATGGAAGAAGACGAGTTTGACGATCTACTGCCTATTGGTTGAAGTAATGAACTTTATACATCAAGCACACCTGTGCTAAAACAACAAAACTTTATGATGGATTTTTAATTTGAGATTTTGTATTTATCATTAAAACAAAAGTTAAAATGCATTTTCAAATTGTATTAAGTTTAAATATAGGTATTTGTAAATGCTTTAAAAATTTGTGTTTTTCACTGTAAAGTTTTTGTATTCTCCTAAATTTGACAAAAATCTCATGTATTGCATGCAAGTTCTACATACGTGAACTACATGTATATATTACATACATAACAGATTAAAGATATTACTTTCAGGAATACTAATTTCAACAAAGGGTGATATTTGCAGTTTACAATCAACTTTCACCAAAATTGTTATTTCAACATTTCTCGGCATCTGTTCGTAGTAATTACAAATATTTTGCATGGATCTTGTAGTAAATTTAATCCTCTACAAGATTGGTTATTATGCATTTTACGCTAAACTGCACAGAAAAAATTATTCAAGTAAAACTAACGACATATTTGACTTTTTTCATTTTTTTGAAATATTTATAGATTTTTACGGCCCTATATCTCAGTACATGTTCAGAATTTTCCAATATGTTATACATGAAATTTGTAGGAAATTTTATGCTCTTTAAAATTGTAATTGTGACTTTTAACTTAAAATGTACTGGAAGAGAGTTATCGAGGAAAAACTTTAAGAAGTGCCTTTTTTTAGCGGTTTTTTCAAGATGGCGAAAAACGCACAAGGGATGGGAGGTCGAAAACTTGGATTTTTCACGAGGGGGTCGATACATACAACATACCCGAAAATCAAAACTACTCCATTTTTTGCAAGCCAAAATCCTATCTCTACTGGGCTATCTGACCAGCATAAGAAGAACATCGGCTGCCGCCAAAACATTTTTCACAAGCGTCTTTCATTTCGTAGTCCAACTAATACTTTTTTGAATGTGGAGATAGCCCCTCAAATAAGATCTATATATATATATATATATATATATTGTCTAATATCTCTGCATTTTGTATGAACTGTAGGAAAATAACGAAATTTTATATTTAGATTATTTTGAGGGCGGAGAACATTTCTGCGCTTATAAAAAGTAGGTGGTGCTATTGAAAATTTAAAAGTTCGGGTGAATTTTTATTTGAAGATAGTCCACTATGCAATTTTTTGTGTATATCAATGTGTAGTAGATTGTATTCTCTACAAAATGGTATATTAAGTTTAGATCTATAATAAAAACTGACTGAAAAATAATGGGTGGTTCGTTCTTTTTCTCCGACTGTACAACTTAAGAACCGACACTCCTAAAATATACAAATTTGATAATAACACTGAAATTTTTTTTAAAATATTGTGTATGAAAATGTACTTAAAAATGTGTAACTGAACATATTCGAACGAATAGGTACAGGTACTCATTTATTTTAGTACAAGTGCATTTTAAATGAGCGATGACGTACTCAAAGTTAAGCTACCTTACTTTCTAGAAAATGAGCAGTGTGATTTAATATTGCTAATATCAACTTATGCTCAAGTCATTTTAACATAGCGACCTGACAAACTTAAAATGGATGTTCAGAAGATGGTTTTCCGTATTATTTGATGTCGATTGTTTAAATGGAAACTGAGCTATTATAACTCCATTATCTTACTTCCCATTATTTTGGTACACCTTTTTTTTAACTCTTCTGTTTATAACTTTTTCACGTCGCCTTGGTAGTACAGCGTATAACGTACTGGATGGCGGTGCGTGAGTATATGTGTTCGATTCCTGGTAATCCTTGGTTGTAATTGTCGATATTTATTGAACATGATTTATGAATACAGCCTATGTAGGCAAGCAACGGCTCGTTTTATTAAGTTTAACTTATTTTTGATTAAATATCTTTTTTAAAAACTAATCTTATGTTTTCGGAGCATTGAATATATAAGCATTATATTATATATATTATATTATATTATATTATATTATATTATATTATATTATATTATATTATATTATATTATATTATATTATATTATATTATATTATATTATATTATATTATATTATATTATATTATTATATATTATGTTATGTTATGTTATGTTATGTTATATTATATTATATATTATATTAAATTATATTATATTATATTATATTATATTATATTATATTATATTATAAGCATTGAATCTCTCAAAAATGAGTACATTTTATTAGTTTTGAGTACCTATTTAGTGTAGTAAAATAAATTTAGTGTAAAGGCGAAAACTCTGAGGATTCTCTTTTTATTGATCTCAATGCGTATTGGTCTCAATGGCTTATGTTAGCTTGAGCATGTACTTACATTAAACCAAGTCGTAAAATGCTAAGAATGATGATTGTCTGCTAAACAACATGAAATAAGAAGTATCCCGTGTATGTCAATTATACAAAATATACATTACTTGGAGTTACATATTGCTTGGCGTTTTTTTCTTCTATTTTTCAAAGTTACTAAGATATATACTATCATCAATATTCCGCTGAACTCTTAAAATCTGTTTCACATAGCGTTTTAGAGTGGCTTGCTGTGATATAGGAGTCCACGTGACTGTACGAAGCACAATGCAATTGATAAGAAATATTCAAAACGTGTTTTGTTCAAAATTTTCAAAAATGTGATAATTACATCATGGACTATACTATTACCTAAACCGAGTTTTCCCTCATTGAAACTAACTTGAAAAGATTGTAACTTGTATAAGAGTGCGTGAATTTAGAAAAAGGTATTTGAATTTTTCTGCATATAACTTTAATTTGACAAAACACGTTTTGAATGCTTGCTCCTTAATTATACTTGCTGGTATTATAATTGCTTGATGGTGTGACATTATCGGTAACACAATTTGTCATAATCAAATTTGTATTTTGGTTGTTTAAAGTAAAACTAGAAACTCTGCAATGTTAAAAATAAAATATCTTATCCAAATGCGAATAATGATAACTAACTACAGGATCTAAAGCCAGCAAGGTTGGTTCTGTTCAACCCATCCTGACTATATTCCTTATGTAGATCCAATTTTAACTACCTACTCCTGCCGAGTTAACTACATCTTCAGGCAAACTATTCCATTTATATATGACTCTATTATAAATTAATACTGCCTACCTTCCCGATTAAATTATGTTTTGTATAACTTGTACTCTTGATCTTTAGCAAGTTTGGTTCTGTTCAAGATATTTAAGTTCAGTTGCACTAGTATTCCTGAAAGAGCCTAGTTAAATAAGGCAAAGCTCGGAAAACATGCATGGTTCAATGTATTTTGTATGCAAGAAAAACTTAATATACACAAACCAACGTTCTTAACAAAATGTATAACGTTAGAATATTTAGATGTTTACCGTTTTTTCAAAATCTTAAATGAACAATTCCTCAAGCAATTCGAGACATGAACAGAATTAGTATGCGGTGTTAATTGTTTAAACTTTGAAAGACTGTTTGCTTTAAATTATGCTGTATTCATAAAAGTCATTTGAATGTTTTCTTGAAAATATGACTTTGGCAGTTTGTTTCATTCTTTTTTCTTTAATATGGGGTGCAACTCGGTGACAATCTTGCGATTCATCGGAGTTAACGCCATAGGCGCCGGACATTTGATATCTGACATTAGCCGTTAGGCGGCTAGAGAGAGAGAGAGAGAGAGAGAGAGAGAGAGAGAGAGAGAGAGAGAGAGAGAGAGAGAGACCAGGAGAGCTGGTCAAGAATACAGCGAAGGACGGGGCCTTGATTAGCGGACGTTAAATGACATAAAAGTAATTTTCCCAAAGTGTGGGTAGTCTTGGGAATTAGTGCCATGAAACCATGCCACTTGGCGTGTGCGTGCTAAGTCCCTATTTAGAGTAGGGACAGGATAGCATCGGAAGCATAGAAGACACAAAGGACCTAATGTTTGCGTCTTCCATGATGACTTTTTTATGTAATGAGCTGCGGAAGGCGTTGTCTTTATTTAGAGCATTTTTGTAAGTTTAGACATAAATGTGTCGAATTTAGGAACTCTGAGGTCTTGGTGGATAAGATTGTCCCTCACGCATCGGTGGGCATCAACAATTTCCCTAAGGATTTTGTTCTGGCATTTTTGAAGTGTATATTTATCAGTTTTTGTTAGACATGCTATTGCAGGGGATGCATATGTGAGTATCGATCGGATGGTAGAAATGAAGTCTTTTATTGTTGAGTGAGATTTTTGAGTTTCGCCCTAGAAGGGGTCGAAGTCGGGTCATGGCTGCTTTAGCCTAAAATTGGGGAGTTTTACATAATGAAAATTTAAACATAATTCCTCGTTTATTCTAATATATGTATTCAGAAAAAAAACTATTTAAAGTACAAAAAGCATAAATAATTTGTTATACACTCTTCATAAAAGTTTATGTTAAAATTGATATAATAAACAAGATTCAAAGGTTCTAATGATTATTTTATTTAATACAATAAAATTTTAGAAAATACACTGTACAATTCATTTTATTGGTATCAAGAACACAGCCGACGCATTATTGCACACTGAATTCGTACTCTTTTTCCCTTTTAATGGCAATTCAAACTTAAATGAAAATTTAAAAACATATGCAATCCAGCCCAAACTTAAACTTCATCTAGAATTAAAAATTTCTTCTACATGCATCAATGAATAAATGAATATTTTGCAAATTAGTATATTTAAGCATATTTTATACTCAGTTTTTCTGACAGAATTTAGATGAATAACAAAAGTGATCAAATTTCTAGTATTTAATATAATGTGTTCAATTGACATAAATGAAAATAACTTCACATATTTCAATTATCCATTTATTTTCGTACAATAAAATACGTGATAATCGTACAGTACAATTTCTTTCTGTAAACAAATATATGAGAACTAAACGATCCAGTTAATCGCAAGTTGATGAATACTAATTTTCTTACAAAAAAAAAAGGATCAAAGTTAGAATTCACCAATTCATTGATTGCTTCCCTTCGTTCAACTCTATTGCATGAGTTCAAGTAAGACAAAAAGACAAGCTGGAGAATTCATTTTCGAAAATATTATTAATGAAATTTGTATAAAATAATCAAAGTGTTCAAAGTTTTTTTTTTGTTTCTTGTTTCAAATTTGGAGAAAAGAGATGGGGTTGCATGATGGGCCTTGTAGTTGGGTCAATGATTTTCCGCAGCAAATTTCATTCGTTCTCAATGTGTGTTTGAGTTCGCCTTTTCAATTTCATTCCTAATCTGCAAAAGTATAAAAACACATTAAAATTTTATTAAATTAAAATTAAAAAATATACATGTTTACTACGGTAGACCCTCCTTACAAAAATTTACCAACAAAATAATGACTATCGCCCAACAAATTATGACCTCCCTTGTGTATTAACTATATAAAATGAGTTTTCGTTATAGCGATTAGCTCGAACTTGTCACTAATACAAACTGTATATTTTGAAAATTATTTTAATCCGCACACATTTAAAAAGAAAATTGACATTAAAAAATTGCTACCAAAAATTTACTACCAGTAGCTTGTACTGGTCACTTAATAGATTACACACATTATATCAAATGTCTAGTGAAGATCAAAATACTAAATGTTTCTTTTAATTTGTTAAATAAACACTTTCATTTAGAAAAATATTTTAAACCGCAACATTTTTTTAAAATTTGACATAAAAAAATTACTACCACTAACTCGTATTGGTTACTTAATAAGTGGTAATTAAGTGTCTATTGTATATCAATGTTTTTTTTAATTCGTTAAATAAATACTTATATATTGAAAATTACTTTAATCCGCACATATTTTTAATAAAAATTTGACATTAAAAAATTGCTACCACTAGCTCGTACTGGTCACTTAATGGGTCATTATATCAAATGTCTACTTTAATCGAAACACTAAATGTTTCTTTTAATTCTTTGAATAAATACTTTTTATTTGAAAATTATTTTAATCAGCACACATTTTTGAAAAATTTGACATTAAAAAAATTACTACCACTAGCTCGTACTGGTCACTTAATGGGTCATTATATCAAATGTCTACTGCATATCGAAACACTAAATGTTTCTTTCAATTTGTTAAATATACACTTATCTTTTGAAAATTATTTTAATCCGCACACATTTTTTAAAAATTTGACATTAAAAAAATTACTACCACTAGCTCGTACTGGTCACTTAATGGGTCATTATATCAAATGTCTACTGCATATCGAAACACTAAATGTTTCTTTCAATTTGTTAAATATACACTTATCTTTTGAAAATTAATTTAATCCGCACACATTTTTTAAAAAAAATTGACTTAAAAAATTACTACCACTAACTCGTATTGGTTACTTAATGGGTTATTATATTAAGTGTCTACTGTATATCGAAACACTACACATTAGGGCGGGTCGAAAAAACATTTTTTTCGATATCGTTATTCTAATAGTGCGGGAAGGGTGACCAGTGTGGTCAATAAACAGGCTGTAAAATATTTTTTTGATCGGATAATATCTTCTGCCTCCTCATCGCACTTGAAATTTCGAAATTTGGGTAAAAAATGGCTTTTTTCGTTTATTATAGGAAAAATAATATTTTTCGAAATAGTTATCCTCATAGCACGGAAAGGGTGTCTAATATGATCAATAAACACGATGTAAAATATTTTTTCGATCAGATTATATCTTCTGCCTCCACACTGCACTTGAATTACCGCTATTTTTGTTAAAAAGTGCACTTTTTCATGTGATAAAAATACGGTTCGAATACTATTTAACAGATGCACTTACACAAATACACTTACAGATGACTAGTTTACAGATGTTTGAATTCATTCTTATGGTCAAATTCATTGGCAGATCCAGTGAGGAGGGACACAAGGGCCAGTGCCCCCCCCCCCCTCCTCTCCAGACAGGCCCACTTTTTCCTTATGTAATCGTGAAAGAATTCAATTTATGTAACAGATGTTGTGTGATTATTTCAAAGGAGGGGGGATCACTGCACGATATATTGATTTAGTGGTTGTTGCCCAAAGGTTGTTAATGCTTGACTTTCTGATTTTGTAGACAAAAACTGTGCTAAGTTTTTTACTTACATTAAATCTTTCACGATTACAGAAAGAAAAAAAATACTTACAAATGACTAGATTACAGATATTTGAATTCATCCATATGGTCAAATTCATTGGCGGATCACAGTGAGGGATGGACAGGGGCTAGTGCACCCCTGCCCCCCCTCCCAGACAGGTCCACTTTTCTTTTTCCTTATGTAATCGAGGAAGATTTAAATTTAGGTAAAAAACTTAGCACGGTTTTTGTCTACAAAATCAGAAAATCAAGCATTACAACCTTTGGGCAACAACCACTAAATCAATATGGTGTGCAGTGATCTCCCTCACCTTTGAAATGATCAGACATCTTTACATAAATCATATCACTGATTGTGATCAGAACGTTGTTCTAATGAATTCGTCTCTACTGTCAGCCCCACATAAACCTTAGAAGATGCTTATGCTACTAACTTCACATAACGTTCAACTGCCTGTACGTGAGATGGGAAGTGAATTATAAGTCCCATTTCGAGTTAGTTTTATCTCTCACAATGGACCAAAATATGTCAGTGGATATATCATGGAGCATTGGAAGAGAAACCTAGGATAATATCGCATTCGCGTGGTATGACACAGCAAACAGAGTACTACGATTATATGCCAGTTCTCCACACACATAGTTAAGTTTGTTATGAGAGTTTACACGTCAACATGGATCGACATAAAGTCTACACGTTCCTAAAACATGGTTATAAGCCTGTTTGGATAGCTATCTCTAGATCAAAATATATTAGTCATAACTAAAAAATGCCTTTGATGCAGCAATTTATCGCCACGCATACTCCGCGCATCCTTAGAACATTTTGCTGATAATGCTGATGGAAAGAAAATCGTACATTTTGAAAGCTTGTTGCAGGGCTCATAATTAAGGTAAGAGTGTCACCTTCCAAAGCTGATGTAGAGAGGGGTGTGCGTTCATTTCTCCTATCAAAGCTGAACTTTGAAACTGATAACTTTACTGAAATGATTGACTGGTCATCTGATCGAAAAAATATTTTACATCGTGTTTATTGATCATATTAGACACCCTTTCCGTGCTATGAGGATAACTATTTCGAAAAATTTTATTTTTCCTATAATAAACGAAAAAAGCCATTTTTTACCCAAATTTCGAAATATATATATATATATATATATATATATATATATATATATATATATATATATATATATATATATATATATATATATATATATATATATATATATATATATATATATATATATATATATATATATATATATATATATAGTGTCATACCGGAGTAATGTCTTTGATTAGACTCACTTCGTTAAAACTGCACAAACGATATATATATTCAGAATACTATTGAAATACTCAGTGAACATCCCGTAAAAAATTATTGACAGTTTTTCGAATATAACTGCTGCTAAAACTAGCGATGACTATTTCATAAATTTTTTTTCTACTGTATACTTGTGTGTAACTAATTTCTGAATTGAAATTTATATAAGACAGTTTTAGAAATAGAATGACTGATGAATTTAGTTTGGTGTTTGTTTTATAAACGTGGCGAAATATGAACCTGATATAAAGCACTTGTCATCCAATTTACAACAGCAAATATCTCAATAGTTGATATCGTTTTTATACGACACAATTTTTATGACTTGTTTGCAAGTTTATCGTTCTAGAAATTAACGATCATTTAAGGGAGCTGCAACCCCAAATACTTTTTTTATTATTTAATGAATTCAGAAATACGATTTTTTTGCATTATTAGGACTCTTCTTTCTGAACTATAGTCAATGTTTTTTTGCGTTTTTTAGGCCTAAGTAGGCTTTTAAAAACGGTACTTCTTCTACAAATTTTAATGTTAAATTTTTTTTAATTGATTAAACTACGTTAAAGTATGTACTACAGACGTATGAATAGAGTTTTGCAGATTTTATTTTTTTTAATTGTTTTCAAAAACTTATTTTAAGTTCCCAAACAATAAAATATCCACATTTGTTTGTTTATTAGTTCGAGAGAAAAAATATAACTTAATTTAAAAAAAGCTGTTGATAAGTTTTTTAAACTAAATAGTAAAGCTTTAAAAACTATTAACAGTTTAGTTTTAAGTTAATGTTTTACAAGGCCTTAGCATTTTAAGCGCGATCAAAATTAAAATATACAATATATATATATTATATATATATATATACAATTATTCTCTTTCTTCTTCTGCTTAGAAATTTTGAACAGACCTTCTTAAATATGTATAGCCCCGCTTGGTTAAAAAAAAATTCGAAATTTAAGGCTTGGCTTTAAAAAAGTCTGAATAAAATAAGTTAAATTTTATTATTTTTTCCTCTATTGAGACGTGTTCGACACGGCAGCAACTCAATAAATACTATTAGTAAATTTTTGGCAAATTCACATAAAAAGGTTTGCCACCACAAAACCATACTATAAGAATTTGGCGTCCAAGTTGGCTAAATATAAAGAAGTATTAAGGTCCATGAGATCCGGGATTGATTAATATGAGCTCTGTGGTCTAACCCAGCGTTTCTCAACCTTTCAGTATTCGCGGCCCAGTTTTCAATCATAATTTTCATCGCGCCCCCCGCTGTATACAACAATAATGTCTATTGAATATGTTGGATTATGTTTTTAAATTGTTGCCAACGTTGGCGAGAAACCACATCTGGCATTTTGCCAAGCGGACGGTGAACGGATGAAGCGAATGAAAGCGGGGTAAATTTAAATATTATATTTGAAATGAAAGCCAAACAGGGAGATACCGTTAAAAGAATATGAAAGTAGAAAAATTCGTTAATGAAAGTTAGCTCACCCCGTCTAGGTTAAATTTAGAAACAGGGAATACATTTTTTCGAATAATAAAAAAAATAATACAGACTAAACAAAAGAGAAAAAAAAAGTAATGTTTGTAGAAGGGAATCCACACGACCGAGCAATACCATCTCGAGCATGCGCAGAGCAAATGTTTTCTCATAGGAAGAAAGGAAATGTTCGATAACACAAGTTTCAATTCCAGCCAGTCTCATTCGAGTAGATCTTTCTATCGCTATCGAATCTATTGTGAATGTGTATGTTATATATATTTTCGTGTTAATTGCAATTTACCATAATAAATATTCACGGCAGCAGATTTATGCAGACTCATTGATAAATTTTTAAGCGGAAGTAAGCGAGCATTAAACCATAGTCAAGCATCAACAAGTACACAGACAAGCGTGGTTCCGAAAATAAAATCAAGAAAATATTCTCAAGAATACTTAAATTTTGGGTTTACCAGTACTGAAGTAAATGAAGAAGAAAGGCCCCTGTGTATCATTTGCTCATATATCAACACATTGGCCGCAGACAGCATGAAACCTAATAAACTTAAAAACGACATTTGGAAACGCTTCGTGGTGAGTACGTCAACAAACCCAGAGAATTCTTCTAATTAAAATTAAAATCATATAAAAAGCAAAAATCATTTTTTAAAGAAACTTTGTCTGTGAATAAAAAAGCTTTAATTGCATCTTACAAAGTTTCATATAAAATAGCCAGATGTAAAAAACCTCACACCATTGGTGAATAGCTTATTTTGCCAGCAGCAATTGAGATTGTAGAAACTATGTTTGGAGATAATTTTTCAAAACAATTGCAGTCCATACCTCTTTCAAATGATACTGTTGCTCGTCGAATTGGTGATATAGCTGAAGATGTACAGTGTCAGCTTTTCTCGAAGTTGCGTGACAAATTGTTTTCAATACAGCTTGATGAAGCAACAGATAGTAATAAAGATGCTCATTTAATTGCCTATGTTCGATTTTGTGAATAGTAGTAGTAGAAGAAGTACTTTTCTGCAAACCAATAGAACTCAAAACAACAGCGATCGCAATATTTCCTATTTTATATGATTTTATGAACAAGGCAAACATAGAATGGAAAATTGCGTCGGAATATGCACCGATGGTGCTCGTTCAATGTCCGGAAGATTCCAAAGTATACAAGCACTTGTAAAACAAAAATCGCCTCAGTGCGTCTGGGACACAATGCATGATCCACAACGAAGCTTTGGCTTCGAAAGAAATGAGTCCTGGTCTGAATATTGTGTTAACTACGGTTGTAACCGTAGTAAATTATATAAAAATGAGACCCCTGAAATCGAGAATCTTTTCCGAACTTTGTAAAGACATGGGTTCAGTAAATTCAGCGTTACTATTTTATTGCAAGGCAAGATGGTTATCACGTGGGAAATTTTTGCAACGTGTTTATGAATTAAGAGAAGAAATCGCCATTTTCCTAGAAGAAGAAAACAGACCGGAAGCTGAGAATTTTCGCGATGGTTTATTTGCGATGAAATTGAGCTAATTGGTCGACATATTCAAGAAATTAAATAACTTGAATTTTCAAGTCCAAGGAGCAAATACACATATGTTGGATACGAGTGATAAAGTTAATGCTTTTTGTAGAAAATTGGAATTGTAGAACAGAAATTTATAGAAAAAAACACTAAAAATGTTTGCAAATGTGGATGATTGTACTAAAACTTACAAGGCTGAAGAAGAACATGTAAAAGTTGTTTTTGTAACCATTGAAAATCATTAGCCATGCTGGCAAAGAATTTTAAAAAGTATTTTCTTGCTAAAGACAAACTGATAGCAAGTTACGAGTGGGTTAGGGATCCATTTCATAAGACTCCCGAAGGACTCTCAATTGATGAGGAAGAAAAATGCATAGGCTTCACGACAAGTGGCGAAACCAAAAGACAATTTGAATTTTGGGCAGGAGTAGAGGATGATTTTTCTGCACTAAAAACAAGGGCATTTCGCATTCTTTTACCATTTTCAATATCCTACCTTTATAAAACTGGATTTTCTGCTGTGGCTTCTTTGAAGACAAAATATAGATCTCGGCTAAATATAGAAACAGAACTGAGAGTGGCTATTTCTAATATTAAGCCTTCCTTCGAAAAACTTTGTTCTGCAAGACAGGCCCAAGGAAGTCACTAATAATTATTAAATTTGTTTTTAAATTAGTATGTTTTGATTAAGTAAGTTTTGACTTAGTAAGATGTTTTACTTTATTTGTTAAAAATGTCAAAATGTATTTTGTTTTCTATGTGTATGTGTGCTTTCCTTTCAGTCACTTAATCAACTTTTTTAAATAATATTTGCTCTTGGATATTCTCGCGCCTCCCCTCTAGTGTGCTCGCGCCCCCCTAGGGGGGCGCGCCCCACAGGTTGAGAATCGCTGGTCTAACCAATAAACGAGCCCTTGGATCAATTGCATTATATCAAAATTAACTTTTCGATGACCGTTTCATATTTAGTATAGTATTTATCTCAGTGTGTCTTAGTTTACTTACTTTACTAGATGGTGTGTGTAAAGCCTGCTTAAGAGCTAGCCATTCCTTGCATCATTTTTCCCATACCTCCGAACATACCTCCCATGCCTCCTCCTGTTTAAAGAATGAACAAATTTATAAAATAATAATTTTGAATATATTACTTAAGCAGTTATTACTCATACTTCCGAAAATACATCCTGTTTAAAGAATGAAAATACTTATAAAATAAAAATTCGTATACTAATTAAGCAGTTATTAACCATACTTCCGAATATACCTTCCATGCCTCCTGTTTAAAGAATGAATATAGTTATAAAATAATAATTTTGAATACTAATTAAGCTGTTATTACTCATACTTCCGAACATACCTTCCATGCCTCCTGTTTAAAGAATGAACATATTTATAAAATAATAATTTTGTGTTTTAATTAAGTAGTTATTACACATACTTTCGAACATACTTCCCATGCCTCATGTTTAAAGAATGAACATAATAATAAAATATATTTTTTGTATACTAATTAAGCAGTTATTACTCGTATTTCCGAACATACCTCCCTGCCTCCTATTTAAAGAATGAACATAGTTATATGTTGTATCCTAATTAAGCAGTTATTATTCATACTTCTAAACATATCTCCCATGCCTCCTGTTTAAAGAATTAAAATATTTATAAAATAATATTTTTTGTATACTAATTAAACAGTTATTACTCATACTTCCGAACATACTTCCCATGCCTCCTGTTTAAAGATTGAAAATATTTATAAAATAATAATTTTGTGTACTAATTAAGCAATTATTATATAATCCTAACATTTTCTTAAAAATCTTTTATGCTCTCAAAAAATTTATTTTTATAATACATACCCATCATGTTACCCATTTGCATTCCGCCCATTTTCATGGCACCGCCTGTAAAAGAAAAACATGATCTAAATTCGAATTTTAAAATATGCAAGTTTATTGCAAAACTTCTAAAAAAGTGTGGTTATACAAATACAAATAAAGTCGACCAACTACAGGCCCTAGGCCCAGCAAGATTGGTCATCTCAATCTATCTTCCTCACGATTCCCCAATGCCAATCCAATTGCTTTTTAAAACTACCCACACCTGAAAAATTAACAACATACTCAGGCAAACTATTCCATTTGTCTATAACCCTGTTAAAAAAGATAATGCTTTCTAACGTCCCGATTAAGCTGTGATTTGTATAATTTGAATCCTTGACCTCTAGTCACATTGGCAATATTAAATTTCAATCCCACCACCTAACCCAATTTGATAAATTTGAATAAGTTAATAAAGTCCTCTCTAATCCTTCACTCCTCGAGTGTATACATACTTAGAGTTCTAAACCTCTCTCCATAATTCATTCCCAAAGTACCCTGAATCATTTCCGTAGCCCTATGTTGAACCCGTTCTAATAAATCAATATCCTTTTTAAGATAAGGTGACCAGAATTGTACTGCATATTCAAGATGAGGCCTAATCAAATTCTTCTGTATACTCGGGGACAACCTAAGTTCAGCCTAAAGCAATTGAATATTTATACATATCATAGCTTTCGCTTCAGGTTCAACTTAGGTTTCCCTGAGTATAGTGGTAAAATTACCTCCTTATATTTAGATGATACATTTCTTTTAATAAATCCCAACATTCTCTTCGCCTTTTTATTGGCTGTTCACATTGATGCTTCTGATTGGCTAGTAACTCTTTGTGTTACAGCTAAGTAGAAACAAATTAGTTTGCCATGAGGCAGAATCTAGCAACCTGTTATTAAAGGAAGATCACATGTTTCCATATCGTAGAGTAACCACTACTACTAGGTAACTACAAAATTTGCAAAATATGGGTAAGTCCACTGATTTGTAGGGTAAAGTGGGATCAGGGAGGAGGAGAAGCCCTAAAATTGGAAGATAAGGAAGTTTTTCCGACCGATTTTGAAGTTTTTCCGACCGAGATGCATTGCGCCGATGAGTTGTATTGTGCGCTCCGACCGGTTTTCAAGTTCAGCGCATAACGAAATGGCTGGCAGTATCCTATGATACATTGCGCTGAGAGCTTCTTTTGTGCCCTACTGCCCATGTACGAGGGCCTATCTTTCACCCTCCATTATGTTTGGCTGGGGTAAATTGAGTAGGAAAAGTGCTAATTTGTCATTTATGGCTAGTTAGGCTTGATTTAAATCAGCAAGAAATTATTTTTTTACTGAAATGTTCTCCATTAAACGAAGTATTATTTAAAAAAGAACGAGATCTTTTGAGTCTCTGGAATGCTGTAGTGTCTTTTCCCGGGCTGACTTGTATGCTCACATCTTTTAATGAGTTCCCTTCGGAGGGGCATGTTTTCTTTGAAGGAAACAAAGTTGGGTCAGCCTTGGGCTTGTAAACAAATTCATAAGTTTAACAATGTCTAATTTATATTTAATTTCTAATATATCCATTTTACCTCACATATAGACAGCTGATTTGTAATTACCTAGTTGAAGTATTAATCAACGATATGTTTGTAATTTAAATATGCTTTGGTCGGAATTTGAATATTATCTATTCATTAATGGTAAACCTTTAATTATATGTTATGTAATACATTTTTAGTCATTGTTATATACAAACCTTGCATCATACCGCCGCCGCCGGCGCCGCCCCCTGAAACAAATAAAACATTCAGACAGCATCAATCAGATAGCAGTGTATGCCCCTGACATTCGTATAGTGAAAACTTAAAACATTCAAAATACAATTACATGACAGTATTAAGCATTGATATGTCAAATTTTAAAACAAATAATGGATTCATAATATTGCGTATCTGTTCATACTATTTTTAAGTCCCACGTGCAGATGAATTTAAACTGTATTTATCTTTAATTGTTGTATCTTCTACGAAGAAAATAAAAGACTTTTAAACATATTCCTTGAAAAATTTATAATTTCTTTAAAATATTATAATAAGTTTTCATTTTTATGTTTGATACAAACCTTGCATCATTCCCATACCGCTTCCTGCAAAGAAAATAGTAAATTTAATATTAATATTTAGTAAAATAAAGCTAAGAACGGGTCCGTTAAAATATTCAAGTACACTCAAACCTGTTTTTGTGCTGTCTTTTTTTGTGCGACTTTTTTTGTGCGATTTTTTTTGTGCGGTATATGAAAATTTCAATCAAATTGGAACATAATTGATTATCTGGCTACCGAGACATATACAAACGTCTAGTCAAATAACAGTCGTCGCAAAAACTGATCACTGACTACATGGTAACTGAAAAAAAAGTCCACTCTAAACGAGTGCGAGGTAGTTATGTTCAAGTGACGAAAGTGATTTTGAACCAAGTTCGCGTATTGTCAGACTACGAAGGATAATGGTTATATGTTTTGAAAAGTTTTTTATGTGGAAAATAAGTACATATGTAAATAAAATATTTAAAAATGTTCGCATGTGTATTTTCTAAATCAGATTCCAAAAGGTTTGGCGAAATTCCAAGTAGCTGCCAAGCCTAGTGTCTTGATTTCGTTTAAAAAAGCAATTCCTAGTTATTTTGTAAGGTTTTAAGTTATTTTCTATGTAAAACTTTTTTTATGCGGTCCCTATCCACCGCATAAAACAAATTAATTGTGTTGCGAAAACTATTTTTTATAGCTACTCGTGAAGTTTTGTGCGAATTTTTTTATGCGTTTTTTTATGCGGTTCCTATCCACAGCACAAAAACAGGTTTGAGTGTATTCAATATTAATATATTCAATTAAAAAAATCATGTAATGTGTTTTCTTTCAAAACGAATAATATTTTTAGTTAGATACAAACCTTGCATCATGTTGCCCACCGCCATACCGCTGCCGGCTCAAAAAAGCTCTTATATCAAAGCTCTTTACTATAACCAATTGCTCTTTTCTATACTCTGACAACTACCCAATTGCTAAAATTAAAATTAACCACTGCCAAACTGTGATCTTAATTTTAAAATTCAGAAATCGTACATGATAGCGTTAAACCATTAAACTAAAATATAATATAACTATAAGCACGAGAGTGATGACTAAGCGTATCGAACCACTTTCCTCCTCTTTGAGAAGAGGTAGAAAAAATAGTCCTTTCGCATAGGTTTGCGTATATTTAAAACCGTATTTCTGGCTTTCAAAAATACATTAAATGTTACATATTTAATGTTTTTCCATACTTACTTACAAAAAAAGAAGATAAAAAGGTCCGAAAAAAAAAATATGTGACGTCATGTGATACGTCATAGCCAAGGACGAATGTTTTCTCGATCTTTCTTCCGAATTGTATGCTTCCGCGCTGCACTATAAAATACATTGTCGCTCAATTGGAGTCCTCACTCTAGTATTTATAGTTGTATTATATTCTAGCTCAGTGCGTCGGACATAATTCCATACTTTTTTTAAATATATATTTGACTTGTACTTGAACTTAACATATTTTTATTCACAATTAAAAAAAATACTTTAGAAAATGTCTGAACTGATTACATATTTTACAATATTAATGCGGGAGTTTCACTTGGCGTATCGTGATGGAAACTTACTAGTAGTTTCGATTTCTTCCCTACAGCTGACAACTTTGCTTTTGTTTGTTTAGTCGCTACGAATGCAATTCCGGAAAAGTTTGTTTATAATGTTTGTTTTTTTCCAAATAAGTAATATTTTTATTCTACTTATTAATAAATTTAAATTCAGAAATACTTATATCACAACTGTATATAATTAGAATTACAACGAAATAAAGAAAATAATTTTTTCAACACAAAAATGCTTCATAAACGACGAGTACAATCTATCTCAGTGAATGAAGTAAATATTTGTATATTGAGGTGTTATTGAATGACAAAAAGTTAAAATTATTGTACAGGAATTGAAGTTCCATGCTAATCTTACGGAACTTCTTCTGCAACGCGGATTTTTCTCCATGTTCGGTTGGAACAGCGGTCTTCTTCTTCTCGGCGTAAGACTCCCCCATTCACTCCAAATGCGAGCATTAAATAAAAGCTTCTACAAGTAATTTATTTAACATTTAATTCCAATAGTAATACCCTTTATTTCTAAGACGCGTGAATCGCAGTCGTTGATGATTTATGACCAAAGAACCTTTAATGGATGACAAGTGTTGAATTTTGTTTAAGTCATCCCTGTTTAGGAATTCAGGACACTAAAGTAACAAATATTTAGATTTCCTAAATAAACTCCAATTAGTTTTTCTAAAAATTTGTTAAATTTTAAGACTGTCGATATCCACGGAGTAAAGAAGAAGGTGGAGGTGCGAACAAGTCTAAAACCGGTTTGCAATGTGAAGTAAGCAATCGCAAGTAGGAACTGGCCAAGTATTTGGCGCTATTACAAAGCACTACTTTGTACCAGTACTTGGCGATAACTTAATTTGAAAATAATGCATTCCTCGTTGGAAAACTACTGCAAACTAGGTTTGTTTGTGCCTAGTTTGGGGTTGCTAACTTACGTCTCATGAAATCTCGCCAAATCATCTCCACCTTTTTCTTTACTTCGTGGTCGATATCGAATTTAGGACTGCCGCTTTTAGTTTATAATTTCACAACGGGAGAGTTTCACGCCGAGAAGAAGAAGACCGCTGTTCCAAACGAACACGGATAACACGCCGAAGAAGCTTCGTCGGAATTTGAATATTACGTATTCATTAATTGCAAAACTACGATTTTAAGTTATGTAATAAATATTTAGTCATTGTTATATACAAACCTTGCATCATTCCTCCGCCGCCGCCTCCTGAAACAAATAAAACATTTACGTTAACGAAATAAGATAGTATTTAATTATTAGTAAATACCATTTAAAGTACAAGTTATTTTAATATATTACTGATTTCACTTGTCTTGGATACAACAGTATATTTAAAAAAGCAAGACAGAAAGGAAAAGTAGTGCTTATTAAAAAAAAATGTGTAAAAGTCACTTGCATATTTTCTTTTCATTTTTATTATTAAATATATTATACTCGGGGACAACCTAAGTTGGACCTGAAGTGGAAGCTATGATATGTATAAGTATTCAATTGCTTTAGGCTCAACTTAGGTTGTCCCCGAGTATAGCAAAATATCTGTGACGCAATAAAAACAAAATAAACGAAAATTTTCAAATCCTGGTTAAACGATCAAGAAAAACTTAACTAACTTCGATAAAAAAAAAGAAAGGTTATTTTAAACATTTTTTTTTTTAATTTCATATTAAGCTATTTTTGCTTTAAAGAAATACATCTCTATCCAACACTGCCATATGCACATCAATATAAACTGTAGTTATCTATAATTGTTGTATCTTCTACGAAGAAAATAAAAAAGGCTTTTAAATATACTTCTTAAAACATTTCTAATTTCTTTTGCAATAAATTTAAATTTTTATTTTCGATACAAACCTTGCATCATGCTGCCCATTCCCATACCGCTTCCTGCAAAGGAAATAGTGAATTTAATATTAATATTTAGTAAAATAAAATTATGTACGGGTCTGTTAAAAAATTCTTGAATTTTATTTTTAAAAAAAATCATGTAATATTTTTTCTTGCAAAACGAATAATATTTTCCAGTTAGATACAAACTTTGCATCCTGTTGCCCACCGCCATACCGCAGCCGGCTCAAAATAGCTTTTATATCAAAGCTCTCTTCTAAACCACACTGACAACGGCTTAATTGCTAAACTATAATTAAGCACAGCCAAACTGTGTTCTAAATTTTAAAATTCAGAAATCGTACGGGATAGCGTCAGACCACTGAACTAGAATATAATAAGCACTGGTGGAGGAATAAGCGTTGTCAACCACTTTACTCCTTTTTGAACGAAGGCAGAAAAATAGCCCATTCGCATATGTTTGCGTAGGTTTAAAAACGCATTTCTGGTTTTCAAAAATACATTAAATATTACGTATTTAATGTTTTCCTATACTTACTTACAAAAAAAAAATAAGATAAAAGGCACCGAAATAAACAGTTTTAAACATTTCTGTGACGTCACATAAGAAACCCGCATATTCAAGGATGAATGTTTTCTCAACCTTTCTTCCGAATTGTATGCATCCGCTCGGCACGGTAAAGTACATTGTCGTTCAATGGGAGTCTAGTGCTTATAGTTATATCATATTCTAGTTCAGGGTCATTCCATGAAAAGTGGACATTCAAGTATTTTTTTTAATTTTTTATTTCATGGTTAATTTTTACTTGATTTTGTAGATAATATGTTAAATTTTGTTAGCAAAAGTGATTTGTTTCCAACTACTTGTTTTCTTGCAAATGGCACCTATTAGAACATTTGGTTTGTTGTAAGCTGAATATTATCCAAAGTTTAGTGAAATTTGAGGTAAGTTTTTCATTTGCTTTATAAAATATTAATAAATAAAATAATTCTTATCTTATTCCTTAATATTTTCTGTATTTAAAAAGCTAAATATTAGGAAAATTATTGTTGTTTAATTATAGTTTTTTTAGACTTAGTTGAGAGGCAACCCACGTGTAACCTGAGTTACCAAAACATGAAATTTTCTTTCCCATTTACTTAATAATATTAAGTAATACTTCATAATAAGTTTCCTCTTTACAAATGGGAAACATAATTCATTCTTACATTTAATTTTTTTAAATTTCGAATATTACTTGCTATAATTGATATTGAAATTATGTAACCTGAGTTACCACATCTTCATGTAACCTGAGTTACCATGTAAATTTAACATCTGATAGCTTTTCTTCCTCTCATAATGCATCCATTACGTGAATTTTGTGTTTTTAATCACATTGGTATTAGACATGTATAAGAATAGTTTTGTTGATATAATAATTAAATAGGTTTTCGATAAATTATAAAATCTCAAAATATTCCCTTAAAAATTTTCGAGAAAGTTGACTTTAAATGTTTATTATTTCTGTTTTATAGTGATATTGTAATGACCTTGACACCAGCTGGAAAACGTGAAGAGGGAAAATAAACAAAAAATAAGAAAACACGTTTCCAACCATAGAAAATTATAGAGCGAAAAGTGTGTTATTCCCAATCAAATTCCTATTTAAAAAAGTGCATCATCCATGAGTAGAGCTACAAGCCGGACGCTCAGCATACTCCCCCCAAAAAAGAAATTCATTATAAAAAGGCTTTGTGAGAAATATGGTGATTCTAATACACCATCCCAGCAGGATCAAATTATGCATCGCTACCGCATAAGTTTGGATAAAATTTCAAAAGTAATGATGGCGAGGATGTTAAAATCATGTGTCTCAAATTAATAGGAGAAAGTGGTTTAAAGTGGATGACACAGATATTTCGTATACACAGTTCAGTAAAATGTTACGTGTTCTACCGACTCCATCATTAGTTATGAAAGGAAACCGTGTCACATATGAATTTAGCACTAAAATTGATGTGTTTAAAAAGACATAGATTTCTGTGTTTTAAATTATTTTCTGTATTTTGTTATGGTTTGATTAAATAATGTCGCAATAGAGCTGCACAGTGGGCTATTGGCGACGGTTCGGGGCCTATCTCGAAGGAAAGACTCGTATTTTTGAAGCATCTCAGATGACGAGGACAACATCTGAGCTGGCACCCAACGCCTTCAATAGACGTCGGGACTTTGGACCCCGATCAGATTTATCGTGCACCAGCCCCGTATACACGCCGTTAATTTTTTGTGTATGTTCTGGATGACATTCTAGTAGTATTTTGTAGTATTAGTATTTTGGTAGCGAAGTTGGCAACCCTCCAATCGCAATATCACTACTTTTTTACTATTCTTAGTCTAGTCCGTCGCACAGGTTCGAACCTGGAACCCTCGGATTCCCAGTTGATGCATTAATCCACTCGGCCACGGAGGCCTCGTATATTTTGTTATGAAATTTGTTCTTTCCTTAAATATTGGGTATTTTTAAAGAACAGAAAAAGTTTTTTGTTTGCATATTAAAACTCTACATATATGCATTTTCATGCAATATATTACTTTCAAATTATTACTAAAATAACAGTAATTTAATTGCTTCATATAAAATGTGAAAAAGTTGGATAAGTTAATCAAAATTCCAAAGGAAATACTGAGAAAATTATTAGAAGAGCATTGTTAGATGATATGTAACCTGAGTTACCAAAACTCTGTAACCTGAGTTACCGGGTAATTAATTAATTAAAAATTCCCAATATGGATATTTATCTTCCAATGTAAAATTAAATGTAGATTAGAATACTAAGATTTATTTAGGATACAATTTATGAATTTAAAATTTCAATAAGAGCAGAGTTGGCAGTTTTTAAAGTACCAAGTATATTCCATGTCCGTTTTAGGTAACCTGAGTTACCGGAGGAAAATAATTTATAGTCGGACAATTCTGATACTTATAATATAATTTGATATTTCTAAATTAAGTTAAAATCAGTTCAAAGTTTTAAAAAAATGTATTGTAGTTTTAGAAATTTTATTTTGGGTAGAATTAGTGTGAAACCAGCCAACGTATGTGTCAAATGTAACCTGAGTTACCATGGAATGACCCTTCAGTGCGTCAGACATAATTCCATTTTTAAAAATATATTTTTAATTGGACTTGAAATTAAAATATTTTTTACGCAAAATTAAAAAAAAAAACTTTACAAAAGCCCTTAAAGTGACAGATAATAAAGTATTGCCGGCAGGTTTTGCTCAGCAATTTGTATCCCGAGATGCATTGCGCTGATTATTTGTTTCGTGCGCTCCGACCGGTTTTAAATTTCTGCGCATAACGAAACTGTTGGCAGTATCCCAAAATGCAATGTGCGGAGGGCTTCTTTTGTGCGCTACTGCGCATGTACTGGGGCCTACCTTCGGAAAACTGCCAATTTTTCAATTAATGCTGGTTGGAATTGATTTAAACCAGCAGGTAATTATTTTTTTTGCTGAAATGTACTCCATTAAACGAAGTATTGTTTTAAAAAAAAATCAAATCACATACTTAATAATGTGTAATTTATATTTACATTTTAATATACCCATTTTAACCCCTCCCCACCTTACCTATAGACAGCTGATTTATAGTTACCTAGTTGAAGTATTAAAAATCGATGTTTTACACAATTTAAATATGCTTTGGTAAGGAATTTGAATAATAGATATTCATTAATTGCAAAACTGTGATTTTATGTTACGTTATAAATATTTAGTTATTGTTATATACAAACCTTGCATCATCCCGCCGCCGCCCGCTGAAACAAATAAAACATTTCTGTTAACGAAATCAGATAGAATTTAACGCCTAATAAATAAAGTTTAAAGTAAAAGTTACATTAATATGTTAGAAATTTCACTTGTCTTGTATACATCAGTACATTTAAAACAGCAAGACAGAAAGGAAAAGAAGTACTCATTCAAAAGCGATTGTAAAAAAGGTCACTTGCATGCTTTCTTCTCGTTTTTTAAATATTAAATATAATTGCAGAACAACCTTGGCGCCGTTAATATATATATATATATATATATATATATATATATACTATATATATATATATTGCATATATATATATATATATATATATATATATATATATATATATATATATATATGCAATCTGCTATAAATGCAATCTGCAGTGAAAATAGAAAATCATTTGCAAGTCAAAGTCGAAGTGGTTAAAAAGCTTTTTATTTAGCAATATAAAAATTAACTCTATAACGAACGATAATAAAAAAATATAATATTTATGTACATTTAATATTTCTACAGTGCTATGGTATTAAAAAACACCACTAAATCACACTAAAAAAATTTGGGGTAAATTATGGCTACTTCCACATAGACTTCAACGGGCCCATAGAGGCAACAAGTTATGCGGCTTCCAGAAGTTACAGTTAGAATTTAGTGATTTTGCAGTCTTATTCTTAGTCAAATATTGAACACTGATGAATAATAAATTTGCTTTAATACTTACTGCCTGTTGAGAAAGACTGCATACCGGGACCTTAAATAATCAAAAGAAAATGTAAAAAGCAATATATATATATATATATATATATATATATATTTATATATATTATTTTAAATAGGCACCAAACCAAATAAATTTAAGCAAGAATTATAAATTATAAGTGTCGAATTAAAATTATACAGAAACTGAAATATCCTAAATTAACCGCATGTAAAATACTGTTAATTACTTCATATTTCTGCACTTTTAATTATTCCGTCATTTCTTCACTTTTAACTAATTCCTTCATTTCTGAACTTTTGTATAATTCCTTTATTTCTGCACTTTTAATTGATTTCTTCATCTGTACACTATTAATTAATTCGTCCGCTTCTGTACTTTTAACTAATTCCTTTATTTCTGCACTTTTAATTATTCCTTTATTTCTCGTATTTTTCCTTTAATTATTCCTTATTTGTATGCATCCGCGTGGCACGGTAATTTACATTGTCGCTCAATACGAGTCCTCACACCAGGACTAATATTAAATTAGCTCAGTAAACCCACCAACGAAAGATTGTATTTTGCATTAACATGCCTTAGGGTTTTGTTGCAACGTTTTCGTGCTATTGGAGAATGTCAATTGCCCTGACTTTTAAGAATATATTTATTACATTAGAGAAGAGAAAATCACGATGTGGGCTCAAGAACGAGGCAGCTCCATTTTTTTTTCTGATTTATACGTTTTCAATTATTGCTATAATGAAAAAATTACTTCATCGATCAAATAGCTCTTAGTAATGGCTCCAGAGATATAAAGGAAAAGGAGCTGTCCTTTTGCATTATACGATGCAATAAATGCCCAGTGTTTTTCATCCTTCCTGAATAACTTTGAAAATTGGAGCTGTCTCGTTCTTGCACCCGAGTCTTTAAATGCAATATTTAAACCCTTACCACCAGAGTTACTTGACCAAGAAGAAAATCCTGGACCTATAAAAAACAATCAGTTAGAAAGAGAGACAAGGCAATGGAAATACATTAACTATCGGACGGGTTTCTTTCATAGGAGGTCAAAATGTTATTATGTTAAATGGGAAACACTTATTTAAGATATACCGGTTTTCCAGTAACTTTATTTTATAATTAGCCCTAAATTATGTTAATTAATACGGTCACTTATAATTATTTTAGTTTAATTTTTTTTAAAGTGCTGGATATTAAATACAATATAAATAAGTAAACAATTTTAAAATTTTAAAATACAAATACAACGTTAAAATACGCAATAAAAATCCATCAAATCTGGACATGTTTCGGGAGATACGCCTCCCTTCATCAGCAGAGAATGAAAAAGTCTGTGTAATAAAATATAAATAAATAAACCCAGAAATTGAAAGTGTTGCCAAAGAAAAAAACAGAAAGACTATTTCAATCGGTTGGAGTTAACTATTGTGTGCCAACAAGCGGGAAATACTGGGACTGCAAATGTTTCGTTGACAATCGAATCAATATTGCTAAAAATAGGAAACGCCTCCAGGAAGTCAAGTTCAACTGGTGATTTGGGTTTGCAAATTAAATGTGGGTTAGAAAAATTAAATATATCACCATGGATGGACCATTTGTAAACAATATATAAAGTAAGTTCAATTTTTTTTATTAAGTGCCGGATATTAAATACAATATAAATAAGTAAACAATATATAAAATAAGACAAATATTGAAAACTCCTTACCTCCAGAATTACTTGACCAAGAAGACATCTGAGGACCTGTAAAATACAAAATGTCACCTCATGTCAAATCATTGTATGACTAAATCATTTTATACTTTGTAATCTTGTGTTCTGCGGCACCTAGTATTTGGAGCCGCATAGCCATAACAGCTATTGCAAAACTAAACCCAACTAACATAACCGAAGCAAATAATCCTCAACCAAAACTCCAAAATAAAACCGACAGATACTTTAAATTAAAACCGCCAAATTGCGCGCCCAGAAGAGAAGTTATCAATTCGACTGTTATATATTAATAAAAAAAATTATGTATGTTCGCACAAGATTTTGGTTCTAATTCAGATATTTGGACAATTTTTTTTGTTGGATTGAGGACGTTTCACTTGGGAGCCATTGGAAAAAAAATATCCGTTTATCCGGCATTTAACTATCCGGAATTCTCAATTAATTTGACCGTTTGAAAAAATATTGTCCGATTTCGAAAATTCTGTTTTTGTTGGATAGAGAAAAATCCAAATAATCGTTTATCCGGCTGTTATTAATCCGGAAATGTCGATTAATCGTATTTTTTAAACAATTGATCAGATTTCAAAATATTTTTATTGTACAACAACGACATTTCCTTTAACCAGCATTTATTGGCATGGATAGGGAATGTTTTACAATATACTTTGTAAAAACAAAGTTGAACAGAAGTTGCTACTTGAATTTTTTGAAAAATAATAATAGCGGGCGAAACCCTCTGCTATATTAAAAACTAAAAAGGAAAGCATAAAATAAAATTTAAAAAAAAAAAAGAAAACCGACTTTTAAGAAAATGCGCTAAGAAGTAAAAAATCAATTTTCTGGAGAATAATAATAGAGGGCGAAGCCCCCTGCTAAATTAAAAAGTAAAAAGGAAAAAATAAAATAAAATCTTTTTAAAAAAAACGGAAAACCGACTTTTAAGAAAATGCGCTAAGAAGTAAAAAATAAATTTTAATTTTAGGACCAAGTTGAAAAAAACTTAATTATTTAATATCAATTTTACACTTATTACTACAACTTTTTGAAGTCGGTGCCAATTTACAAGAATCATACATAAATTTTGGGGACGATTTCAAAAAGTTTTAATAAGTGTAAAATTGATATTAAATAATTAAATTTTTTCAACTCGGTCGTAAAATTAAAATTAATTTTTTACTTTTTAAAGCATTTTCTTAAAAGTTGATTTTCCTTTTAAAAAAAAAAAAATTAATTTATTTTTTTTATTTTTTATGTACTTTTTTGTGGAATAAGAGAAAATTTTATATATTTTTAAATATATATAACGTAATAATTTATACAAGTTATATAATCAAAAAGTGAAATTTAGGCGAGACCGGTACCTTTACAGACCACCTAAAATCGTGAAGTTTAGTATTATACACATTACTGATGTAGTGATTGGATATAAATACATATATCTAATGAACTCGCCATAGCAGCAATAAGTCGCCGATTGTAACTACACGGTGCTCGCCAAACTTTATTCGCCGCCAAGCGTAATTCTCTTTGGCCCGATTTTAAAAATTGGCGACAAGGCCTTGGCAAAACAACGTAAAATGGTGCGAGAAAAAAAACTAGGGCTGCCGTACAGCATGATATTGCTAGAAACGTCATGAAAAAACGTCATGAAATATATTGCCCACAATTTGTCGCCAAATCACATTTGGCTCCGTACACTAGGAATTAACCAAATCGTCATTAAAAAAATATGCATTTAAATTATTTTCATTTTAAACATTTACTTTATTACCAAATTGGTGACCCGGACGTGATTTGAACACGCAATCTTCGGATGTTCCGTGTAAAGTTTTATGTAACAAAACAAAAGTTCTGGTTCTAAATATCAACTTAATATTTCTATAGACCATCTAAAATTTAAGAAATTCAAAATGAAAATGTTTGTGAAGTAAATTTTATACTCCCAGGTTTGATTATTCAAACAATATCTGCTATGCATAAGCATATCAACTATTTCAATTTTTGTAACGTTTAATAATGTACTTGTATTTTATGCCAAACCTTTTAAAATTGAATTATAATGATTACTCATAAGATTTTCTCTATTTTTTGTGACATTTGGTTCCTCACTGGAGGGATACTCTGTGGTGACTCAATGTAAAGAAATGCCTGTTTCTAATTAACTTGCCACAACAGCGGTACGGTGCCAAATACAATAGTGCGGCGCGTGCCAAATATCCATCCGCCGCCAAGCGTCATTATTACCATACTGAACTTAATTAAAAGTTGTAGTAGTGCTGATATTATAATTATATCTTACCTCCACCGGCTCCACTAGACCAGGAAGACACCTGGGGACCTATAAAATTATTAAAATACCATTATTAAACACCAAATATAAGTCAATTAAAAATTCGAAAGGCCCAAATTTGTAGCTCGTGGTAACACAATTTTAATAAGTTATCTTCATAAAATTAGATCTTATTTCTTACACATACTTTTTGGGTGAGCTAATTTGATGTATAAATTGAGAAACGAAAATTCGAAACGTGTTTTTTCCTAAATTTCTGAAAAATTGTTTAATAATTCACTGAATTCGAATTTGATATATAACTAACCTATGCTATTGTACTAAACCACATTTGCGCCGAATGAAATTAACTCGCGAATTTGGAATGGATATATGAGTCAATGCATTTAGAAAAAAATGTTTGCGTTTTCAGACAAATCATCCCCATGGGATAAAACCATAGAGTAATGATACAAATAGAGGAATAAAAATGCTGATTTTCGTGTGTACATCATTGAAACCACGTGATATGTGGAAATGCCAATTCATTCATGCGCCAATATTAGTTGGCAGGCCTTGGCGACTTTAAGAACTAAGCGAGATCGGAGTATTGCAATATGGTTTTGTGTTTAATTTTGTATTTATATATCGTTTTTTTAACGAGTGGCACAATTTATGGGAGTTTAACAGATATATTAAAGATATTTTTCTTACTTTGTACTTTTGAAATAATTGCGTTACGTTTTTATGTAAAAAATTTACCATAAGCGAAGTTCTTTCAATTGTTATTTTGTATAGTTCAATAAGAAAATAGGAACAATAAAACCGGAGAAATATAAAGAGTTTCGTTTTTTCGAGTATTGAACACAAATACAAATATATTTTCGTTTTGTTAATGAAGAGGAAATATTTAGCGCAAATTGTTTGAAAATAAGTAAATACCTACAAATATTTTAAGAAGTTGAATACGGACAGAACGCCTTATCACCTTAAAAGAAGAAAGTGCAGCAAATTCGGAACTCCTGCAGATGTCTGAACGCCAAATGTGGCAGCGCTATAACCACGTGATGTGAGTTTTTCTTTTTAATGTTGACACCGTGGCCTTACGAGAGTCTGGTATTGAAGGCTCTATTTAATATTACAACTCTCTGGATAAAACAAGTTTTGATTTTTTGTTCCGCAACTTTAAGAGACTAAAACGACCATCACAAACTTTTAAGAACTATTTGGTGCCCTTCGGTATTAATTAAAATGTTCAGGAACTAATGGATTAATTAAAAGTGCAGAAATGAAGGAATTATAAACTCTGAAATAAACTATAACTTATACGGACTGAAAATTCATAGAAAGTTTACTTAAAATTTTATTAAAAAGTGCAGAAATGAATGAATTATGTAAAAGTGCAGAATAAAGGAATTATTTAAAAGTGCAGAAATGAAGGAATTGATTAAAAGTACAGAAGTGGAAGAATTATTAAAAGTGCATAAATGAAGGAAGTAATTAAAAGTGAAGAAATTAAGGAATTAAATAAAAGTGAAGAAATGAAAGAATTAAATAAAAGTGCAGAAATAAAGGAATTAATGAGCGTGCAGAAATGAATGAATTGGTTAAAAGCACAGAAGTGGACGAATTATTAAAAGTGAAGAAATAAAGAAATTAATTAAAAGTGAAGAAATGAAGGAATCAAATAAAATTGCAGAAATGAAGGAATTATTGAAACGTGTAGAAATGTAGGAATTGGTTATAAGTACAGAAATGGACGAATTATTAAAAGTACATAAATGAAGAAAGTAATTAAAAGTGAAGAAATTAAGGAATTAAATAAAAGTGAAGAAATTAAGGAATTAAATAAAAGTGCAGAAATGAAGGAATTACATAAAAATGCAGAAATAAAAGAATTAATGAAGCGTGCAGAAATGGAGGAATGGTTAAAAGCATAGAAGTGGACGAATTATTAAAAGTGAAGAAATAAAGAAATGAATTAAAAGAGAAGAAATGAAGGAATCAAATAAAAGAAGAAATCAAATAAAAGTGAAGGAATCAAATAAAAGTGCAGAAATGAAGGAATTATATAAAAGTGCAGAAATAAAGTAATTATTAAAAGTGCAGAAATGAAGAAATTAGTTAAAGGTATAGAAGTAGACGTATTAATAAAAAGTGTATAAATGAAGAAATTAATTAAAAGTAAAGAAATGAAGGAATTAAATAAAAGTGCATAAATGAAGGAATTATATAAAAGTGCAGAAATAAGGGAATTGGTTAAAAGCACAGAAGTGTACGAATTATTAAAAGTGATGAAATAAAGAAATTAATTAAAAGTGAAGAAATGAAGGAATCAAATAAAAGCAGGACTAAAAAAAAACAAATAAAAGAAGGACACAAATAAAAGTGAAGAAACGAAGGAATCAAATAAAAGTGCAGAAATGAAGGAATTATATAAAAGTGCAGAAATAAAGGAATACTTGAAAGTTCATAAATGAAGGAACTAGTTAAAAGTACAGAAGTTGACAAATTAATTAAAAGTGCATAAATATACCAGATGACCAGGAGTTCATTCCTGGACCTCCTGGTAAATTAAGGAAAAAAGAAACATACTGTAAATAGGCATTGCGCATAATAAATATACATTTCTGAACACGAAATTCTTGTATAAGCTTCTAATGGACAAATATACTCATATATTTAAGGTATTAGTACTTGTGTTACAAGAGAATTGGGGAAATATTTCTGTTGACATTGAAGCATTGATCCAAAAGAAATAAAATGTGTGTAGTCATAAGAAAAAAAGGAAACCTACGAGAAATTTTTCAGTGTAATGGGACAATGACTGAAATTTCTCTAGGTCACTTACCAGTCGACCAAGAACTCATCTGGGGACCTGCATAAATCAAATGTAGCGTTGATTATATTACAAATTGGCAAAGTGTTTATTATGTTTTAGGAACACATGTGATAACATAAGTGATCAAACATGTTACAACATAAGTGAACCAACATGTTATAATATATAACGTGTTATAGTTATAATATATAACGTGTTATAACATAAATGATCAAACATGTTATAACATAAGTGATCAAACCTGTTATAACATAAGTGATCAAACCTGTTATAACATAAGTGATCAAACCTGTTATAACATAAGTGATCAAACATGTTATAACATAAGTGATCAAACCTGTTATAACATAAGTGATCAAACATGTTATAACATAAGTGATCAAACATGTTATAACATAAGTGATCAAACATGTTATAACATAAGTGATCAAACATGTTATAACATAAGTGATCAAACATGTTATAACATAAGTGATCAAACATGTTATAACATAAGTGATCAAACATGTTATAACATAAGTGATCAAACATGTTATAACATAAGTGATCAAACATGTTATAACATAAGTGATTAAAAGCATCTGCGAGGAAAACATCTGTGAACAAAATCAATCGAAATTGAAAACAGCTATGAAAACCACTAATTCCAATACAATGGTTTGTTTACTACTATTGGTCTGTGAGAGCGTCAAAAGTGTTCCGGTGAGGGATTGTTCAAATACAAAGATGATATATTTTGTATTTTACAAAAAAAAAACGAGGCATTGAGTAGAAAAACTATGTATTTTCTATTTAGATTATTATTTTTTTGTTACAAAATATTAATAGTTTTGTAAGGACATAACCAAAAAAAAAAGCATTATTATATATTTTGGCAAAATAACCTTAAAAAAAAAAAAAAAGGAAACCGACATTAAGAAAAAATGCGCTAAAATGTAAAAAAATAATTTTTAATTTTACAAACAAGTTGAAAAATATTTAATTATTTAAATCCCAACATATATACAATTAATTTTAAAGTAAACAGTGTTTAATGTGAAACAAAAACACATTTTAAAATTTTTTCAATCATAAGATTATAGCCCTAATCGCGAATTAGAAAAACTATCAAAATGTCACACTGCCAAGAAAAGATGCATTTAAAAACTTACCTGAGGACCATGACTGCATACCTCCGCCATGACCTATGAAAGCGCGCCCACTAAACATTAGTATAATGCAAACTTAAATTAATATTTCAATAATTATTAATAACATATATATTAAACTATACTTAATGCCTTATTTATAGATTACAATATCTTAATATCATATACTGACTTGTAAAATGTAGTGCTCAATGTGTTTTTTTAATATTTCCTCAAAAACTATGGCTAGCATGTGTGAGGTTCTTTAAACATTTTTATGTACTCTGGGAGATGATTTTAGATTATAATTTATGCGCTATGTATACGTTATTTATCTTTAGGAAACAGAAATTGGGAAAAGGAAACAAACAGTGATTATTTTTTAAATTTGAATATTATTTTAGTCGCGCACTAGCAACAACTTATAACCAATTGGGTAATTAAAAAATCACATTGCAACTGTTTTTGGTTATAAAATTGCATCCTATTCAGGGCTGTAGTGTCTCAGAATTTGCAATCGCCAAACTGGTAGTGAAAAATTCACAAAATAGTATAACCCCAATTCATACAATATCGACAAATTGTCGATTATTTGCCAAATCTATTATCTGTTGTTTACAGTTTAGATATATTTTACAAAACTTCTTTTTTGTTAATATAATACGGCATATATTCTTCCTAATTTAAGCTGTCATTATCAAAATAATTATTTATTAATGAATTGAAGGTGTTAATCGTAAGAATGGCTTTCATAAGGGCAAAATACAAACACGAAAGCAACAGATATTTGTAACTGTTGCCATTCCGCGTAGAGAAAAACATCGTTTTTCAATCACCGCGAATAAGCAAACCGTAGGAGAATTATATATATAGACTAGAAATATAAGTTTATTGTTGTTAAAAACAGTTGGTGTGTAGTAGACTATTTTGTTTCAAGAACAGAAACTAGTGGTGAATTTTTCGGACAGAATTAACAAATAATTAATTGCAAATATTAGTTTTTTTATTAGAAGTGCTGTTTGACCTATATTATAATACACAGTTTCCGATACTCTAAAACCATATCTTTGTAAACATTAAACTATTTCGTAGGTTTCAGATTTGTCTCACAGAACACTGAGCATTCTAAAACAATTCAAGCAATTTGAAAATGCAATAAATGCTTTCTGTAAATACAATGAAATGTTCTAAGAATAAGGAATGCAATGTGTATAGAGACCTTACCACCAAAGCTACTTGACCAAGAAGTAAATCCCGGACCTGTGAAAAACAGCAACTTAATTCTAAATTGTTTTTAATTTCCAACCCTTTAGTAATGGATACATTGATAAACAACAATTGATTGTACAAACAATTGATTGTATTTTGCTGTCCTGTTTATTATTTGCAAAAAAGGTGATTCCTAATTTCTATAATATTTAAAACCATTTATAAAAAACGAGTAGCTTTGGAAACTAAACTCCCTAACTCCAAATTAATTCTGTAGTTTTTGCCAGCATTGCAGTATACGGCGATTTTTTTTCCTAATATGGGAATCGGGACGATGATATGTCTATGTAGGTGCTCACTAATAATAAAAAAAAATTTAGGATGATGAAAAACATCGAAATTAAGGAACCTCTTAGCCGATGGCGATTAGTGGCGCGACTGGTGAACCAACTGGTTGCCCCCATTATATCAAATGTTTGAATTATAGTTATCCTATTAGCCGAAAGTGACTGTGATCGAGCAACTCAGCAGGGAGATTAGTGGCTCAAATCGTTGCAGCCATTGTATGCCTATTAGTGAGTGACTCTAGTCGCGCAACTGAGTAGGGCGATTAATGGTTCAACTGGTAGCAGCCATTGTACGCATATTATCCGAGAGTGACTCTGGTCGCGCAACTAATCAGGGCGATTAATGGTTCAACTGGTTGCAGCCATTTTATGCCTATTAGCCGACAGTGACTCTGGTCGCGGAACTGATAAGGGCAATTAGTGGCTAGACTGGTTGCTGTAATTGTAACAAATGGGACCTATTAGCCGAGAGTGACTATGGTCGCGCAATTGAGGAATGCGATTAGTGGCTCAACTGGTTGCAGCAATTTTATGCCTATTAGTCGAGAGTGACTCTGGTCGCGCAACTGAGCAGGGCTATTAGTGGCTCAAATGGTTGCAGCCATTGTATGCAAATTAGCCGAGAGTGACTCTGGTTGCGCAACTGAGCATGGCGATTAGTGGCTCAATTGGTTGCAGCAATTATATTACACTTGTTTATGTGTAATTTTCACAATAAACCTATATCAAATTATAGTGTTTCCCAAAAGATAGCGGAAGGATAGATGGACTGTATATTAGAGGCACAGATTTAATCTTTATACAATGGGATTAAGGGAATAAGGGACACATTTGAATTTTTTCCCTTTAATTTTGCAGATATCATTATAACTTTTCCCCATTCATGTGTGCATAATTACATGGTAAAACATTAAAAAAGAATACAACTAAAAAAATAATAATTTAAAAAACTTAATAAAAAAAATTTAAAAAAAAAAAAGATTTTAATTAAAAAAAAAAGGGCCTCTCTTACTTTTTAAATAAGTCAATAAATAATTTTCTAAAAAAAACTATAAGTTTGAATTTTTATAAACAAAAGATTGCGTTTAACAAACTGTCTTTACAGATTTTGTTTTTGCAAATATATTTTTTTTTAAATTACTAATTTCAATGGTGAAATTATTTTTAAAAAAATAAAGTAATATGCTTGAAAATGCACTGTAGCAAATTAGGAACAATTTCGTCAAATCGATACAAACTTATACCTTACTAGAAACACGTCATAGCTTTATATGATATAAAAATAAGTACATAAACATCTTTTGGTCCCATTGTGCATGATATTACAATACATTCTAATTAGAGCGATATGAATTAATTTTTTAAATGCACTGTTATGCATTCCTAAATTAAGTTTGGCAAAAATTTATGGTGCGTAATTTTTTTTAAATGTAAAAATATTCAGTAATTGTAACAAATATATCCATATAAAAATATTAGTTAAAAGTTTTTACCTCCTCCGCTACTTGACCAAGACGAAAAACCTCCAGGACCACCACCCCCTGTTCATAAAATGAAAATATATTTTCACTGAAAATGTTAAATAGTTTATAAAAAGGTTTGAGAGAGAGATAAAAATGTTTTTCAAGTTATATAGATATCATCACGATGCTGTCTTCTGTGTAATCTCTGTTTAAACATGGCAAATTTGGATCACTTATATTTTTGTTAAGGGAACCCCAAACCTTATTATTTTTATTAATGAATTCAGAAACACCATTAATTTTGCATTACAGAATATCTTTTTCTGAACAATAATTTTTTTTATGTGTTTTTTAAGCTTAAATATTTTTTTTAAAAAAATACTTATCCTCCTTCAATTTTAAATATTATAAAAATTGATTAAATAACGTCATAGTACAGATTAGGCACTCGCATACTTAATAAGAGATTTTTCTAAATTTGTGTTTTAGTGGTCTCCCAAAAAATATTTTAAGTTCATATCCTAAAAATATATTCCCGTTTAATTTTCATATTAATAAAAAAATATAAATTTTAACATAACTATAACATTTTATTTTATAAAAAAATATTTATACCTTAATTGTTTAAAAAAAAACTTTCTGCGTTAATACAGCGAATATTAAAGTTTCAAAAATTCTTAACTGTTTCGTTTTAAGTAAATTTTTTTACAAAGCCTTAGCATTTTAAACATGGCAAAAAAAAATGTAATTAAGTAAATGCTGAATGTTGCAGATGAAAAGCAGGTAGGTAAATGATATATATATATATATATATATATATATATATATATATATATATATATATATATATATATATATATATATATATATATATATATATATATATATGTTCTCTTTCTTTGAATATTTTGAAATTTCGTACACACTCCTTCTTAAATACATATATACTCGGGGACAGCCCAAGTTGAGCCTAAAACAATTGAATATTTATACATATTATAGCTTCCGCTTCAGGTTCAACTTAGGTTGTCCCCGAGTATAGCATCGTTTTATGGAAAAAAATATGTTTTATCCACTTTTTCAGAATTTGGGGCTCGGAATTATTAAGCCCTTAATAATTGTAGATTAGAAATTCTTTTAAAATATTTTTCAAAAAATCTGTAATCTTGTCAGTTATAGAAAATGGTAAGTTATAATGCACAAAAAATATATGCTGCACCTAAGTCTTTTGACATGGGTATATTTAAGTACTTGGTACTTTATTTTATTGCACTTCAAAGAACAAGCCCCTCACATTTTTAAATATTTTTGTTTTCGTATTAAATTTTATTTATGTATTTAATTATATTAAATTAGCACAGCACGTTTTTAAGTGTGTAAAATAACATACGGTGCTTAATTCCATGTGGAAATATAATGTAATACGAAAAAATTGTGATTTAAAAATATAAATGGCTTGAAAAATTAAATTAATTTAAAATTCTTGTTTAAATTTATTTGTTTTGGCGCCAATTTATATGCTGCACCTTTAACTATTGTTTAAATAAAAACTGTTGTAATACCAGATGATTAGGATTGCATTCCTGGACCTCCTGGTAAATTAAGGAAAGCAGAAACATAAACTCAACCCTGTTTTTGTGCGGTCTTTTTTTGTGCGATTTTTTTTTGTACAATTTTTTTTGTGCGACTTTTTTGTGCGATTTTTTTTATGTGGTATATGAAAATTTCAATCAAATTGGAACATAATTGATTATCTAGCTACCGAAACATATACAAGCGTCTAGTAAAACAACAGTCGTCGCAAGAACTGATCACTGACTACATGGTAACTGAAAAAAAGTCAACTCTAAACGAGTGCGAGGTAGTATCTTCAAGTGACGAAAGTGATTTTGAACCAAGTTCGCGTATTGTCAGACTAAGAGGGATAATGGTTATACGTTTTGAAAAGTTTTATATGTGTAAAATAAGTACATATGTAAATAAAATATTTAAAAATGTTCGCATGTGTATTTTCTAAATCAGATTCCAAAAGGTTTGGCGAGATTCCAAGTAGCTGCCAAGCCTCGTGTCTAGATTTCGTTTAAAAAAGCAATTTCTAGTTATTTCGTAAGGTTTTGAGTTATTTTTTATGCGATACTTTTTTTATGCGGTCCCTATCCACCGCATAAAAATATTTTTTAATTGTGTTGCGAAAACTATTTTTTATAGCTACTCGTGAAGTTTTGTGCGAATTTTTTTCATAGGGTCCCTACCCACCGCACAAAAACAGGTTTGAGTGTACTGTAAATAGGCACTGCGCATAATAAATATAATTTTTTTAACACGAAACTTTTGTATAAACACCTAATCGACAAATATACTTATATCTTTAAGGTACTAGCAGTTACATACGTTTTATTTTTTGTTTTTTTAATAACTTGTAAAAACTTCAGAAATAGTGGTAGTTATTTTAAAATTTTAAATGACTCTTTTCTAGATTTAAAACAAGTCGTTAATATAATTGAAGGGGTAAGTGTGGGAGAAAGGGTTAACCCTCTAGTGCATGATTTTTAATATTTAAAGGAATTTTTTTTTTCGTTTTCTTTTTGCCCTTAGATCGCTGAAAAAATACACAGAAAAATCCTAAGTTCCTATTTAATCAAATAATTAATTAAAACGGTTGTGTAGCGTATATGCAACATCATGTGTTATTACAAAAATAATTTTCAAAAAGTATGAAAATATATATTTAAATAAAATCTACACACCTCTGGTATTACCTAGGATTTTTTGTAGAGCCATATTATACTTATAAGTAATATAAAACAATATTCGAAAACTCCACCTTCACGAGCCAGTTTTAGAACAACAGACCTCGAAGCAACTGATTGCCTTTATCACAATTATTTTAGAAAGATACGGGACCTAGTGGCGATTATAAGAACTAAGCACATGATTACCTATGTGACTATAATAGTGACATAAAACTCAATAGATTCAACTAGCGGTCATTTTAAAGTTAACATTTAAAGTTTTAAAAAATACATGAAAATTTCAGCTAAATTTAATTCTGTAACGTAAAGCATTTTTTTTTTCATTTAAAATTGAATGGGTAAAAAATAAAAGGCAAGGATTCCAAATGGATTTTTTCCCGTGGAATCTTTTTCTTTTTTATCTCACCCATTCAACTGATCTCCTACAAAAATCTTGGGTTACATAAAAAGACACATCACATTACATCATTATTATATATAACCCACTATTTTTTCAAAGCGAGCGATAACTTTTCGCTTGATAAAAAAAATCATAATCTTATGAATTTTATTTTAATAATAATGATTTATAATAAACATACAATGACGCAGCATTTAACGTTTCTTATAGCTTAGATTAATCTGTCTCTCATAAGAAGCATCAGTATTCAAATCTAAGCAGTCTTAGAAATCATTTTATAAAAGACCATGATAGGAAGAAAATATTTACGCAATTTCATAATAATAATTCAATTGTCTTAAGACAATAGCAGTAGCTGAGATATTATACTGTAATGAATATACTAGCCTCAGTGAATAACTTTATTATATATAAACTGAAACCTGTTTTTGTGCGGTGGATAGGGACCGCATAAAAAAACGCATAAAAAATTAGCACAAAACTTTACGAGTAGATATAAAAAAAATAGTTTTCGCAATACAATTAAAATATATATTTTTTAAGCGGTGAATAGGGACCGCATAAAAAAAGTCTCACATAGAAAATAACTCAAAACCTTACGAAATAACGAGGAATTGCTTTTTTTAACGAAATCAAGACACGAGGCTTGGCAGCTACTTGGAATCTCGCCAAACCTTTTGGAATCTGATTTAGAAAATACACATGCGAACATTTTTAAATATTTTATTTACATATGTACTTATTTTCCACATACAAAACTTTTCAAAATGTATAACCATTATCCTTCGTAGTCTGACAATACGCGAACTTGGTTCAAAATCACTTTCGTCACTTGAACATAACTACCTCGCACGCGTTTAGAGTTGACTTTTTTTCAGTTACCATGTAGTCAGTGATCAGTTTTTGCGACGAATGTTGTTTCATTAGACGCTTCCAATTTGATTGAAATTTTCATATGCCGCACAAAAACAGGTTTGGATATATATATATATATATATATATATATATATATATATATATATATATATATATATATATATATATATATATATATATATATATATATATATATATATATATATATATATATATATATATATATATATATATATATATATATATATATATATATATATATATATAATTTGTTCAACCTGTTGTTGTAACCTGTCACATTTTGATTTCCCCTTATTGAACATAATATAATGATTAAAAAAAACTTGGAAAATATATTAACGTCTTCTTACCACTCATCATTTGAACTCCTGTGAAAGTAAAATATAATTTTTAAAGTTTATTACTTGAAAAAAAAGGTGCTGGTATTATTCGTATACTGTATTTTAAAACCATGTATTTTTGAAGAGATATAAAATGGCCTTAAAAAAGGTTTCCCTGTTTAAGGTGCATCTGTAGCTAAAAATACTGTAAAGAATGACATTCCAAATTTCAAATTAAGAATATTGAAGGCATAGAAGAAGATTTCCAGTGAAAAAAACTTAGTTTAATAAAATCGCCGATAGGGATGTTTTGACGCTGTCCGAGTAGAAAACCGATGAAATATATGTAAAAAAAAAACACACAAATGAATTTAGTGATTCATCTTAAAGAAAATAATCCTTTATTCAACAGAAACATGACGCACATCGGATGTAATTTGTTGTACATTAGAAAAGTCAGCACATCGAAACTAGTCTATGTGGTTCCGAAGACTAGATGCTGAAGACTCTAATATTATTTCCAATGAGTTTAAATAATAATTTAATGTGTGTGAATATCGCAACTTTTAATTCACATATGTTATTTTCGGTTTCGGCTAAGACTGCGCCAAATTTCTTCTAACGCTGATTTTTAAAACTAAAATTTTTTTTTCTGAAATGTTCTCTTCTTGCCTTCAATATTCTTAAAATGGAATTTGGTGTAATTTCGTTTATTAGTTTTAACTACTGATGCCTATGGAAAAAATGGTTAAACAGGGTTAAACATGGATATTTTTTTTATTTTTTATTATTATGATATTCAACTTATTAATTTTTATTATTATAAATAAATAAATGAAACAATAAATTTAGTAGTAATTATACCAAAAAGGGTTCCTTTTAACTAAATATATTTTACAATATTAACTTTTCCAGTCGATATTGCTTTCGCTTTCTACAATTTGATAAAACATTTCGTTAGCAATTAGTTTTGATTATAATGACATGCTGTACAAAGAAATACTGTATATACATTTTTAACTGTTTTAAATTCACAAACAATTATATAAATACGTAATTTATTACAAATATTAAATATTTTATATTTTTTGTGATTTTTCCAGTAAATTATCGTTAAAATAAATTTAGAAAAAATTATATTATTGTATAGTGTTTTCTTTTGAGTTAATTAAGTTGCTGCCTGGTTCCGTATTTTTCGGAGATTTGTTTTCGTACTTTATATTTATTATCTGTATTTTTTTCTGAATTAAACACTTTATAGAATTATATCAATACACTTAATTATACCTAAGCCATTCCATAAATATTCATCATATTATTTTTATACTTATGCAAAATTTACATATTATTATTATTATTATTGAGGAGCGTACTTCCATAAATAATTATTTCCGGTGGATTACTTTTGGAGATACTTTTGAAAACAAGCTCCTTATTTTTTTTTTTAATAGTGAAACACATTCAATTTGACTTGTAGATGCATGTAAAAATATGTTGGAATTATTCCATTTATCCCACTCTTAATTATTTGCATTGTATTTTAGTTAATTGTACTTCATTATTTTATTGTATTGTATTTTATTTCATTGTATTTTATTATTTTTCATTGTATTTTATTATATTTCATTGTATTTTAGTGTATTTTATTATATTTCATTGTATTTTAGTGTATTTTATTATATTTCATTGTATTTTAGTGTATTTTATTATATTTCATTGTATTTTATTATATTACATTGTATTTTATCATTTTTCATTGTATTTTTATTATTTTGCATTGTATTTTATTATTTTTCATTGTATTTTAGTGTATTTTATTATATTTCATTGTATTTTAGTGTATTTTATTATATTTCATTGTATTTTAGTGTATTTTATTATATTTCATTGTATTTTAGTGTATTTTATTATATTTCATTGTATTTTAGTGTATTTTATTATATTTCATTGTATTTTATTATATTTCATTGTATTTTATCATTTTTCATTGTATTTTTATTATTTTGCATTGTATTTTATTATTTTTCATTGTATTTTAGTGTATTTTATTATATTTCATTGTATTTTAGTGTATTTTATTATATTTCATTGTATTTTAGTGTATTTTATTATATTTCATTGTATTTTAGTGTATTTTATTATATTTCATTGTATTTTAGTGTATTTTATTATATTTCATTGTATTTTAGTGTATTTTATTATATTTCATTGTATTTTAGTGTATTTTATTATATTTCATTGTATTTTAGTGTATTTTATTATATTTCATTGTATTTTATTGTATTTAATTATTTAATTGTATTTTGTATATAACAATTGTTTTGCCGTATACCGAAAATGGCTTGTCGGCATATAAATTAATACAATAATGTCAGATTTAAAATTTTCATTTACCATTTCTAACATATACTAACATTAGAATATTTGAAATTCATACTTATAAATTAACACGATACATAACCATTCATACGTAAAAAATCAAATTTTCTGCTAAGTTAATAGGACATTTTAAATACGCTTATGTAAATTATTACCCTTCCCATTATTTAATATATAAATAATCCCCGACAGTCGATTGGAACAATAATGTAAAATATATGTAGTAAGTCTTACCATTTCCGGTACTGCCTGAGAAAAAATTATTTCAGTAAGTTAAGTTTATATGAATTTATTTTACTAGAATTACATAATGAATACATGTTGGTACTTCAAAGTAAAGTTAATTGGTGTAGAATATATATATATATAATTTGTAAGATCACCTTTTAGTATTGCATAGTATCAATAAAAATATCTCCATAATCAACTGTTATTGTTTGGGGTAAACAATTAATTTACTTTAACAATTTTTTTAAACTAAAATGTAAATAAAATTGCAAATAACTCTTTGATTATTTGGAAGTAAATTTATAAGCAAATTACATTGTTTGCTATTGCTATTTTCAGCAAATAAAGATAGTGATGGGTAAAGTGAAAGGTTGGGTGGAAGAACCAAGCAGCTCCACTTTTCAAAATTGTTTAGGAAAGACCAAAAACACTTTAAAATACATAATTAAAAAAAAAAAAAAACTTTTCAAATTTGAGTAACACATAAAAAAAATCCCCTTCTTCTATCACAGAAGGGTTTACTTTTTTAATCTTTTGCCCTGTTTTTTTATTTATTCAAAAAATATAATGGAGCTGTCTGGTTTTTCCACCTAACACCGTAATTCTGTGGCTTGGCTTATGAATAAAATCCTTGTAGATTTTTTTCCGAAATCGTCAATGCGACTGCGAACTTCAAACAGCAAAAAATATTAGTTTTATTTATGGATTGCTTAATAAACTACACATTGTATATGAACTATAAATGTAGTATATACTACAAATATACTACAAATGTAGTATAGCTGTTAATTACAGTCTTTTAACAACTTAACAGACCAATTTTTTTACGTGCAGGGTGACACAAAAGTCCATACCTTTTATCAAAATTTAAAAGATATTATTACAAAATACATAAATATGAAATTTTTATTAAATTTACTTAATAACTTAAAATGCCAATTTATTGTGTAGATTGACCTAGAAACACGCGTCGACAACCGTTGCCAGCAAATAAAACGTTCTAAATGAAATCATGTGCAATATAAAGAATAAGCAATATCGCGTCCGCAATACGCAATCGTAACCGATTGCATAACCGCACTCGTGAACAAGTGCAGATAAATTGAGGAAATTACATCGCACTTATCTTGTATCAGCAAAAATCAAACAATTCTGCTTGTACAACGCCAGATGGCGCTATCAGTCTTGATGTACACACGCCGGATGCGAATTTGACAGTTACGAATGAAGTTACGAATCTGACAGTCATATAATAAATCGACAATAAAACGTTTGTCTCTAAACCGTAGTTTCTGACTTATTTACTTCGAGATAGGCCTCCGTGGCCGAGCGGATTAAGGCGCCAGAGCTGGGAATCCAAGGGTCCCCCCGGTTTGAACTTGTGCGACGGACTAGACTAAAGAAAAGTAAAAAAGTAGTGATATTGCAAGCGAAGGGTTGCCAAATTCGCTACCAAAATACTAGAATGTCGTCCAGTTGGTTTGGTTTGTTTAAACAAAACGTCGCACTAGAGCTGCACAGTGGGCTATTGTCGACGGTTTGGGGCCTATCTCGAAGGAAAGACCCGGGAACGATGCCTCGTATTTTTGAACTATTGTCAGATGATGAGGATAACACCTGAACTGGCACCCGATGCAACCTCAATAGGCGTCAGGACATTGGACGTGATCAGATTTAAAGTGCACCAATCCCGTATACACGCCAGTATAATTTATTGGATGTCCTGGATGACTTTCTGGTATTTTTGTAGCGAAACCGGCAACCCTCCGATCGCAAGATCACTACTTTTTACTTTTCGTTTGTCAAGTCCACCTCATGGGCTCGAACTAGCAATCTTCTGATTACCTACCTGAGCGCTTTTATCCACTGGGCAACTGGAGGCACTTTTTTCTTTTGTTCCATAAAAAAGTGTAAATCAGAAAAAAAAGTGGAGATGTCGGATTCTTCCTCCTACCCCTTCAATTGCGTTATTCAGAAGAAAAATAATTACATGACTTAAAACACGACAGCAGTGGATTTACACTTATCAATTTGCACATTAAATATTGCACGAAACTTTTTTAAAAATATTCTCAATTTAAACGCATCGTTAAATAAAAATATAAACTTTAAGCAGAGACGGAAGATGATTTATATGAAAACAATAAAAATCCGCTGCACCAAATTCATAATGTTGAAAAAGATAGTGATATGTTTATGTAAAAAGTATAACAGGACTGAAATATAAGTTAAAATAAATGTATTATTGATATAAAAGCATAACTTACTTATTACAGCTAAAGGATAGAAAGACAAAAAAAACCAATAAATTTGTTACTATATTCTACTAAGTGTTAATTTTTTAGTTTGAACTATATAAATAAATTTAATTGACATCATTTGGACACATGGAAAAGAAAACAGATGTACGTTTTCCTTCTGTGAAGGAATATCTGCCAAGGAGACATACAAGTGCAAAAAGTTAACTGTGGTTATGTTCTTCAAAACGTATGAGTAAATATCTAATATTTAATTAAATTATGATATTTTAAACAAACCTTAACAAATATTTTAAATCCTTGAATATATCATTCTTTAACGAAGACAATATGTTTTTTATGAACAAGTAGCTAAAGTGTCCGGCGTTGCCTAGGAAACAAACTGTTGCACCAGAATATAACTGTTTATTTGAATATTTTATTCATTTTGTGATATTTTTATTGATTTGACAATATTTTTTATTCATTGGCGACATTTTCATTCCTTTGGCTACAGTTTGGCTTCATATTGGCGATATTTACTCATAAGCCAATCATAATGTAAATTTCATCCTTCCTCATGGTTACTATGTAAGATATCTTACATTGTTGAAATATTACATTGTTACAGTATTGCATGCTTAATAATTATGTTTTAGTAAGAAGTTGGTTGTTTGAAATTTCATGTAGACAATCATCTTCTCCTTGCTTTGAAGGCCCCAAGTGTGAAAAATGTCATCAAGACCGGAATAAAACTGTAGATTTGTGTAAAATACATACATTCAAACAGTCTTCTTTATATGTAAATATCCTGTGACTTAGGTACAGGAATAGTTATTAAAGAAAAATTTAATAAAATGCTGCATAACTTATTTTTGTTTTTCGTATTTACAGTGCTCAAGTTTACATTCCTCGACAATATGATTCTTACAACTTCGTCATTGGCTAGAAAGATAATCATAAAATATTGTTTACATTCTTAAATTGTTTTAATTTTTTAATTTATTATTTTTAATTTTTCTATTTTGTTTCTGTTTTTGTTTCAATATGCAATACATGTCTTAAGAAAGTTATCAATGATAGTTGAACTAAACGATTTAACAGCGGTTTTTGTACAATTTTTTTTACAAAATTTTCTGATAATTATGTGCATTTTTTTAAAGGATATATTAAGTTCATAACTCTTCTTCTTTGTTAGATAAACACACATTCTACAAATTATATAGTTCCTAATAACGTAATATAATTAACGTAATTTTTTTCTGTAACTTCCAGATTTATTTTACATTTATTTCTATAAAGAAATTACAAATTTCCTATTTGCAACTCTTATTTGAAATTTATGGTTTTAACTAAACTAGCCCTACAGTTTAAAATATTTTTCTATTCTGTCAGTATAATAATATTTGTGTTTATATAGAAAGTGGATAACTATACATTCTTTATAACATTTTAAAGTAAAATGTTCATTTATCTTTCAAAACTTCTTTCATTACTGATTAATATATAAATTAAAATTTCAACTTACTTCCTGGATTATCTACAAAAAAATATCAAATTACAATATAAATTTACATGACATATTTTTACTACTATTAAAATAAATATAATATTCTATTAAAATAAAATACAATTTTTTCTTATTTATTTGATATTCCTAGAATTTTTTTTTAAAAAAAAATTACATTTAATAAGTTATAAAATTAGTAGTAATGCAAAGAAGATGATAGTTTTATCATAAAGAGTAAAACCCAACCACTTGATAATTATTAATATTGTCTTACATTAAAATTGTGATATTTTTAAACCAATATAAAGATATATAAACTACGCTATCAGATTTTAAGCAAAACTAGGTTCTGTACTTGATCTTGTATTTTTTTCTTAGCTTATTATATAAATAATTGAAATATATTAAAAGCAAAATTGAAAAAAAAATATAAGGTATATTTTGAAATACTATTTATGTATTTTTTTACGAAAACGGAATAATTTTGTAACCCTTTACCCTCGGCAGACTCCGTTGCGGAGTCATGTATTAATGCTATAGAATTCGGAAGAATCTGCTATGAACTTCGAGGCATGGATTCCTCATAGTAGATATATCACAATGTTATAGTCTCCCTAACATCAAAGTGAAGCAACATGTATGGCCTCAGACACATGGTTTACTACGTCACCCATTCATAAATTTTTTCTAGTTAATTCATAAAAATATCTGGTATTGTATGAAGTAAAACAAATACTATTATTTCCAAATCACAAGTCATTCGCGAACGTTTTTTCATTCATAAATTTTGAAAGGAAGTCACGTGTCTGGTGCCATCAGGTCTGAGATGTTTGCATCACGATAATGACGCCATATTCGCTCTACTACAGTCCATGCATGCTCGAAGGCTATGAATACATTTATATATAAATATATATATATATATATATATATATATATATATATATATATATATATATATATATATATATATATATATATATATATATATATATATATATATATATATATATATATATATATATATATATATATATATATATATATATATATATATATATATATATATGGGGGCTTTAAATGGTTGCTTGGGATTTAAATGGTTAGCCACACCCCTTCGATATTATAATAACATGTCTCTAGTGGTAAAGGTTCATTTCAAAATTGGAATGCATATTGCATTTGTGCCATTAATTAAAGTGACACCTTTAAATTTGAAGCCTAATGTGTCTGAAAATGTATTTTAATACCAATTTTTAGTTTTTGTTATTCTTTAGGGTTAATATAAACAATGTTTTTTGAGTAACTAGTGCTATAAAGATAAAACTTTGTTAATAACCCAACTTACTTGATGAAAAGGATTGAAATCCTGTAAAAATAAATAGTAAAATAATTATTTAAAATTTAAGATGTAAATGATATTTTGGGTGCTTGATTTGGTTTCTTAAATCCAGATATTCTGTTTCAGCAGATGTCAATAAAACAATATTGTTTTTGTTATATTTAGGATAATATAAGAACTTTGTGTTTAACTCTATAATATTAGATAAATTGATATGTACCCTTGATATAACTGTACTTCAAGCGGGCAGTTAATCTGTTAATTGAAAATACTTTTAAAACGTAATATTTATTTTTAAACATTTTTAAAATTATGAGTTAGCCAAAATATTTTTAAATTTAATTGAAAACTCACATCATGTATTTGACTTCAGATACACAAAATACAACTTCCACTTCCCCTTTAGCGACCCCTAGCGGGCAGCCTGGACTTTGAAGACTCCGAAGAAAATCGTTAGTCGTATACAAATATTGACGACCAACAACAGGCTCAAGGCCCAACAAGGTTGGTCCATCTAGTACCTCTTAACTATCCCCCAATGCATATCTAACTTCTTCTTAAAATCCGTTACTCCTTTACAATTAACAATATTCACTGGCAAGTTGTTCCATTTGTCTATTACCCTATTATAGAAATAGTGTTTTCTCCCTTCCCGATTAAAATGGGATTTGTTTAATTTAAACCCATGACCTCTCGTTCTATCACTCATATTAAAATCTAAACCCACCACATCCTCTCGTTTAATAAATTTGAATAGTTGAATCAAATCTCCCCTAATCCTTCTCTCTTCCAGAGTATACATATTCAAATTTCTTAATCTATCCTCATAATTCATGCCTGAAAACCCTTGAACCATTTTAGTAGCCCTGTGCTGAATTTTCTCTAACAATTCAATGTCTTTTTTAAGATATGGTGACCAGAACTGTACAGCATACTCAAGATGTGGCCTTACTAAACCTCTGTACAATGGCAAGATAATATCCTTAGATTTTGATAAAAGTCTTGCGAATTTGTGAACTTAAAAGTTAACCCCAAAAAATTATAATGTTTGGATATGAAGTTAGCGTAAATTAAAGAGTTTCCAGACTTTCGGAACAGAATGGATAATTTGGTTAGTCAATGGTTTACTTACATTTAATATTATATTGATTTCTATGTATAAGTGGTGTTTTTATGTGTTTTATAAATTTGGTTAATTCGTTTTGTGTTGTTTATTTCTCATTTTGTTAGTCAGGAGCACTGAACTCTAACTGTAACTTCTGGAAGCCTGAAGTATTGCTGAAAAGTCCTGCGCAGCAATCTGTATCCCAAGAGGCATCACGCCGATGAGTGTTTTTGTGCGCTCCGACCGGATTTCAAATTCTGCGCATAGCGAAACTGTTGACAGTATCCCAAGATCTATTGCGCTGAGGCCTTCTTTTGTGCTCTACTACAAATATACTAAGGCCTATCTTTTTCCATCCATTATCTTTGACGGGTAGAAATAGTGTGCCCAAAACAATTTTTTAAAAGTGATTTAATGCCATAGATTTGTAGCAATATTAAATATATATAGGTATTATATTTTTTTCATTTAGAATTAACTTTTATATTGCAAAAAATATAGTTTTTGTTCTTGCTTTTTATCCATTTCAACTTTAACTTCCGAAATACTTTTTATTTTAATAGCAGATTGAATTTAAAACGGGTTTCAAGGAAACAAAAAACTAATCCAAAAGCCAATAACTGTTGGCTTATTTTAACATGATAAATATACAAAATATTGCGGTAGCGATGAAAGTTGGCTTCAGCTTCAATCCTTCAATTTACTTCAACTCAACAAAATGTCTTGCACAATCCAGGAGTTACAGTAAGAGGTCAGTGGACAGGAGATGGTAATGCATTTTATTGTAGGGTATTAGTGTAGAAACGTAAAGTATGGATCATTAATATATTTAGGAACTTAGAGCAACTAATATTGAATGGCAAGGAAGATAACAGTAGGTTAAGTGCGTGTACACGTAAAAGAAACTATATATAAAGAATTTAAGAAAACATTTTAGTTAAATTGTAATATAGAATTTGAGATGAATTTAAAATGTATTAGGGAGAAATTTGTTTAATAAAGAATATTATATATCCCTTTATTAATATCTGTATTTAATGAATGAAATATCACATGATTAATGATAATTTAAATGCAAGAACAAAGTTTAAATATCTTGCGTAGCATAACTACTTTTTAATTTATTTTCAAATAGTAGGCACAAAGTATTTGTAAAATTGTATTTTGCATAGGTGTGTGCTGGAGTCACATTTTAGTAAAAATATTTTACATAACATTACAAATTTAATATCCAATCTTAAAGAAAAAAACATTACTTCATTTAAATAGATACCACTAATACTTTTTAGAAAGAAAAAAAGCTCAACTATGATCTACTTTTAGTTGTTACTTTAACATGGTACATTAATTTAAATGAAACTTACCTCCGGGTCCACCTAAGTGAAGGTTAAAATAATATTATATCCTTGAAAAATTAACAATTCGTTTAATCACTAAACTTCAGAATTAAAAGTAATTTAAAAATAAATACTTTGATAACAATTCTTACACTTTATATACACTCTTAGAGTAAGGTCAATAAATTAACACAGAAGTTAATCTGTTGGAAAATATTCGAAATATAATTCAGTAATATAAAACTAGTAAGTAACAGAAAATGGAGCGAGAGCGGAACGACCTGATAATCAAAATGGTTAGCAGATGTATATGGTGATGTGAGTTTAATCTTCGAGCATGAATGGTCTGTAGTAGAGAGAATATGACGTTATAATCGTGAAGCCTACATCACAGAGCGAAAGGCCCATATCACGTGCCATCTCTTTAAAATTATGAATTAAAAAATACTCGCGATTGGCTGATGAATTGGGAAATGTGCAACAACGAAAATTTATGAATGGAATGACGTAATAAACCACGTGTCTGGGACCATACATGTTGGCTTCACTTTGATGTTAGCGTGAGGGACGTCATGACTCCTCTACTACAAAGAATCCATGCTCGAAGAGTTTAATTTTCTCTTAGGCATTGCATTCTACTTCTATTAGAGATACATTGTATCTTGTTGCTATGACTACAGACTCGGAATTAGGAGGTTTGTTCCGAGCTGGTCCTAAGCGTCCACCATAAGAGGGAGATGGTGGAGGCCGAATCATGTGTCCTCACGTTGGTCGTGATGTGAAGTTTGGAGAGTAGGGTTGTCATCGTCAGTTGACTTTGGGCCAAAATTACGAGGCAGTATACCTGCACCTGTATTTAGGTGTGTATTCCGAATAGTCCGTGGTGTAGCATTAGTGCGACATAATCATCCGACCCATATGCCTAATACATTTCACAGTTTTTCTACCCAGTATATTTACATTGTATATATTTAAAAAAAAATAGAATTTGTTTCTATCATAAAAATATTGTTGTTTACTATTTTAATTAGGATTTGGATTATCATTTTTTAAAATATTTTTTTCCGCATTGTTTGTGTGTGTGTGTGTGTGTGTGTGTGTGTGTGTGTGTGTGTGTGTGTGTGTGTGTGTGTGTGTGTGTGTGTGTGTGTGTGTGCGGGCTCTTAGGCTGTAGCCTATGAGGCCTATGCCTAAATCCGGCCCTGTTTCTATTTGTCTAAAAACAACGCGGTAAATATCCTAAAGCATGATATTTTAAAATGGAATCATTACATTTGAAAAGGAACTACTACATATGCGCCCTCTAGTGTTAAAACTGGATATATCCATTTTAATAAATTTTACAGGAGACGCTAAAAACGATTAACTTAAACGTGCTTTTATATCTAAACACGTGATTTTGAATAATTTTTTTGACTGGATTCAGTCACTTTTGGTCAGTATCATTTTAATAGGTGCATCTGAAATTTGTAAAAAAAATATATAAAAAATAAACACGATTTTGCGAAAAGGAGGAACTATCTGGGTTTGAAACTAGAGGGCGCTCCTATCAAGTATCATTAATTTACGTTCATATAAGTATTACATGTTTGTAAACAGTTAAACTCATTGAATTTTCTATTGCATTGATTGATATAAAAGAAATAAGCCCTTACCATGGGTAGAGAAGGAGGAGAAGCCTATTTGAACACAAAATAAGGAATTTTATTATGCATTCATATTTAATATATTTGATGATAACTTGGATTTCAAATATTTGTAGGGTGATTACATAAATGAATACAGATTGTTCCGTTAAATGTAGCCAAAAGAAAAAGCTTAAACTTATAGAACCACACATGGATAATTATAAATTTCAGTTGTATTTAATAGGTGACTCCTAAAGTTTATTTTCTAGTCAAATTCGAGGCTCTGCAGATTTAATGCAAACGCATTTTATCGTTTGCCAACGGTATTCTACAAATTGTCTGACCCACCCAGATTGTCAGAGGTGAGATGGTTGGACTTTTTCGTTTTTTTTTAAATGATTGCGTAGTACTCTAGAGTTTGCAATTTGTAACATATGAATTAGCATGTTTTGCTTTTAAATTATAGCTTCAAAGGAACCTTTCGGATAATTTTGGCCGGATCTATTAGTACAAATCAATACTTTCAGGTTACTTTTATCCCTAATATCTTGTATTAATATATAAAAAAAAACGGACAGCGAAGGACTGAGGCTATTAAGCTTTGAATCGTGAAAAATTAAGCTTTAACACTAAACCTACCATGCGCGGTCAAATGATCATTTTTGAAATTTCGCTTAGAATTTCTTGTATACAACGTTACTGTATCGCCATGTAACTTATTGACTATTCCTATAATATACATACAACCCATTTTTCAATATTCACAACTTTCTTAATTCTTTACTTTCCTAAAAAAAATTATAGCATGTCTAGTCTACCACGAGCGGTCATTTGGCCATTTCAACAATTCATGTTATTTACGACTATATTTTTCGGAAAGCGCACTCCTGAAATTGTTTTACGAGTCCACAATGTAATTGTGGATCTACAGTGTTGTGGCGGTTCAGCCATCTGGGCACCAAGCGTCCTGCGGGCCAACCAGGCAACGCTGTACAGACCGCGTCGCCCCAACCAGGCGGCACGGGTGCAGACCGACTCACGGCAGGCGGCGCTGACGGCAAAGGAAAATGTGCAATACAAAATAATGAAATTTGTAAAAAATGTGCTGAAAATGCATAAATGTAAATAAAACTTTTCTAAATAGAATTTTTTTTTTTTTTTTTGAAGCGGTCATTTGACCGTTTATGGTAGGATTAGGTATACATGAAATGTCGGTAGGTTTAGTGTTAATAGCTACGGGTTCACGTTTTTATAGCTAGTTTTTCACGTTTAAATAGCTACGTTTTCACGTTTTAATAGCTACGTTTTCACGCTTTAATAGCTACGGTTTCACGTTTTGATAGCTACGTTTTCACGTTTTAATAGCTACGTTTTCACGTTTTAATAGCTACGTTTTCACGTTTTAATAACAAAGTTTATTTTATAGATGGTTTGACTTACGGGTTGTTTTTAAGTACGAATGATTTACTGTACTTTGTAAAATTTCTATACTAACTTTGGCTGTGGCACACATACGTTTGTAATTTAAATTATAAAAATTATTGTTTGGAAGTTTTTGAAAAGTCAATGTTTTCTTTCATATCTATTTCTGATTTTCAGTTTCCAGACAAAATGTAATATACGAGCTGAATTGAAAAAAAATATAATAAATTACTCACTCGCTGCCGGACCTATTAAATAATACAATGATATAAAATAGTGCATTTGCTTTATAACGTTAAGTTACATTTCAGAAAACGTTACACTTTTATATGAAAAACAGAAAATATTTTTTTATATAAAACTTACCGCCAGCACTGGACCATTGCATGCCTTAAACAAATGAAATATCTAATTAAAATTATTTATTTTTAAAGTAGCACAATTGCATAATAAAGTATATATTTCAATTTTAAAAATAAATCATTCGCTTTAGTTCTGAATGAGGACTACTTTGGAAGTTAAGACTTTTATTATACTACAAGAGAAATAAGATATAATATTATATTGCAATTTCTATTGAATGATTTGTTCACTGAAAGCTGATTGATTACCAGAAATATATTCGCCAAAGTCATAAAACTAATTAATTGCATCTTATTGTCCATAGGATATATTAAACTTGTATTAGTATAATAGAAAAATACATACTGCGTATAATTTGTTATAGCAGCTCTGTAACCCAAATTACTTAGTTTTCTGTGAGAACTTTAAATTTATTTCATGCCTAGTTTAATGGTATGGTGAAACTGAAGTTATTTTTAAAAACTACTTAATTTTTTAAGAACACCTTTATTCTTTAAAAACTACTTATTTTTTTAAGAACACCTTAATTCTTTAAAAACTACTTATTTTTTTATAAACACCTTACTTCTTTAAAAACTACTTAATTTTTTTAAGAACACCTTAATTCTTTAAAAACTTATAAATTTTTTTAAAAACTACTAAGGAGTTTTTAAAAAATTAAGTAGTTTTTATAAATTTATTATAAAAACTACTTAATTTTTTAAAAACACCTTAATTCTTTAAAAACTACTTAATTTTTTAAAAACTACTTAAATTTATAAAAACTACTTAATTTTTTTATAAATTACTTAATATTTAAAAAGCTACTTAATTTGTTAAAAATTACTTAATTTTTTTAAAAAATACTTATTTTTTTTATGGACTACTTATTTTTTTAAAACTACTTAATTTAAAAAAAAAATACTATTAAATAAAACTATTTAACTTTTTAAAAACCACTTAATTTTTTAAAGAACAATTATTTTTAAAAAACTATTTAATGTTTTAAAAACTACTGATATGTTTTAAAACTACATTTTTTTAAAATCCACTGAATATTTTTAAAAACTACTTAATTTATATAAAAAAAACTTAATTTATATAAAAACTACTTAATTTTTAAAAACTGCTCAATTTTTTAAAAGCTGCTTAAATTTTTACAACAACAAATTTTTAAAAAATTAAGTTTTTTAAAAACTACTTAATATTTTAAAAACTACTTAATATTTTAAAACTACTTTATTAAAAACTACTAATGAACTCCAAGCATAGTATAATTTTTAATACTTTGAATTGACTACAAAACCATGGATGCATTTATCACTAAACCAGTTACCGACACCATTTTTAGACAGATTTTGTAGGTGCGTCCTATAAAAATAAATCGGCATAGAACCTTCTTCAAACTTATAAAATTTGCGATTTGCTGAAGGCTTTAAAAAAATAAAATTGAAACAAAAATTTGCGTTTAATTTTTCCTGTTTAAAACTTTTAAGAATCTTCACTTTTCGTGGAATAAATTAAATACTTCAAAATTGAAGGATTTAAAAAAAAAAAAAGCTTCTACAGGACAGCTTTTAATACATTTCATGAAGGATATTGAGACAAAAACCCTTAATTTAATAGATCTTCCAATTTTCAATAGATCTTCGTTCTTTTGTAACTTGAAACTTTGTACACAACAAACTAGAATTGTTTTTTTTATAGCGTTCAGGGAGTTGCCAAAATTTACCTTTTCCGCCGGCTGCACCTAAAAAATAAATTGATGGATTCTACTTAAGTTTATTATATTTCTTTTTCATAGTATTTATTTATATTTTTTATTCAAATTCAATCTGATTAACCCTTTGCACTCCAATAACACTTTGGGTTTTGCGTTCTTTTTAATGAACAGTTATTCCTCTTTATGTTCTTTATTTCCCCATAAATTTTTTTTGCTCATATAGGAAAACAAAAGAATAATCTATTTTGGATCTGCAAGACAACAAATTGAAAAAAGATCATGTTTTTTTTAAACGCAAGGTCATGGAACAGGGAACCAAAGAACGGGTCGTTCTTTTGGCGCCTGAGAGGCGACAGTGGAGTTCAAAGGGTTAACATACTTATCGTATTGAAGGTCAGAAAATAAATTTTAATTTAGATAATTCTATAATTCGACATGACTTTGATTAAGTGTTACGTTTAATATCTCGATTTTTCTAAATGACTCGTTAATTGAAACGGTGTTTGTTAACCTTTTCATATGGCCTTCGTTAAAAGTTAGGTTCCCCTACCCGTGTGCAAATTACTAAATGGCAGATGGGCTTTGGGCAGCACCGACTCTAAGACAAGGTCATGCCTCACGTGAGCTGACGTCATCACAAGATTATATCGTAAAATATATTGGCACATTTACACACCATCTGCAAGAACCGATGCAAACATACAAAAGTGTAACATATAAGGTTCCGATGCATAAAATTGTATTCCATTATAGCAAAGTTTGAATATCCTATTTAATTTTTTTTTTGGCATACAATAATACATTTTCAAGAAATACCTTATTTTTTTTTTAAAAAAAGTAACATAACATTTTGTGTGAAAAAAAAATTCACGGACCACTTTATATAATTAACGAACCACCAGTGGTCCGTGGACCACGAATTGGGAACCAAAAAGCAAGCGAAGGAACTGAGCGGGGAAGGAGAAATTCAGCCTACTAGTGATGACGTCATAAATCAGAGATACTGTCTTTAAGTCGGTGTTGCTTTGGAAGGCTCGACAAATAGTTCTCAAAGCATTCCGGAAAGAAAATTCGACTCACCATAGGAGGCGTGTAACTTCCCTGACGTTCTGATCGTTAAGAATTATTCTTCAAAGCAGGTAGATTCGCAGATGTGGGGTAGAGGGACTTGAGGGGTTAAAAAACTAAAAAGAACACCTGGGGACGATCTGTAGAAACTATTGGTCAAGCGTCACACCTCCGAAACAATGTAATGACCTGTTTTGCCGCAAACAACCATACTTTAGTCCAAATATGTTTTAAAAATTGTCCCCAGTTCCTCGCTAGACCGGTATTGTCCCAACCCACATGTAAAGGTTAAAAGTGCTTAAGTCCAAAATGTACAACTTTTGGAAAATTAAGAAAAACTTTCTATTTTTTTTCACTAATTACCAAATATTCCCAAACCCATTCTATTGATAGTAACAATAATAACATTAGCATTTATAATAGCATTTAATGAACAAAAAAATATTGGGAAAACAATATTTCAATTAAATAATTTTTTTTGGAAAAATCAGCCTTTTAACAAAAATTTTAAATTTAATGGGGAAATTCGGTCAAAATAGACTAAAAAAAAAAAAAATCAAAGTATGACATTTTTATATTCTTTTGACCGAAAATCCCCCAATCAGTTTTAGATTTTTGTTAAAAAGAGCGATATTTTAAAAATTTCTCAATACGATTACATGAAATGTTGTTTTCTAAATAATGCAAAATTTTTACTGTTTAATAAATACTATTAATACTATCAATAGCATGTTTTTTACAAATATTTTGTAATTAAGTAAAAAAATATAAAGTTTTTTTTTTAATATTTTGTAATTAAATAAAAAAATTGCATTTTTTTTTTTAAATATTTTGTAAAAAAATAAAAAAATAGCATTTTTTTTTCTCAATATTTTGTAATTAAATAAAAAAAATAGCAATTATTTTTTAATATTTTGTAATTAAATAAAAAAATAGCAAGTTTTTTTTAAATATTTTGTGATGAAGTAAAAAAAAATAGCAAGTTTTTTTTAAATATTTTGTAATGAAGTAAAAAAAAATAGCAAGTTTTTTTTTAATTTTCCCAAAGTTTTACATTTTAGACTTATGCCCTTTTAACAAACACCAATTCAAATGAGTTTAAGGCATTTATAAATCGACGAGCAGAATGTTTATTTATGAATATATGTTAACATAAAACATACGTATATTTCTAAAACAACAAAGATATACAAATCTGATTTTCCTCTTATCCAATAATTAAATTATATATATTAAAAAATTACTTCATTAATATGTAATCGAAGCTTAGTATGTAATTTTAGGCTTGTCCATTTGTTATTACCCGAATAAAATATTGCATGATTTCAAAGCATCAAGCACTGACTACATTTTTACTATATATTGCATTTTAATTATCCGAAATTGAGCGTTAAAATAAATTGTTCATTAAAAACTTTCACCCTTAACATAAAACCTAAATTTGAGGTTAGCATAAATACAATAATACAATGACGTGTTAAATACATTTTTCTGGATTATTTTAACTTGCTTTAATATATATATATATATATATATATATATATATATATATATATATATATATATATATATATATATATATATATATATATATATATATATATATATATATATATATATATATATATATATATATATATATATATATATATATATATATATATATATATATATATATATATATATATATATATATATATATATATATATATATATATATATATATATATATATATATATATATATATATATATATATATATATATATATATATATATATATATATATATATATATATATATATATATATATATATATATATATATATATATATATATATATATATATATATATATATATATATGTATATATATATATATATATATATATATATATAAAATATATATATATATATATATATATATATAAAAATATATATATATATATATATATATATATATATATATATATATATATATATATATATATATATATATATATATATATATATATATATATATATATATATATATATATATATATATATATATATATATATATATATATATATATATATATATATATATATATATATATATATATATATATATATATATATATATATATATATATATATATATATATATATATATATATATATATATATATATATATATATATATATATATATATATATATATAAATATATATATATATATATATATATATATATATATATATATATATAAAATATATATATATATATATATATATATATGACAGTGTTCACTCTAGAAATAAAAAGGGGCAGGGCGCTGTTGGCAGTAAAAAGGCACTCCATTTTTGAAAAGGCATTTCTTGTTTTTAAAAGGGCACTTTTTAAAAAAAAATTGTGTGGGCGTGGCCACATATTCACACATCGGACCCGTGCGAAACAAAAAAAAAATAAAGTTCCGATTTGTTGGTTGACATTGCTATTGTTAACGGTTCGGAACCTATCTTGAAAGAAAGACCCGTACAAAATTGATGTCTTTTTATGAAAATATTATTTGAAATCTAAAATTTGACATTTTAAAAATGTTTTCCCTAAAAAGCAGTTCTGTAAGTAGGAATCAAATCCCTTACAAAACTGATAAAAAGGCTACTTAAATCCAAAATTTGGTAATAAAATGCATAGTCTTGCAAACCAATCCCTGCCTAGTCCCAAACCATCTTCACTTTAAAAAAACTCAGAATTTCATATGCAGGCAACCAGTAGGATTTGTGGAATGCCCCGTGCTCGAAATTACCGCGGAATCATCGCGATTTCACAACACGCGTAGTTATAAAAAAGTTTGTTTTTCTTCTGTCATAATTCACTTAATTCCAATTTACACGCACATTTTTTTAATCAATGCCTTTTTTAAAGACAACTAGTGAAGCAATGATGCTTGTGCTTGACTGAAAAGGGCAAGAAGGGCGGAATTTTTTCAAAAGAGGGCGGCATCTTTGAAAAAAGGGGCATGAGGGCGCTATTGAGATTTAAAAAGGGCGGGCAGGGCGGCCCGCCCTTCAAACAACACCTAGAGTGAACACTGTATATGAATATATATATATATAATATATATATATATATATATATATATATATAAGTATTAGTGAATAAGTGAAACATAAAAATCTTCTGTCTTCATTAGATACGAAGTCTTAAAAGTTTTTAAAAAAATATCAAAATAAATTTATTTTCAAATTTTTTGATTGTTTTAAATTTAATGGATTTTTATTAGTGAGTGACTTTTAAAAAATTCCGTTAGAGTTATTTGTAGTTCTGTTATCTTTAATTGTTGGAGTTGGAGTAGATTTAAGATAATATTGTCAATGTAACCATGTATAATTCCTGTTATAATGAATTAAAACTTACCACCCATTCCCATCATAGACATTGATCTGCCTGCAGCAAAAAAAAAAAAAAAGTCAAAAATGCTCGTAAAACATTACTAATTCAAATTGCAATATAAACACTTATACTTTAAAAAAAAAAAAAGACTTGGTATCTTATATTTAAGAACTAAAACATAAAATAGCTAGATGAGGCTGAATTCATTAATTTATAAATTATATTTACGTACAGTAAAAATAAAAGCTGAAGAAATAGAAAAACAGAAGAAATTAGATGTCAGACAACATATTTTTGTCACCACCTCAGTTCGGACCACGAATTTAACCACGTAGAGATTGTTATGCGGCATTAAGTTAATAGTTGCCGTAATATTTACTTTTCCAATTATTAATTAATTATGAAATTATTAAATAGGTACCGAAATTAGTTGTCAATTAATAAAATTAACTGTCAATAAATGAAATTAGTAGTAAAACAATAAAATTAGTAGTCAAGTAATGGAATTAATATTCAAGTGATGAAACTAGTAGACAAGTAATGAAATAGCAGTCAAATAATGAAATTAGTTGTCAAAAATAAAAGTAGTATTTAAATAATGAAATTTGTAATCAAGTAATGAAATTAGTTGATTACTAATTTCATTGTTGATTAGTTGATTACTAGAGTAATTAAATTTCAGTAGTTGATTACTAAAGTAATGAAATTTGTAGTCAAGAAAGAAATAATAGACAAGAATGCAATTAATAGTCAAAAATTAAATTAATAATCAAGAATGAAATTAATAGTCAAGAAGGAAACTAGTAGTCAAGTAATGAAATAGCAGTCAAGTAATGAAATAGCAGTCAAATAATGAAATTAGTTATCAAAAATAAAAGTAGTATTTAAATAATGAAATTTGTAGTCAAGTAATGAAATTAGTTTATTACTAATTTCATTGTTTATTAGTTGATTACTAAAGTAATTAAATGTCATTAGTTGATTACTAAAGTAATGAAATTTGTAATCAATAATGAAATAAAAGACAATAATTCAATAAATAGTCAAAATTTTAATTAATAATCAAGAATGAAATTAATAGTCAAGAAGGAAATTAGTAGTTAAGTAATGAAATTAATAGTCAAGTAGTGAAAACGCAGTCAAGAAATGAAATTAGTAGTCAAAAACTAAAATTAGTAGTCAAATAATAAAATTAGTATTCAAGTAATGAAATTAGCAGTAAAATACGGAAATTAGTAGTCAAATAAGGAAATTAGCATTTAAGTAATGAAATTAGTAGTTATGCAACTCACCTCCACCCATGCTTCCACCCATACCTTGAGCCATGCCGCCAGACATACCTCTGCCCATGCCGCCAGCCATACCTTGGGCCATACCTTGAGCCATACCGCTAGCCATGCCTCCGCCCATACCTCCAGCTATATAAAATAGTAACACTCTTATTAGTACTCAATGAAAGTGATTGTAATTTAAACAGTAGACTCCCCGATATACGAACCCGTATACTAAATTAAAGGAGTACTTATTTATACTCATGAAATGGGTTAAACAATTTTTCTCTATCTTTAAGTAGGCATAACAGTTGCTTTTTAGAAGCTTCGCTCGTCCTGTTCAAGCTATCCACTGGATTCAAGGTATATTCTAAACAACATTTAGAACTGTTCAATTGTTCAAAAATATGTTCGACTACCCAGATAGTCACGAATCGAAAATGAAAGTGTCGAACGCAATGAAATTTGCGACTGCTCAATTGAATTTCAATGCTGCTTGTTAAAATTTGCGACTGTCCAATTAAATTACTACTGTCTGTTCGAAATTTGCAACTGCACAATTAAATTACTACAGCCTATCAGAAATTTGCGACTGTCCAATTAAATTACTACTGCCTGTTAGAAATTTGCGACTGTCCAATTACATTTCAATACTGCTTGTTAGAAATTTGCGACTGTCCAATTAAATTACTACTGCCTATTATAAATTTCAGACTGTCCAATTAAATTACTACTGCCTGTTAGAAATTTGAGACTGTCCAATTAAATTACTACTGCCTGTTCGAAATTTGCAACTGCACAATTAAATTACTACAGCCTATCAGAAATTTGCGACTGTCCAATTAAATTACTACTGCCTGTTCGAAATTTGCAACTGCACAATTAAATTACTACAGCCTATCAGAAATTTGCGACTGTCCAATTAAATTACTACTGCCTGTTCAAAATTTGCAACTGCACAATTAAATTACTACTGCCTGTTCGAAATTTGCAACTGCACAATTAAATTACTACAGCCTATCAGAAATTTGCGACTGTCCAATTAAATTACTACTGCCTGTTAGAAATTTGCGACTGTCCAATTACATTTCAATACTGCTTGTTAGAAATTTGCGACTGTCCAATTAAATTACTACTGCCTATTATAAATTTCAGACTGTCCAATTAAATTACTACTGCCTGTTAGAAATTTGCGACTGTCCAATTAAATTACTACTGCCTATTAGAAATTTCAGACTGTCCAATTAAATTACTACTGCCTGTTGGAAATTTGCGACTGTCCAATTAAATTACTACTGCCTGTTAAAAATTTGCGACTGTCCAATTACATTTCAATACTGCTTGTTAGAAATTTGCGACTGTCCAATTAAATTACTACTGCCTATTAGAAATTTGCGACTGTCCAATTAAATTACTACTGAATGTTAGGAATTTGAAACTGCCCAGTTAAATTACTACTGCCTGCTAGAATAGGCTCTGAAGAGTCTCCATATCGTCCTTCATGCTTTGATATGTCTTAGAAGGAAGATTGTAATTATTTTCCCATTTTTTTGGTGGTCACAAATTGTTTGGCGATGGTCATTGTTTGGCTGTTTAACTACACAAAATAAACCATTAATTTTGACACTTTAACTATTTCGTTTGTTGCTACTAAAGCTACGCGACTTGTTTAAAATAAAGCGAAGCAGTTGAGGAAACCTAATGTTTTTTATGCCAATACAACTGAAAAAGACACAGTCAAACAATGACCATCACCAAACAATTTGTGACTACCGTAAATTTGGAGCCAATTTCAAAATATTGCTGAGCTTCAAACAATATAAATTCGGCAAACCATGTTAATTACCAAATTGTAAGATACGTGAATTTTGATCGACTTTATGTGGATCTGTTATTGTCTGGTAAATGGGATTTGATTAGTTTTGATTCAAAATTAACAGCGGTCAATTATATAACCAGATGGTTGAAAATTTGAGAAAATATTCTAGATATAATCATATACAAATATAGGAGAAATAACCTCTTTACCCCACTTGGAGAGTAAAAACAGTGTTAGGTTAAGAATTTATTTGTAACCATTTTACAAAATAATTGCATTTTTATGATTTACAAAATCATCTAAATTTTCTAAAATACAATTATAAACACTTTACATTGTACAAATGGATAGAACGAAAATATTGAACTGAAATACTACCTAGTATTATAGAATATTTTTAAAAATCGTATTGAAGAAAACTTTTATATACCACCTTTATTGAGCTACTTTACAATGCATCATCATAAGTGTGTATTTAAAGCAATAAATATTTGTGTATTAATCATAAGATTAATAATAAATCTCAGTCTGCATTGCAGAATTACATATTTATTAATTTAAAACTTCAAATATTTTAATCCAATTTGCGAATTTAAACTTTGCGTTTTGTATTTTGAGACAATGCTCTTAATTTAAAGGAGATGTAATTTTAGTGATTGTATGAAAAATTGAAGTATATTGGCGATATTTAGTGCTTTTTTCATTCCAAGTATAAATTTGCTTTTTCATATGACATTGATATCAGTTTGTTTCGCACATTTCATTCATAGAGAAGGATATTTCGTAATATTGTTAGTGCCTATTCTATATTCACTCTATATTATACTGGTCCATTTTAGTGTGTTTGTATTTTGAGACAATGCTCTTATCTTAAAGGAGATGTATTTTTAGTAATCGTATGAAAAATTGAAGTATATTGGCGATATTTAGTGCTTTTTTCATTCCAAGTATAAATCTGCTTTTTCATATGACGTTGATATCAGTTTGTTTCGCACATTTCATTCATAGAGAAGGATATTTCGTAATATTGTTAGTGCCTATTCTATATTCACTCTATATTATACTGGTCCATTTTAGTGTGTTTGTATTTTGAGACAATGCTCTTATCTTAAAGGAGATGTATTTTTAGTAATCGTATGAAAAATTGAAGTATATTGGAAATATTCAGCGCTATTTTAATTCCAAGTATAAATAGGTATTTTCATACGACTCTTGGAATGAGTTATGTTTCACACATTTTAGTCTTACAGAATAATATTTTGTAATATTGTTATTGCCTATTCTTATTGATAAAACAGTCTGTTTCCTCTATACAAAGCTATAATGTTATTTAGTAAGAATTTTATGACGCACAGCGAAATTTATTTGAAATAGCAGTGGCCACTACTATGATAAACTCAGGAAGGACTCTATATTATGCTAGTTCATTTTATTTAACCTTTTTCCTGTCAATGAGTTGTATTTACCTCACGATTTGTTTAATCCACGAGTTTCCGTATGTTAAATACAACTCGTATCACATACGTATTCGGGCTTTATATTGTATAGCTATGGTTTAATTTAGAAAGAAGAAATAAAAAGGGACAGGGCCCTGTTGGCAGTAAAAGGGCATCCCGTTTTTGAAAAGGCACCTCTTTTTTTTTAAAAAGGGCACTTAAAAAAAAGTTTTGGGTGGGCGTGTCCACACGTTGACACATCGGACCCGTGATCAGACAAAAAAAAGTTCCGACTTATTGGTTGACATTGCGCTAGAGCTGCTTATTGGGCTACAGTTGACGGTTCGGGATCTATCTCGAAGAAAAAATCCGTACAAAATTGATGTATCTTTATGAAGATACTACTTAAACTAATCTTGTAACAACCTCACCCCAAACCATTTTCTCTTTAAAAAAAAAACTTTGCATCCCATATGCGGGCACAGGCGACTAATAGGATTCGTGGAATGCCCCGCGCTCGATATTACCCTGGAATCATTGCGATTGCACAACACGCGCAGTTAAGAAGGAGTTTGTTTTTCTACTGTCAAAATTCAATTGATTTCAATTTACACAAAACAAAATTTAATCGATTCCTTTTTTTAAAGACAACTAGAGAAGCAAGGACGCTTGTGCTTGACTGAAAAGAGCAACAGGGGCGGAATTTTTTTAAAAGAGAGCGGCATTTTTGAAAAAGGGGCATGAGGGCGCTATCGAGATAAAAAAAGGGCGGACCGACCTTCAAAAAACGCCTAGAGTGAACACTGTGTATATGTTACCGCTAAAGTATATAATGCAGTTATTTCATAGAATACCTAGTTATTCCATGAAATAACTGATCGTGTCCGTTAAAGTGTGTAATATGTTATTAATTTGACACTTTAACTAGTTATTCTATGAAATAACTAGGTATTCTATAAATTAACTAAAGAGAGACAGTTAAAGTGTAAAATAAACAATTTATCTAAAATGAAATTAAACTAATGATAGACAATTAAAATGAAAAAGAAACAATTTATCTAATTTATGCAGCGTATAAATGGTATTTATGGAAACGTACCATAAAATCATTTGTTACAACAAGGATTACTAAAATGACACTTGGAATTACAAAGAACATTATTTCTAAAACAAAAACGTTTTTTGTTGACACACTGGGTTTTACACGAACATCCCTGACCAGTACCTAAACTTTGAGCTGTAACAACCGACCGGAGCGATATTTCTACATCGGTACTTCTTCGATTTTAATTAATTTTTGTTCGCCGACACTGAACTGGGATCGGGAATATAATGGTTTTATGCGGCCGTTTCTTGTACGATATAGATTATTTTACACTTTAACGGGCTGCAGATCGTTATTCTATGAAATAACTAGTTAAACCATGAAATATAAAAGAGTTTTACACTTTAACGGACACGATCAGTTATTTCATGGAATAACTAGGTATTCTATGATATAACGGCTTTCATACTTTAACGGTAACATATACACTTCATATGATGTAGACACATTCTGCAAAACCTACTAGCGTCGTCCACCTTATCTGGCTGATTTATTATACGTAGTTAAACACTCAAACCATAATTATCTACCAACAATTTGTGACCATCTTCATTAACTATTAAATTAAGTACAGATTAAGCCATATTTATTTATTTAACTATTACTTGTGAAATTGATTGTATATTAACTAGTTAGGGAAATAGTTTTTCCATTCACTTTTTAACGAAATTTACTTAAAATTGATACAATTTCGTGATTAAGGTCATATTACAAATTTTATTGTTTTTATTGCACTACATACATTTCAATTTTTCGTATTCAAAATTTCATTACAAATGTCAAACTTCAATAATGATACATTTCAATGAAACTGTCATTTAAAAATTAAATATTAGATTATAAAATAATCTGCCAATGGTTCCTTAGACATCGTTTGAAATTTAAAAGTTATCGTTTGAGATTTAAACGTTACCTTTTGAAATTTAAAAGTTATCGTTTGAAATGTAAAAGTTATCGTTTGAAATGTAAAAGTAATCGTTTGAAATTTAAAAGTTATCGTTCGAAATTTAAAAGTTACCTTTTGAAATTTAAAAGTTATCGTTTGAAATTTAAAAGTTATTTTTTGAGATTTAAACGTTACCTTTTGAAAGTTAAAAGTTATCGTTTGAAATTTAAAAGTAATCGTTTGAAATTGAAAAGTTATCGTTTGAAATTTATAAATTATCGTTTGAAATTTAAAAGTTATTTTTTGAAATTTAAAAGTTATCGTTTGAAATTTAAAGGTTATCGTTCGAAATTTAAAAGTTATCTTTTAAAATTTAAAAGTTATCTTTTAAACTTTAAAAGTTATCGTTTGAAATTAAAAAAGTTATCGTTTGAGATTTAAACGTTACCTTTTGAAATTTAAAAGTTATCGTTTGAAATGTAAAAGTTATCGTTTGAAATTTAAAAGTTATCGTTCGAAATTTAAAAGTTATCTTTGAAATTTAAAAGTTATCTTTTGAAATTTAAAAGTTCTCGTTTGAAATTTAAAAGTTATCGTTTGAAATTTAGATGTTCGAAATTTAAAAAAAAAAAAAATTCCACAAAAATGAAAGTACTTTGATACGGACTTACCTCCTCCTTGCATTTGCATTTGCATTCCGCCTTCAGCTGAGAATTACGAAATATAACACTGTTAAAAATGTTGAAATCAATCACTGCAAAGTTTGACATTATTTTGCAAAAATAACTCATAAAATCTTATGTCAATACTCCTAAGTATTAAGACACACATATACTTCTAAATCATCTTGATACACTATGTAATGCTTTAAAAAAATTATAGAATTAACAGGTGTTAAACACATTATATCAAACAACATGACATATTTCTTGAATTAAAAGTCTAAGGGAAGTGGGAACAACAAATTCTTCAAAATGTCGTTTTTTTGAGATTTTTTACGTATTTTTATTCTCCAATTAACTACCTTTAAAATAGCAAATTATTTTCGTTTTTACAATAATTAGAAAGTATTAAATGTAATAAAATGTAATTGTTTCCTCTTGTTAAATGGTACCATTTGTCACCTTCAAATCCATTTTTTCCAAAATGGGATTTTTTGCGTTCGATGTATCTTTTTACAGAAACTTTCCATTATATATGTACAATTTTTTTAGTATACATGCCCCACATATACCCAAGATTATACTGAAATGAGTTTTTAAAGATTATTGTTTTATTGAAATACAAATACAACATGTACACATGTTTCGGGAGATACATCTCCCTTCATCAGCAGAAAATGAAAAGTCTGTGTGTAATAAAATATAAATAAACCCAGAAGTTGAAAGTGTTGCCAATAAACAAAAACAAAAAACTATTTCAATCGGTTGGAGTTAACTATTGTGTGCCAACTATAGTTGCCAACAACTCCAACCGATTGAAATAGTTTTATTTTTGTTCTTTGGCAACACTTTCAATTTCTGGGTTTATTTATATTTTATTACACACAGACTTTTCATTTTCTGCTGATGAAGGGAGATGTATCTCCCGAAAAATGTCCAGATTTGATGGATTTTTATTGCGTATTTTAACGTTGTATTTAAATTTCTTAACGCAATGTTCTATAAGACGAGTTTTTATCTTATTATTGTTTTATATTTATTAAAAAAAATATTCTACTGAAAAATTGATTTTTTTTAACCAAGTTGAAGTGACTTTCATTAAAAAATATTTAATTCAAATTGAGCTTCGGGGTTAGGGTTAGCAAAACTGATAGTTTAAGTTCAGATACAACTATCGAAGAGAGATACTTAAGCATTTCACAAAATGTAATTTTCCTTATTTTAGTGATATTTCATATTTTAGCTATCTAAACGATATTTTCTTAAACGAATTTTTATAATTTCAACTTTATAAAACTGCAAATTTTTGACTAAATTGAAAATGTATGTATATCAAACTCCTTGTTTTACAAGTAGGCCGTCTAGTATCAAAATTAGATAGATACATTTTCATTAATTTTACAGGATACGCCAAAAACGATTGACAGTAAAGTACTTTTGAATCTAAATCCATAACATTGAATGCATTTTTAGATTGGATTAATATATCTTTAATCAATACACTTTACAGCAGAAACACACGCATATTTGAAAAGGAAGAATTATGGCTTTTATGGAATGTGACATCGCGCATTGAGAACTATTGAAAAATTTAAAAATACGATTTTTGTGAAAAATGTGGATCTATATGGTTTGGAAACTAGACGATTTAAGCGAGATCAGAGGCTGTTGTCTCTGGGGGGGGGGGGGGGGGATTCTCAATACATGTCTGCTGTAGGGAAGAAATCGAAACTACTAATAAGTTTCCCACTTGTTACGTCACATGAAACTCCCTCATTAAAGAAAATTTAATTTAACAATAGTTATAAAGCATTCTTACCGCCTCCAGGTATCACAACTGCAATAAAATAAAATAAAAAATATTACAAATTAAACGCAATTGACCATAAAATAATAGTTTTACTATAAGTCTATATTAGGCAATAAGTACTACTTATTAGTATTTTTACTAGTAAAGAAGTACAAATCCTCTAAAGTAAATTTTACCCGGCTCCGCTGGCGGCACAATAACTGTAAATAATAGTACTTAATTAGTCTAAATTGTAGAAAAAAAAAGTAATTCAGTAAAATCAGTCATTTTAATAAAGAAAATAAAAAAACAGTAAAATCGGTCATTTAATAATGAAAAAAAAGGTAATTTAGTAAAATCAGTCATTTTAATAAAGTAAAAAAAGTAATTTAGTAAAATCAGTCTATTTAATAAAGGAAAAAAAATAGTAAAATCATTCATTTTAATAAAAAAAATAGTAAAATCAGTCATTATAATAAAGGAAAAAAATGTTGTAACGTTAAATTTATTAAGATACTAGCTGAAATGCCCGTTCTACGCACGGGAAGGAAATAAGTTACAAAATTGATACAAATACAATATTATAGCGAAATAAATATTTTCTTAATTTCTCACCCATCAAGGGGTACCACAGTGTTAAAAGTTCCAATTTGTAACGAAATTTTATTATCAAGATCCTGCAAGAACTGGAAAGATTGATAACATGGAGAAGTTGACTATACAATAACTTGGATATATGTATACCTTACTCCCGTTGATTAACATCCATATTTTAACCTTTAACTCATATATTGTTAATAATAATTATCTCCGAAAAACTTTTATTAGACACATATGTCAACATTTGTCGTTAAGTTTCAAAAATTGGCGAGAATATAAAAAGAAAAAAAAAAGAAAATTATTTTAAAAGGTTCACCTGCCAAATTCAAGATTTTCATATTTTTTCTATTGACGGCCTATCAATATGCAGAGGGGGGGGGGGGGGGGGGGGGGGAAAGCCACAGCACTTTTTTTTGGATTTTACCCCCGCACTTTTTTAATATTGAACTTTTTAAAATAAAAAATATTCAAAATCAAATTTTTATTGCATTGCTAAACTAAATTTTGTTTTAAAAAAAATCGAAACCATATCCTACAGACAATGGACGCAAATTGATTCACCCTCTGACACTTGCACCACGTGGAGGAGGAGTCCACAACAGCAGTTTTCGATTCCGCCCACATAACTCATCGTATAGGCATACCAAAAGAAAGGTAGGCCGCATCGAGCAAGGCAATTATTAACCCATTCCTCCCTCTGACCTTTGTACCCCGCAACGGGAATGTCGCCCTTAACTGCAGACGATTTTGTTCTCGCTACTCCCCGGGGAATCGTGCTATTGGCGATAAATGATCTACCGTCGTATAGGAAAGTGAATCACGTCGATAAGGTCGTTTGTTAAACCATTTTCCCCTCTGATCTTTATACCGCTTTAAGGGAACCCCAATAATTCTACGGGAAATCAGCCTTCGTGGATAAATAACATAACATTGAGTAGAGAAAGGTAGGCCGCGTCAACCAGATTGACCATTTATACACTCTCCCACTGACATTCCTACCACGTGGGGTTCAAAGTATTTATGAACCAATTATTACGGTACAGTGTGGCTTGTACCTATTGTCCACTGCCCGATAGCTTACCCTTTCTATGTCCACTTTGTACGACTGGCCCGCCCGAAGGCATACAGCGAGATGTTTCACAGAAACTGAAGCTTCGACAGCCGTGAAGGCAACCCAGCCCAACAGAGAGGACGCCGGCGATCACCGGGCCCATGAATCCGAGCGACCCGTGGTGCGAACTAACATCCAAGGCGACAACGTGTTTTAAAATTTGAACTCAACTGAAAGATTTGCTACTTTGCCTTTATTAACTTTATTACAGAACTTCACTCACAGGTAGAGTGGTAACATAACTGGCCTCTCGGCAGGTAAACTAATAAATAATGGATAACACAAAACTAACTGAGTGCACGGGGGCTAAATTACAAACTTTTATTTAGCGATGGGCTTCCTGTCTTGAACCATTATATTATTCATACTGTATACTTTTCTTCAGTTTGATAATTTATTTTTCGTTTGGCTTGCACTTTTGGTCGTAGCATGAATGATATGTGGGATTTTTCGTTTTCTTTTCGTTTTCACAGTTAAATCCCCCCCCCCCTTTTTTCTATGCAAGATATAAGTAACAACTCTGTCAAATTTCATCTTCCTGGGTATACAAAAAGTTAGAGAATTAGTGATAAGTGGCGAGGATTTTTACTTTTGGCAGTTAGAGTTCGAAGTTTTAATTCTACTACCAGAAAATTCTGTTGTGAGCAATTTTGGCTTAAAATGTACCTCTATGCCAAATTTAACTTTCATAATTGTAGTACGGAATATCCCGTTGCCCAATCATATTTTCACCATTTTGACATTTTATCACTTTTTAACACTAATTTCGCCATTTTTATGTTATTTTTACATTAATATTCATACTTTAGTTCATTTGGCGGTATTGTATTAATTTGGTAAAATTTTTTATTCATTTGGTGAATTTTTTATTTTTTTGGCGGTGTTTTTATTAATTTGGCGATATTTTTTTATTAATTTGGCAACAATTTGGCGATATTTAGTCATCAGCCAATCAAATTGCTCCTCATAGGTTACATAATATTAAAATTTTCCATTGTTTCAATTTTATATTTTACATTGTTACATGTTCTCCATGTTAATCCTATGGAGAGGTTTTTTAAAAATCGTTATTTTGGCAGTTCGAATTCGAATTTTTAAAAATCCTTTCTTAGTGCACCCCTAGGGTCCAAGATGTATCTGTGTTCTAAATTTCAGCACTGTAGGGCTTTTGGATCTGGAGATCTCGTGATCAATCAGTCAGTCAGTGAGTGAGTCAGTGGCTTTCGCTTTTATATATATAGATAGATTTTAGTTTATTTGGCGATATTTTATTCATTTGGCGGAATTTTTTATTCATTCGGCGATGTTTTTTATTAATTTGGCGATGTTTTTTTATGAATTTGGCGATGTTTTTTTATGAATTTGGCGATGTTTTTTATGAATTTGGCGAAGTTTTTTATTAATTTGGCGACATTTTGGCGATATTTAGTATCCAGCCAATCAGAATGATCCTGGTAGGTTACATAATATTAAAATTTTCCATTGTTTAAATTTTATATTTTGCATTGTTACACGTTCCCCATGTTAATCCTATGGAAAGGTTTTTTAAAAATCGTTATTTTGGCAGTTCGAGTTCGAATTTTTAAAAATCCTTTCTTAGTGCACCCCTAGGGCCCAAGATGAATCTGTGTTCTAATTTTCAGCACTGTAGGGCTTTTGGATCTGGAGATCTCGTGATCAATGAGTGAGTCAGTGGCTTTCGCTTTTATATATATAGATACTAGCAAAAGTACCCGTTCTTCGCACGGAGGTAAATAAAATAATGACAAATACCTAAAAATATATACATTTCCTCTCCTGCCTGGGATAATTGCATATACCATTTTAGAATTCCTCTTTAAAAAGTGATAAAGCTTTTTTTCATAATTTAAAATATTTTTATGTTTAATAAATTATAAGTTAAAAAATAAAAATATCTCTATACTACTTGGTTGCTCATACACCGATAAAAATCCTATAATTTCTAGTTTATCTCTCTTAAGGTATGGAGTTTTAAAAATTACACATTCCTGCGCCAAACTATTTTTATAAATTAATAAGAATTTCCTGTTTGTATGGGTATACATAATTGCATGAAATCCCATAATAAAAAACGACGTTTTAAAATCCTTAACTCATGTGGAATCAGCTGATGGGTATAAATAATATACTATCGTGGAGACGAAAGTCAGACGTTTCGTACATGTCGTTTTATAACCCTTCACCCCCCCCCCCTTTTACGCTTGCACCAGGTGAAAATTAGTGTACCGCTGTTATTTATTCAACGTGGAATCAGCCTATATGGATAAATGACATACTATGACGTGTAAAGGAAGGAAGGAAGGCCGTTTCAACCATTGTAGGCCACTTATCCTCTCCCCCTCTCAACCTTGTACCGAATAGGGGCCCAGTACAGTATATGTATATTTGCGGTATGTACATAACCGATTTTTTTTAACCCGCATGCCGCAATTTATTAGGGAAATGACTATAATTATATTTTAGTTTTCAGTACTTCCTTTAATCGATGGAATTTTAATTACTGTTATCATCATCATTGAAATATAATATGCATTATAATAGGTAATTTATAGGAATAAGTATTTATATAAAACTGATGTTTTTATTTAAGGAAAAAAATATTAAATCAAGTAATAAACAAAGCGCTATAATTTTCATTTTTATATTAGTTTTTTAAAAAAAATCATCAAGGAGGGTTTCATTAAATTGCAGTTTTAAATCAATAACTTCAAACGTGAATTTTAATGAAACTTCTGAATTAATTTCGATATTGAAATGTTCTGAAGCCATATGGAAGTGAAAAAGGCAGCAAAAACAGATAACATAATTTTTAAAGATGACAAAATTAAGAAATGTGATAAAGAACTTTAATGATTTAACTTTCAAAACATTCCGAACTTCCCTTCTTACAGTATTGCAATTTTGATTTGACTATTTCCAAATACCCGTTCCAATGTATCGTTTAGGCTACATCTTTGCAATATCTTCGACCAACAACTTGTGTATCTAATAAGTAGTTTGCATTTTTGACCTCAGTAATGCAGAACAAAAAATTTAAATTGCAGACAGAATAAACCTAAATTTTTTTTGCAAATAAACTGCCTCAAATTCTTTATCAAATTGAGTACAGAATTAGCAGCCCGGCATAAATACTCAATAAAAAATAGTATGTTTTGAAATAGTACACAACTTTCTTTTACTACGCCCGAATTCCCATGTTTTAAACCATTCCCATGAATAATATTATTACAAAAGAATAATCACCTATTTTATTTTTAAGTTCATTTTTTTTATTTACGGATTAATGTATTAAAAATTCGGTATTTACTCATTTTGTTAAACTATTTTTCCTAAAATTTTGATTTTGTGATACTATTATTAAATTCGCATCAAAAAATACCTGTCATTCAAATATTTAGTAAGTTTCCACAGCAAATTACAGCCAAGACGCACTTTATCCAAACAATACACTGTTATAACTTGGCGATAGTTTAGCAAACGGTGCAGCATACTATAATCTCACCATGTACTTTGAATAATTCTATATTTAATTATTAATGATCGCCATTCAATGTTTTAAAAGGAAATATTCATTGGCACATTAAATAAAATATTTTCTAAATTATCAGTTGGTATCTGAAATTGTATCCTTTAATAACATTAAAAAGTCTAATAGAGTTGAAAATTCACATTGAAACTAAGCTTTGTACAATTAAAAAAAATACTCGCATAACATATTTTTCAAATAAATAAAATGTACGTTCATACACAAATTACTCGCATTTTGGAAGAATTGCTCTAAAAGTTCGATTTAAGATAATTAAATATAGTTACAATGAACCTGTATACAAAAAAAAAGTGATAAAACAATTATACAATTCTAAAGCCTAAGATAAAATTCTGCTTGTTTAATTTTTTGAATGGTTCCGTATTGTAGCAAAAAGCCCAATGTGCTGACGTTTTTCAATAATTATTAAATCAAACAAAACCTATGACGTCATTTTTATATTGCCAATAACGAACAATTTTATTTTAAATTGCAAACGATATTTTCATCCATGTTAAGTCAATGGAATCCATTAAAATAGTTATAACATACGATTGAAACATCGTACAAACTTAAAAATTATCACAAAAAATGTCTAATTTTTTAAGTAAAGTATTCTGTAAATTTTATAAAGCTACGTTTTGTAATTATTGAGTATTCCGTGTAAAGATCGGCATTCTAAATGGTATATAATTTTTTATATTACATTTTCGCTTTTCTCCGTTGATTTTAACTGATTTTACTGTTGCCACTTCGTGAAACTTTGCCGACGTACGCTAAAAAATGTCATAACATTCGAATGGAACATCGTAGAGACTTGAAAATAGTCGCGTTAAAATTCTTATTTTTTGAACTAACTATTCTGTGAATTTCAAAGCTCTGCGTTTTGTAGTTACGGAACCTATAATATACTGACAAACCAACAAACACACATCCGGACAGATTTTGAAGATTTCTGCTTTATATATAAGATGGTTCATTTAAAAACGTGGACCAGATTTTAAGTATATCAATACTAAGAAAACACAGTCAGAGAAAGAAAAGTAGCATAATTTTTCTGCATTAATCTGGATGCATATTAGGTAGTAGGGTGCCAGTTCAGGCATTTTACCTGTTATGCAATAAAAATTCAAAACTACAAGGGTATTCTTTCAGAATAAATCCCAAATAGTCACCAATATCAAATGTGTGTACATTTAGTGTGAATTAAGTGTACATCTAATGTCAAATTTGTGTACATCTAGTGTCTGTTAAGGCCATGAAATATTAAGACTTAGTCGGATTATTAAAATTCAAATGCAATGTTAAAACTTAGCTATAAAAATACCTAAAATCTAGACATCTTCAGGGAGATAGATCTCCCTTTATCAGCAGAAATGAAAAATCTGTCTGCTCAATAAAATGAAAATAAACCCAGAATTGAAAGTGTTGCCAAAGAACAAACACTATCACAATCGGTTGGAGTTAACAATTGTGTGCCATCAAGCGGGAAATACCGGAACCGCAAATGTTTCATTCATTCAATATCGCTAAAAATATGAAACTCCTCCAGGAAGTTAAGTTCGACCGGAGATTTGGGTTTGAAAATTAAATGTGGGTTTCTGCTGATGAAGGTAGATGTATCTCCCGAAATATGTCTAGATTTTATGTATTTTTATTGCCTAGTTTTAACGTTGCATTTGTATTTTAATATTTTTACCCAATGTTCTATAAGACGAGTTTTTCTCGTATTTTAATCAGATTGATTGAAATTACGTTTTTAAACTTAAACACCAGGGCCAACACGTATCAACCATGGACGTATCAACCATGACATATGTAAATTGCATACCATTTACGCATGTAAGCAGATATAATTCGTATGTATGCAAGCTACACCAAGGGATTTTAAAATACAAATACAACGTTAAAATACGCAATAAATATCCATCAAATCTGGACATGTTTCGGAAGATACATCTCCCTTCCTCAGCAGAAAATGAAAAGTTTGTAGTTAATAAAATATAAATAAACCCAGAAATTGAAAGTGTTGCCAAAGAACAAAAAAAAAACTATTTCAATCGGTTGGAGTTGTTGGCAACTATTGTTGGCACAAAATAGTTAACTCCAACCGATTGAAATAATTTTTTGTTTTTTGTTTATTGGCAACACTTTCAATTTCTGAGTTTATTTATATTTTATTACACACATACTTTTCATTTTCTGCTGATGAATGGAGATGTATCTCCCGAAACATGTCCAGATTTGTTGGATTTTTATTGCGTATTTTAACATTGTATTTGTATTTTAAAATTCTTAATGCAATGTTCTATAAGACGAGATTTTATCTTACACAAAGGGATGTCAAGTAGGTTTTGCCGAAAAAATTATGTAATGAATGAATTAATTAGTTTATAAATCAAAATATAAGAGTTATAAAAAGCCGAATTCAAAAAAATTATTACGACATCGCACAATATTTTACCCTTGCGCATTATGGTCAAAGTTTGTAAAATTTCAACTTTTTATGCATTTCGTCGAATAGACATGTCTATTTACGACAAAAAGTAACTTTAGGGACACAATACCCAATTCTATGATTTCTTTTATTTGCTAAAATTATAGTTTGGAATCTTCTAATATTGCTTGAAAAATGCTAGAAGACAGGTATGTAGTTTTTTGCAACGCTAAGGCTTTCTTTCCTTTTCATTGAGAAATGTATTATTTTTAAGCACGTTGCAAAATATGTGTATATTATAAAACGGCATGTGAATTAGCTGTATGAGTAGTATTTAAAAAAAAATACTAAAGTCAAGAAGTGTGAGTTTTATGAAAAATGTGTATGTTATTATAAATAACTACTTATATAAAAATGAAATACATGTGGTATACAACATGTTTAATTCAATTCTTATGTATTATTTTTCAAAGCTTATAAAAGAAAGATTGATGAAAAAATATAAATATTTAAAAAAAAAGGGAAATTGAAAACCACACAGTGATTATTATTGAAAACATTTCAAAATCTGGTCCAACATCTTTCTTAGCCACATTTAATTAGTATTACTGATACATTGTCATACTTTAATACTAGTTGTAATACTAGTTAATAAGTTTTACTTATAAACTACTCCTCTAGTTAAGAAGTTCAAATCCACAAAAAGCAGATTTTACCCGGTTCTTCTGCTGGAACGATCACTGTAAATAATAGCACTTAATTAGTCTGACAAGTTTCAAACTATTTCTGTTTTTAGTATGAAAAAATAGTTCAAATGAAGGCATTTATAATTACTGAAAAGAAGTTACAAAGGTTTAATGTTAATATATTTATTTACACCAGCGATATTGGAAGTTTCTGTGTCGGTTGTAATCATTTAGGAGAACCAACATAAATAATTGATATGCAGTTTTACAAAATGTATATTCTGAAAACCAAAGATTAAAAATAATTTTAATCAAAAATAATTTTAATCAAGAATAATTATGGAAAAATATTCAATATTATCTCTTTAGCACAGGTGTTATTTTCTTACATAATTTCAGGTGTAACCAATAATTATGCCGTTCTTTGTTTACATTTTTTAACGTAAATTAGAGTTTACACCAAAGCTTTGAAAAAACAAATTTAGACATGAATTTAGAAGAAAAACTTTTAAAATTATAAACATGTTGTAAGTGCTTAAATTGCGTAGTATTAGACAAAGAAAGTATTTATTACTATTGATTGGCGTAAATTTTCACTAATCTAACAGAAAATAAAAAATTCATAACAAAAATAAAAAATTCACACATTTATTTGCAGTATTTTTTAACTACGATATTACGTCTTATAAATTTTACCAGAAAATGTAAAGCAGTTCCGTTTTCACTTACAAAAATTGGAAACATATGCTATCCCTAAACATGTGTTAATTGATTATATTAAATATTGATCTAATTATACATTTTAAACTTTTTTTATGCGTAGGAAAACTTCGCCGAAGCCGAACTTACCAGGTGGAGGAGGTGGTATTACAACTGAAATAAAATTTCAAAAATTAATTTAGAAAAAATATCAATACCAAGAATCTACATTTTAAATTATAGACTTAAAAAAGTTTGTTTAAAATGTATAAAGAGTTACAACAAAAGGTCACTCAACAAACTTCAGAAAAAAAATTAAAAACTGTTTTAAGATAAAAACTCGTCTTATAGAAACATTGCGTTATAGAATTTTAAAATACAAATACAATGTTAAAATACGCAATAAAAAATCCTTCAAATCTGGACATGTTTCGGGAGATACGTCTCCCTTCATCAGCAGAGAATGAAAAAGTTTGTGTAATAAAACATAAATAAATAAACTCAGAAATTGAAAGTGTTGCCAAAGAAAAAAAAAAAAAAAAGACTATTTCAATCGGTTGGAGTTAACTATTGTGTGCCAACAAGCGGGAAATACTGGGACTGCAAATGTTTCGTTGACTGAAACATGTCCAGATTTGATGGATTTTTTATTGCGTATTTTAACGTTGTATTTGTATTTAAAAAAAGCTGTTTTCACAAACAAATACAAAAAAACTTGAATGAATTCCTTCTATCCTTGGACCCTATGACAACTCTCTATTCCAAGCCACCAATATATTCAAGGGCGAAAAATCCAACATGGCTGCTCTGAAACAAGACATTCAAATAGCTTACATAGACAACTCCAAACCGAATTCCTGGATGATACCTATCAACAGCAGTTTCATGAAAACCCTACAAGGAACCAGGCCTTCAATGACATGATCACACCCACTGTCTCTAACATCATTACCTTATTCCCTGACAGTGATTCCCTTAGTGGTAGAGCACGAAATCTCCGACTACTCACAAAGGATCAAGATCAAAAAAGCTCCGGGCAGGGAAGGTATAACCACGGAGTAAAGAAGAAGGTGGAGGTGCGATCAAGTCAAAAAACCGATTTGCAATGTGAAGTAAGCAATCGCTTAAAAAGTAGGAACTTGGCGCTATTCCAAAGCACTACTTTATACCAGTATTTGGCGATAATTTATTTTACAATTTAATTTACCTATGAAATGGAAATAATTGCATCCTTTATCGATTTGGAACTTGTACTGCATCCCACAACTGCACAAATAGTCATTTTTTAAGTTTTAGCATGTGTTTTCTTAATTTGAAAATAATGCATCCCTCGTAGAAAAACCACTGCAAACTAGGTTTGTTTGTGCCTAGTTTGGGGTTGCTAACTTACGTCTCAAGAAATCTCGCCATATCATCTCCACCTTTTTCTTTACTCTGTGGGTATAACCAATAAGATGGCCAAAAACTTCCCATCCCAAGTTATCCTAGCCATCATGGCCATATTCAACGCAATGATTATTCATAAGTAATTTCCCAAACTATGGAAGACTGCGATCATTAGTCCGATCCGCAATCCAGGCAAAGATGCCACACAACCGGTGTCATATAGACCGATGTCACTTCTACCTCTTCTCAGCAAATTAGCTGAGATCATTGTAAGGAACCGACTTCTTAAAACTCTTGAGCAAAACAAATCCCTTATACCCCAGCAATTTGGTTTTTACTAAAAACTTTCCACGGAGTAAAGAAGAAGGTGGAGGTGTGAACAAGTCTAAAACCAAGTCTAAATGCGAAGTAAGCAATCGCTTAAAAAGTAGGAACTGGCGAAGTGTTTGGCGCTATTCCAAAGCACTACTTCTTTGTACCATAGAGTAATGATACAAATAGAGGAATAAAAATGCTGATTTCCGTGTGTCCATCATTGAAACCACGTGACATGTGGAAATGCCAATTCTTTCATGCGCCAATATTACTTGGCAGGCCTTGGTGACTTTTAAGAACTGAACGAGATCGAAGTGTTGTAATATGGTTTTGTGTTTAATTTTGTATTTAAATATAGTTTTTTTTTAACGAGTGGCACAATTTAAGGGAGTTTAACAGATATATTAAGGATATTTGTCTTACTTAGTAGTTTTGAAATAACTGCATTACGTTTTTATGTAAAAAAATTACCATAAGCGAAGTTCTTTCAATTGTTATTTTGTATACTTCAATAAGAAAATATGAAGAATAAAACCTGAGAAATATAAAGAGTTTCGCTTCTTCGAGTATAGAACACATATAAAATACTTTCGTTTCGGTAATGAAGAGGAAATATTTAGCGCATATTGTTTGAAAATAAGTAAATATGTACATATATGTTAAAAAGTTGAATACGGACAGAACTCCTTATCACCAAAAAAGAAGAAAGTGCGCCAAATTTGAAACTCCTGCAGATGTCTGAACGCCAAATGCGGCAGCGCTATAACCACGTGATGTGGGGTTTTCTTTTCAATGTTGACACCGCGGCCGTACGCGAGTCTGGTATTGAAGGCGCTCTCTAATTAATATTACAACTCTTTGCTTTGTACCAGTACTTCGCGATAATTTATTTTTCCCTCGTAGGAAAACTATATCAAACTAGGTTTGTTTGTTCCCAGTTTGGGGTTGCTAACTTACGTCTCATGAAATCTCGCCATATCATCTCCACCTTTTTCTTTACTCCGTGCTTATACCTCATCAATTCGGTTTTACTAAAAAACTTTCCACGACACATCATTGCTCATTCATGTATACCTAATCCTACCATGAGCGGTAAAATGACCGCTTCAAAAAAAATATGTATCTTAATATAGAAAGAGATTTTAGCCAATTGGATAGTAAACAAAATATTTTTTTTTTATTTAGAAAAGTTTTATTTACATTTATGCATTTTGAGCACATTTTTTACAAATTGTAGTATTTTGTATTGCACATTTTCCGTTGCTGTCAGCGCCGCCTACCGTGAGTCGGTCTGCACCCGTGCCGCCTGGTTGGGCCGACGCGGTCTGTACAGCGTTGCCAGGATGCTGGGTGCATAGCTGGCTGGATCGCCACAACACTGTAGATCCACAATTACATTGTGGACTCGTAAAACAATTTCAGGAGTGCGCTTTCCGAAGAATATAGTCGTAAATAACGTGAATTGTTTAAAAGGTCAAATGAACGCTCGTGATAGACTAGACATGCTATAAATATTTTTCTCAAAGTAAACAGTAAAGAAAGTTGTGACTATTGAAAAATGGGTTGTATGTAAATTATTGAAAAAGTCAATAAGTTACATGGCGACACAGTAACGTTGTATATGTTACCGTTAAAGTATGAAATCCGTTATTTCATAGAATACCTAGTTATTCCATGAAATAACTGATCGTGTCCGTTAAAGTGTAAAACTCTCTTGTATTTCATGGTTTAACTAGTTATTTCATAGAATAACGATCTGCAGCCCGTTAAAGTGTCAAATAATCTATATCATATATATTTTTATCAAGATCACCTTACAAAGTTCGTGGTTTTAAGAGCTCTTCAAACAAAGAGAGCAGAAGAAGTTGCAGGACAGTTGCTTGATATATTCCTGTTGTTTGGAGCCCCATGTATATTGCAGTCGGACAATGGAAGATAATTTTGTAACAAACTTATTGATGACTTAAAAGTAACTTGGCCAGAGCTTAAGATCGTGCATGGCAAACCAAGACGTAGCCAAAGCCAAGGCAGTGTTGAGAGAGCCAATCAGGACATAGAAAATATGTTGACGACTTGGATGCAAAACAACCAGTCAACTTCGTGGAGTAACGGGTTAAAATTTATCCAGTTTATGAAGAACAGAGCGTTCCATTCTTGTATTAAAAGGTCCCCCTACGAGGCTATGTTTGGTTGTGCAGCTAGAGTTGGACTGTCAAAAAATGTTTTTGTTTTAGAAATAATGTTCTTTGTCATTCCAAGTGTCATTTTAGTAATCCTTGTTGTAACAAATGATTTTATGGTACGTTTCCATAAATACCATTTATACGCTGCATAAATTAGATAAATTGCTTCTTTTTCATTTTAATTGTCTATCATTAGTTTAATTTCATTTTAGATAAATTGTTTATTTTACACTTTAACTGTCTCTCATTAGTTAATTTATAGAATACCTAGTTATTTCATAGAATAACTAGTTAAAATGTCAAATTAATAACATATTACACACTTTAACGGACACGATCAGTTATTTCATGGAATAACTAGGTATTCTATGAAATAACTGCATTATATACTTTAACGGTAACATATACAAGAAATTCTAAACGAAATTTCAAAAATGGTCATTTGACCGCACGTGGTAGGATTAACGTTAAGCGCATAAAAAATATTTATAAATGGAAACTTACTCGATTGAGCACCTTGTACCATAACTGAAAGGGAAATAATATATTTTACATATATAACAATTAAATTGCGAATGTGTCTAATACACTACTAAAAATTTAGTACGACCTTGCACTAAAGTTTGATACCCATTTAGCTGCAACCAACATTTGGTGCTTAGTTTCACCATTTTAAGGTGCTACCACGTACATCATATGGTGGTGAAACATTGCACCAAAATTCACATTCTCGCTTCAACATTTTATGGTAAAACGTTAAACCAAAATTCGCGTTTTCGCTACTCCATATTATGGTGAAACTCCGGTATAATTTGTAGTATGTTCTGGTTTGATTTGCTTAATTAACTAGAGCTTAATAAGAATAGTTTAATAACACTAGAGCTGCACAGTGGGCTATTGACGACGGTTCCGGGCCTATCTTGAAGGAAAGACCCGGGAACGATGCCTCGTATTTTTGAACCATGGTCAGATGACATAGAAACACCTGAACTGCCACAAAAGCCTTCAATAGACGTCGGGACTTTGGACCCCGATCAGATGTATCGTGCACCAGTCCCGTATACACGCCGATAATTTGTGTGGATGTTCTGGGCGACATTCCTAGTATTTTGTAGCGAAGCTGGCAACCCTCCGATCACAAAATCACTACTTTTTAACTTTTCTTAGTCAAGTACGTCGCACAGGATCGAACTGGGAATCCTTCGATTCCCATCTGACGCCTTTATCCACTGGGCTATCCGGCCCCAGTATGTTATGGACGATTTTCCAGTATTTTTGTAGCTAAGCTGGCTACCCTCCGATCGCAATATCACTACTTTTTTGTCAAGTCCGACGCACGGGGTCGGACTAGCAATCCTTTGATTACCAGCTGAACGCCTTTATCTACTGGGCAACCGGGCTCCTAATGCGAAAGAATTGAGGGAATTCCCCGGTTTGTAGATTCAGTGAAGTTTGTAGATTCATGGTTTCTAGTCAGTATTCCGGTTTTTTTTAGATCTCATTGACAGGCCATTTTACATTGTTAAAAATTTCAGTTCAGCGTTGCAACATATCTTGGTGCTCTGCAGCAACTTTCACATTATTATTGCGCAATCTAGGTTGAACCAAAAATCCGTGACCGAGAATAGCTCAGTTTTTACCAAGAAATGGCGCTATCTTCTAAACTGCAACCGAAACCTTCGCTGAATCTACAAGCAGGGGAAACCCATCAATCTTCTTGTGTTAGGGGGTAAAGGCGTTGTCCAGTGGATAAAGGTGTTCAACTAGTAATCAGAGGATTGCTAGTATGAGCTCATGCGGTGGACTTGTGGCGGTAAGACAACTTAGCTACGCTCGGTATCGATCCGAGGAACTTCGGCTTGCTACGCCGATACTCTGCCAGTAAGGCCAAGCGGGAGTATCGCCTAAGCGGGAGTATCGGGTAAGTGAACTTCACAGTACACCCTTCTCAGTGAGTCGGACGGAGGAACGAATGATTAAGATGCCCGTGAAGTGTTATCACGTGGGCAGTAGTTGATGCCGTGATCGTTATCACGTGGCAGTGGTTGATTCGATGTGGTCACACAAGTGCTAGTTCGAAGTTTGCGTTGAACTGATGTCCGGGTCACCATTTGTAGCTCGATGAACAACTTGCCTACGCTCGGTATCGATCCGAGGAACTTCAGCTTGCTACGCCGATACTCTGCCAGTCAGGCCAAAGTGATCACTCTCGCCTAAGCAGGAGTATTGGTAAGATGAAGTGAACTCCCAGACTTGACAAAAAATTATTGAACTTGCGATCGGTGGGTTGACAGCTTCGCTGCGAAAATACTAGAAAATCGTCCAAAACATCCAACAAACTATACCGGCGTTTCACCATAATATGGGATACCGAAAATATGACTTTTGGTGCAACGTTTCACCACTAAATGGTATCCGTGGTAGCACCATAAAATGGTGAAACTAAGTACCAAAAAATGGTTGCAGCAAAACGGGTAAAAAATTTTGGCGCAAAGTCGGACTAAATTTTAAATAGTGTACAGCTTGGTCCAGCGCTGTAGATAAAGTCCTTCACAGTCCGATTTTAACAAATAGTGAAACCCCATAGTCTCCGCCTTGGAACTGTGAAACTGGAACTTGTGTATATTTAGACAATAACACAGTATGTACACTGTTAAAAATTATTACGACTTAGGACCGAAATGTGGTACACATTTAGCTGCAACCAACATTTGGTGCTTAGTTTCACCCTTTTACGGTACAACCACATATACCATTTAGTGGTCAAACATTGCACCAAAACTCATAACGTTGCATAAAACTCAAAATTGAAGTTTTCTTAGTATTTTAATATCAGTATTTTTGTAGTGAAGATGGCTACATTAGATCACAACTTTTTTTTAACTTTTCTTTGTCAAGTCCGCCGATTGGGCTCCAACTGGGAATCCTCTGATTCATAGATGAACGCATTTATCCACTGGGCCACCGAGGCCCCTGTTCGTCGCTGTCTTTTTTGGAGGGGATTCCTAGGCTTTTTGAAGTAGATACAGCGAACATTTCGATTGCAGTTAAAGAGGTTGATTCAATTATCGGTGAAGCCTCCGCTTTTTTTTTGATAAAGGATTTTTGATTCAACCCAGATTCCACCATAAAATGATGTAATTTGCTGCAGACCTCTGTTTTGCACAAAGATATGGTACAACGTTGAACTGAAATTTTTAACCATGTATAATTTTGATTAAATATAAAAAAATAAACTTACCCGGTGGAGGAGCAGGTAGTAAATCTGTTTCGAAAAAATAGTACATATATAGTTTATATATGTTTAATCAATATTAAACTACACTTCTAAAGTTTATAAACAACATTAGTGCACATATTATTAAATAAATAATACATATATATATATATATATATATATATATATATATATATATATATGGTACTTTGGGATTATCCCGTCGATCATTTTCGCCAAACCCCATATTATCGCCAAACACGATATTATCGCCAGTAGGTATTTTTGGCTGTCGAAATGATTTATCAATACTTATATATAAGAATGGAGTGTCTGTCAGTGGAATCGAACAAAACCCCTCATTTTGAGTTTTCTCCACGAATTAGGATACACTGATTACGAAAATCACATTTAAATTTTTTTTGTCTGTCTGTCTGTCTGTCTGTCTGTTTGTCCGGATTTAACTCTAAAACTACTGCACGGATTTTTATGAAATTTGCACCATGTGAACAAACTTTTCTTAGTTTAAAATATGCACTTTGTTTCATGTGGATATCTGCAACCATTCAAAAGTTATAGAACTTTTTCCATTTTCTCTAACATTACGCCTATGGGAAATTTACATTTCGATCTTCCCCTCATAACATTATTGTTAAAAATCACCTTGGCGACCAAAAATATTTTTCGACAATACTGGGATAAACGATTTATTTTGATTGGCTGATGAGTAAATGTCGCCAAATGAATTAAAAATGTCGGCAAACCAAATAAAAATTGCGCCAACTATTGCCAAATGAATTAAAAATGTCACCAAATGTTTCCAAATGAATTTAAAAATGTCGCCAAATATTGCCAAATGAATTAAAAGTGTCGCCAAATGTTGCAAAATAATTTTTTTAATGTCGCCAAATAAATAATAAATGTTGCAAAATTAATTTAAAATGTCGCCAAATGGATTAAAAATGTCGCCAAATATTGCCAAATTAATTAAAAATGTTGCCAAATGAATTAAAAATTTCACCAAATCAATAAAAATGTTGCCAAATGAGCTAAAATAGAGGTCCTATATTTAAAAATATCATCACAATGGCGAAAATAGTGTCCAAATAACAAAATTAACGTCATTAACAAAAACCTCGCCAACCGAAGGAGGAAGATAAACCAGCTCTTTTGACCGACGCCATGTGTATTCATGTTCTGAACAACTTAGCTTTTATGACAATAGTGCTTTTTGTTACGGAGTGGAATATTTCTATGATGTTGAAATGGGCCACCCTAAAAGTTTAATTTAAGGTTTTCTATATTTATACCTCCATATAGCTTATTTTTAAAGTTTTACCTCAAAAACATATTATTGGAATTCAAAAATGAATATTTGATAATTAATTTTTATAAGAAATATTGTCCGTAAATATTGACCCTTATGAAATTATGTTGAAAGACGGATATATAGACTCCGGTCACCAATTGGGAAAAAAAAAAAAAAAAAAAAAAAAAAAAATCACCAAATACGATACATTATTTTGATTTGGAACAATGCAATATTTGTTCTTTGATATATTATTGCGTCGCCAATATTAAAACTAATGAATATGAAATTTTTTTACAAAGGTTTTTGTCACTAAATGGTTAATTTTTATACAAAAAATGTGCAATTAAAAAAATTTTAGGAATTTTTATTTAATAAAAAGAAACATTTTACAAAAACATCAGTTTAAATAGTAGTCGCTTTAAATAGTAGTCGCAATAGCATATAAAGTCGTGAACATAAAAATAGATTTAGGTATCTCAAAAAATATTCAAAGTAATTTAAATAAATCTGGATTTTGATAAAGTTTATTATCCACAGTGCACAAAGAGTGATATGAGATGGCTACGCTGACAATACGAAATCGCGCATCTCTTACTGCGCAAAGTGACCACGAGCAACGCCGGGCCATATTGCTAGTATAATAATATATATGTTTATTATTATTTATTGATTATTTGTTTAATATTATGATTTGATAAATTTATTGTGTTTACAATGTTTATTTTGGAAATTTGTTTCATAGAAAAACTAGCGCCAAAGGATTTGGCGAGCGTTGGCAGGTCGACGGGAACATCCCAAAGTACCATATATATATATATATATATATATATATATATATATATATATATATATATATATATATATATATATATATATATATTAACTTCATATGCATTTTTACAATATTTCAATATTTAATAAAAATAAATATGTGGTATTTGAAAAAAACTTACATTGTCGCCCATCCTCCATAACTGCAGAAAGCAATAAACATTATCTTCATTAGTATGACTTTAAATAGAAAAGTTTCTTTATGATAAGATATTTTGTATATTTTCATTCTGCTAAGCTTATCTGGAGATAAATTTTCTGTATACATTACGTCACACACACACAAAAAACTATAGAAATGCGAAGAAGCGAATTGAATAAAATATTTTATGTAGAAATTGTCTAATTTTTGTTTTTTTGAAAGTGTTATTTAACCCACCCTCACTCTTGAAGGGTTAAAATACGACTTCCGCGTAATTCCGATGCCGACTAGTCAGAATGCCGACTAGCCAAACCACGGTAAGTGAGAAATTCTTTCCCTTATCTAAAACGTTGATATTTTAGAAATGTACATCTAATCAGGGATAACAGAGGCGCCAAATCATAACTTTTTTATTAATGCATTCAGAAATACAATTTTTTTTTGCATTCAGAAATACGATTTTTGTTTTTGCATTCAGAAGTACGATTTTTTTTTGCATTCAGAATTACGATTTTTTTTTTGCATTATTAAAAAAAAAAATTCTGTACAATAACAAAAAAAAATATTTAAAAAAAAGCTTTTTTGATTTTTTTGCGTTTTTTAAGCCTAAATAAGTTTAAAAAACAACAACAACAAAAAAACACTGCTCATCCTTCAATTTTTAGCATTAAAAAAATTATTTGATTAAATAACGTCAAAGTATATACTATAGACGTATGAATATATTTTTGCAAATTTGTGTTTTAATTCTTTTCAAAAACTTATTTTTAGTTCCTAAATTAAAAAAAAATATATTAAATTTTTTATGTTTTTTAATTCGTAAAAAAAGAATTTATAACTTTATTTTAAGAAAGCTATTCATATGTTTATAAAACAAATATTAAAGCTTCAAAAATTATTAACAGGAAAACCAGCCATATCCACATTTCATTCATCCATAAATGAAAATACCGATGATCCTCATGCTCCCGCTCGCTGGATTGGATATAGCTACTTTTGCTTCTGATAACTTCTTTTTTGAGTTTTTATTTATGAAAAACTAGATTTGCTCCTATATTATATTCAATTGTAATTGATTTTAAAAAGTTTTAGTAATCACCTTAATACAGACTTACCTTCAGATGGCCTATGAATAACTGAAAAAAAATTCAATAAATACAATCAGTAAATACAATTATTAAAACATATTAATTGCTATCGCTTTTATAAAAGCGAATCCTTATGAAAAATAATTTTAAAAAATAATGAATTTAATCACTCTACTAATTTTTAGTGATGTAGAGATGCATACATGTATTATATATTTGATACATACCTATGTATTACATATGTATACATACCTATTGGAGGTTGACGAATTACTGAAAAATAATGTAAAAATTAATAACAAAAAATTAGTCATCATATTTTGAAATATGTTATATTTTATAGTTAAAAATTATAAATCACAAATGTGATTATACAGCGGAGCCTATTTACAGATTAATTTAGATTTATGTTTATTTTACTTTGGGTAAATCGAGTTTTATTTTTTTTACTTTAAAAGAAAAACTGCTGTTTAAAATCTTTAAATGATCGTTGTTTTTTTAGGAGAAGGGGCTGTAGTTGTGTTTTATTCAAAATTAAACATTGAAGTAACATTAAATTTACGTATAACTGAATAGTTCAGTTAAATTCGGAATAAACAAACAGAGCATTTTTTCAAAATGAATAATGGTAACAAAGTTACATAAAATAAATAAAAACAGTGAATATTTGAAAAGGGCTATTTTGAAAAGAAAACCAAATGACTCATCAGGAGCTGCTAAATAACAATAACCCAAAAATAACAGTTAAAATCGTGAGACCGCAAGTTTTAAATATAAATTTACTACTGTAACACCCTGCATACAACGGCCTCTACCGGCGACTATAGCGCCATCTACTGGTTGTCATGATCAACTCGTCAGTCGAGAGCCAGATTCCACCTTGCTCGGTTGCATGTAGTTTGTATCCTATATTGTGTGTGTGCTGTGTGTTAAACTTTAAATTTCAATAAAATTTGTTATACTTAAACACAAGTGACCATTCCTTGTCTTGATCATTCAATTATTCCCCTATTCGTAGTATTCATCCCAAGCAACACGCTACATTTTAAAATAATTACATTTTGGTTTGATTTTTTTTCTTCAATAAATAATTAAGCGTTATGTCTAGAATCCATACGTTGTTTCATTTAGAGCACTGAACTCTAACTGTAACTACTGGAAGGCTCAAAACTTGCCTCCTCTATTGGCGCGTTGAATCCATTAATAAGCATCCCAACATATTTTTAAAAGTGATTTAGTGGTGTTTTTTAATACCATAGCATTGTAGAAATATTAAATGTATATAAATATTATATTTTCTTCTTATAGAATTAATTATTATATTCCCAAACAAATAGTTTTAGCTCTTGCTTTTAATCTACTTCGACTTTGACTTGCAAATGACTTCCTATTTTAATAGCAGATTGCATTTAAAATGGGTTTAAAAATAAAAAAAAAAATTAACCGAAAGCAATAAAAGTCGGCTTATTATAGCATGAAAATTATACGAAATATTGCGGTATAAAGAAAAGTGGGGCACATCATGGCTGCCTCTACATCGGCTTCAAGTCAACAAAATGTCTTGCCCTATCCAGAAGTTACAATTAGAGATCAGTGATTTAGAGCAGTAGAACAAGCTTAAAAGTAATTTAAGTTAAGATTTTTTTTAATAACTATATGAACAAGCATTGAATCAAAACTATATGGAAAGGTATATTGAATCAAAGTTGGACATTCTATCAAAGGACAAGCATTGAAATTCTTTAATGTTTGATTATTTAGTTGTAGAATAAATGTAATTTATATAAATGTTTTAATATAATTAATTATATTTAATATTTTAAATATTTAAACTTACCTTTAGGTGGTTGATGAATAACTGCAATAAAAGTACAGAATTAATTTATAATGTTATGTATTAGTTAAATGTTTACTTTTTTGAGATAAATAATTAAATTCTAAAAATATATATATATTTTTTTATATTTAATTGTTTGCCGTGAGATATCGTTATGGTGATTGAAAATTAATTTAATAAGTTAACTTATTCACTGATTCTTAATAAAATGAGTTAACTTATTCACTGATTCTTAATGAAACGAATTAACTTATTCACTGATTCTTAATAAAAGGAATTAACAAATTCACTGATTCTTAATGAAATGAATTAACTTATTCACTGATTCTTAATGGAACGAGTTAACTTATTCACTGATTCTTAATGAAATGAGTTAACTTATTCACTGATTCTTAATAAAATGAATTAACTTATTCACTGATTCTTAATGAAATTAGTTAACTTATTCACTGATTCTTAATAAAATGAATTAACTTATTCACTGATTCTTAATGAAACGAGTTAACTTATTCACTGATTATTAATAAAATAAATTAACTTATATATTTACTGATTCTTAATGAAATGAGTTAACTTATTCACTGATTCTTAATAAAATGAATTAACTTATTCACTGATTCTTAATGAAACGAGTTAACTTATTCACTGATTCTTAATGAAATGAATTAACTTATTCACTGATTCTTAATGAAATGAGTTAACTTATTCACTGATTCTTAATAAAATGAATTAACTTATTCACTGATTCTTAATGAAACGAGTTAACTTATTCACTGATTATTAATAAAATAAATTAACTTATATATTTACTGATTCTTAATAAAATGAGTTCACTTATTCACTGATTCTGAATAAAATATGTTAAATTTTCACTGATTCTTTATTAAATTATTTAACTTTTTCACTGATTCTTAAAACACGATCAGTTGACCGATGTTGTTGTGTGAGAATGTCAAAACTGGACCATGAAGCTGTTGTTCATTCACATTTATTTTTCTTTAAAAGCAGACATTGTGAGAGGTTAATTTTTTTAAATATCAGACCGCTCTAGGTATTTAATGAAAATAAAATAATAACAAAATAAAACATAGATATAACGAAGATTTTTACAGCGATTAAGCATAATACATGTCCTGTAAAAGTAACAGGAACTATAAATTAATAATTTAAAAAAAAGACAGTTGAAAGATGCGATATACGCAAAAATGCACAGAAATCCATTTTTTTATAGATAAATAATCAGTGCTAAAATTTGTTGTCAACAGGTGGCTCTGTAGTTGTCTCAGATCTGCTTTATGTCGCTGCACCGCCAGCGTTATCGAACTTAAACGTTCTGCTAAGATGAAGCATGATATCTTTCCGATATAATTTATATCGGAAAGATATCATGTTAGAACTATAAAGTTTATTTGTAAGTGAAAAACACCTTGAAGTCACAGGTGTAAACGCAATTATAGCGTCATCTATCAGTTCAAAATGTAACCTTTTTCTATATTAAAAAAATATATACGTTTTTATTCATATGTGCAAATCGCATAGTGCTAGTGTCTACACTTTTCTAATTAACCGTCTGACGCTAAAGGCCGTATATATACGTCTGGAGATCTCTTGTGTTTTTTTAACAATCCGCACAATTTTTAAATTCATAAAAATGCTCCATTTTTCGATATTTTTTAATTTAAAGGTTTTTGGTGTAACTTACAAGATATATTTTTACAATTAATTAAAAAAAATTAAATATTGTGAAAGAGCATGCCCAAGACAAATTATTTTAAGTTCCGAGAAGTGAAAACAATTTTACAAATGCAAAAATCGTGTGAGAGTCATTGGATTAATATATATTATCATGTGTGTTTGAAAGAGGATATTAATCATGCATTAAGACGACTACTAAATATGTTCGTTAAGAAGAGCAAATGAATTAAACTAATAAAAGCTTTATAAGAATTAAGTAAGGAACTATAAATTGTTAAGGCATATGTTAAGGCATTTTTTATGAGCGAAAAATGAAAGTTTTATTTAAATTCACTAAGGTTGGTTGGTTTGGTTGATTTTGTTAATTAACGTCGCACTAGAGCTGCACAGTGAGCTATTGGCGACGGTTCGGGGTCAATCTCGAAGGAGAGACCCGGGAACACATACACATTCATACACACATTCATACATGCACCTCGTTCTTTTAGAACCATGGTCAGATGACGGGAAACACCTGAACTGGCACCCAACGCCTTCAATAGACGTCGGGACATTGGACCCCGATCAGATGTATCGTGCACCAGTCCCGTATACACGCCAGTATAATTTGTTGGATATTCTGGACGACTTTCTAGTATTTTTGTATCGAAGCTGGCAACCCTCCGATCGCAAGATCACTACTTTTTTACTTTTCTATGTCAAGTCCATTGCCCGGATTCGAACCAGCAATCCTCTGATTAGTAGCTGAACGCCTTACCAACTGAGCAACTGGAGCTCTAAATTCATTAAGACATGTGTTTACAAAAATGTTAGTTTCCTAGAAAATTATGTTAGAAATAATTATCGAACTTCAAGAATTTGCAATCATAGTTCCTCAAGCGTATCAAATTTCAAATAGAATGTTATTTAACTAGTAGTATTTTATATTTTTCTTGTATTGCAAGTACACCTTATTTAAATTTCAAAAATACTTAGAACTTCTACTTTTCTCAGAGCCTGATTTTTTAATTACATTGTACCTTTGTAAAAATGAATAGCTCTTTAAAAAAAATTAAAAATTATATAAAAACGTTAATCAATCAAAAAAAAAATTATTACATATTTTTTAAATTAGGAAAAATTACTCTAGAATTATTGAATTACATAGAATAAAAATTTAGAACTAATAACTTGTAATATGCATATATACTAATATTTATTAGCATTGATAACGAATTAGAAGATTCCAATCAAAGTGATTAATTATCTAAAATTCGAATATTTAAATTTTTAAACAATTATTTAAATATTAAATTTATATAAACCTACCTCTGGGTGGTGGACGGATCACTACAAAAATTTATATTATTTTTATAAAATTTTAATATATACATATCACTCTAAAATACATATCACTATAAAATTTTAATATATACATATCACTCTAAAATACATATCACTATAAAATTTTAATATATACATATCACTTTTTAATTAACTCAGTATAAAGTAATTTTAAAATCATAAAATCATTAAATATTTTTTTTAAATTCAATCATTATAAAATAATTTTAAAATTATCAATTAATTTTAAAATTTTGCAAATAATAATTTTTTTTTAATTGACTCAGTGTAAAATCGTTTTAAAATAATAAAATCATTTTAAAATAATAAATTAAAATAAAGTAATAAAATCATTTCAAAATTATGAAATCATTGTAAAATTACAAATAATAAATATTATTTTTACTTGATTAATTTAAACTAGGGGGCTCTGCCCCCTGCTCCGCTGACGCTCCGCCAACCCCCGGAGGATTGCTATGCAATCCTCTTTGGTTTGCTTCGCAAACCAATTCTCGCTTCGCTCGCTATAAGGTGGGACACAATAATAATGTGTCCTAGCAAAAAAACATTTTTGGTAATATAAATCAAATTTGAAACTCAGAAAGCTGAAATTTTTTTCAAAGGTATAATAAGAATGTAAACAAAAAACATGATTAAACTGACTTGTTAATGCTTTGTTGATCAATTACAATTTCTAATGACATAACTGTTTGTTTGAAATGCAACATTTAAAATGAAATATAATTAAAAACTACATATAAACATTGCTGTTGGCAGATACTACGTAGAAATTCGTAAAGTTTCCCTAAATTTTCAATTTTATAGTTTAAACAGAAAATTACTTACGTTAGAACCTTTAAACACACAATTGTATGTCTCTGAATGTGTAGCTATTATTGAAACACGGTTAAATGATCGCACTGTTGAAAGACCAACATACAATCGCCCACGACTAATTACAGGTTTGGATAAAACTAAACAGATTTCGTTGAATGTTTGGCCTTGTGTCTTATTAACAGTCATAGAAAAAGCTAAACGGATTGGAAATTATTTTGTTCTGAACGAAAAAGGCATATTGTTGTCCGATGGAAAATCAATCTGTTAAAAAATCAAGATCATCATACAGTTATTTAATTGGATCTTGTATTGCTAGATAACTGAACAACCATTTTGCAAACTCCCTTTCATGAAGAAGAGCACGCATATTTTCGGATACAAAACATGAAATTCAGTCCACAAAGCATGCTTTTTCAAGCAGCTAGCAATTGTCAAAACACAGGAACTTCTAGGAATTACAGGTAACACTTGACGAAAATTTCCGCCTAAGAGCACAACTTTTCCACCAAATGGCTCAGAGCAATGAGTCAAATCTTGCAAAAGTCTGTCAACAGCCAAAAAGGCATATACATAGGTGCCTCATCCCAAATAATTAATTTGAATATTCGTGCTTCAGGTGTATTGGGTTTTAAATTACAGGTTAATGTTGCTTCAAGATAAGGGTTATCTTAAAAGTTATATGAGCAGTTCGTCCTCCACTTAACAATGTAGCAGCAATTCCAGTAGATGCAACATGTGTTGCTTGGTCTCCTTTCCCCTGGCCCCATTTTATATGCAATAAAGTAGAATACACAAAAGTCTTTCCTGTTCCTGCTGGCCCATTTAAAAAAAAAGTTTAGACGTCTTCTTTTCATACACAGCACTTGGAACCATTGTAAGAACAATTTTCTGTTCAGCATTGAGCTTTTCAATGTTGAGTCGACCTTCAGCTTCTTTTTGTTCATTAATTTCAGAAGAGGCATTTTGTACTCCAGTTTCTGGCGAGTACTGGTGCACAAAATCTTCACAAAGAACATTGCAATGCTGTGTCCATAGTGAAGGTATACCTTCTACTTCTCCAAACCCACAAATAACAACAAAGGGCATTCGTAAATGACGTGGCATTCTTATGTGTGATGCCTCGCTTAATGTATCATGAAAATGTTGAGCACCATCCAGAAATCCAAGCTCTCTACACGCTTGCTGAAAACTATTACATACTTCAGTAAAGCATCCAAAAGACCTTGGTACAGCTCAATTCTCAAGTTCTCTTGGTTTAGGTGCAATAATTTAAACGGGAATCTTCTGTTTTCACGTAGGCATCAACAATGTATTACTGAAAGAGTTTTCCGCAAAATACTAAATTCCTCTCGCACTGCCAGCCTAAGCGTAATACTGCAATTGTGTAATTTGAATACGTTTGGCAGTGCGCCTTTCTTCCACTTGCTCGGCCAACCGAATTCTCCTCGAGAAAAAGTAGGGGATATACCATAGGATTTGGGCACTGATTCATAGGCGATATCTTTGGCAATGTTCACCTATAGTATAGATGCATTGTACCGTCGTTGGAATTTCCAAAAAAACTAACTTTACGTCTGCCGTAGGATTACTTTTGGCTAATTGGTGCATTTGAAGATATGATTCAGCAAATGGATTTACTTCTCTCAATAAAACATCTAATTTATCCATAATGCTGCAGAAACATCCACTATTTTTATCCATACGTCGATTAGTTGTTTCAGTCCTTTTCTGTTCAGTTGCATATAAGGGAGAAACCATGTTGACGATAGTTTTTTTCCTTTGCCTGTATTGTCAGATAACAAATCCTTTAATAAATGTGGCAGGCGAACTTTCCCGAAAAAGGCCCCACAAAATTCGCTAACTTCCGTCATGCACCCGAAATTATCAACTTCTACCTTTCCCGAAAAAGGCCACACAAAATTCGCTAACTTCCGTCATGCACCCGAAATTATCAACTTCTACAAATAGCTATCATCTACGCTTTCGCTAGATCTGCGAAGAAGCTTTCTTGCTCAACTCATTCTGCGAAAAACATTAAAATATCGAGACATCAAAATGGCTAGGCAATCCTAAAATTCATGTTCAAATACCGCGGCGATTGAATGGCGACCACGATTGTTGATTTTGTAAACAAAAGTTCGCCTGACATAGCTTTCGCTGGATCATCGAATACGCTTTCTTATACACTGCAGCAGCACAGCTTCAACTCATTCTTCGAAATACATTAAAATATCGAGACATCAAAATGGCTAGGCAATCCTAAAATTCATTTTTAAATAGCGCGGCCATTCAATGGCGACCGCGATTGTTGATGTAAACAAAAGTTTCGTGTTGCCATTCCACATATAGAAATAATGCGTTTTTCGATCACCGCGTAAGAGAAATATATATAAGATTATTTACTTGATTAATAAAAATTATTTACTTGATTAATAAAAATAATTTACTTGAAAAAATTTTACTTGACAATAGTTCTAATAAAATAGTTTTAAAATTATAAAACAATTTTAAAATAACATATCCTTAATATTTTTTTAATTGACTCAGAATAAAATGATTTAAAAAAAAAAATCATTTTAAATTAGCAAATCATAAATAATTTATTTTAATTGTGTCCGTATAAAATCATTTTAAAATTATGAAAATCATTTTAAAATTATAAAATTATTTCAAATCATAAATTCATTTTTATTTATGCATTATAAAATCATTTTACAATTAGGATAACTAATACGGGATTTTTTGTAATGAATTCTAACTTTTTGAATCAATGCCTTTTTTTAGGATATTTTAAATGTATTAAAATATCTGTTTAACACACTTACCTATGGGGGGTGGATAGTAAACTGAAAAACAAAACATTGATTTTCATTTGCTAAGAAAGGAAACTATGTATGTCACATTGAAATGATAAAAACTTATTTTCAGTTTAAATTAAAAAAAATCAATTCATAGCTGCCAAAAGTATATTCATAAGTATTTCAAAAATATACAAAAAGTGCGACCTTTCGTTTGAATAAAGTTTAACTCTCTAGTGCATAGTGTAGCATATATGCTACACAACTGTAAAATGACCGCTAGTTGCATCTATTGAGTTTTATGTTAATTATTATATTATTGTCACGTAGAGAACTATGTTCCTAGTTCTTATAACCTTCACTAGGTCCCTTATCTTTATAAAAATGATTGTGATAAAGGCAATCAGTTGCATCGAGGTCTGTTGTTTTAAAACTGACTCGTGAAGGTGGAGTTTTGGAAGATTGTTTTATTACTTATAAGTTTAATCTGGCGTTACACTAGCTAATACCATAGATATGTAGATTGCATTTAACTATATTTTCATACTTTTAAAAAATTAGTTTAGTAATTTTATATGATGTTACATATACGCTACAGAACAGTTTTAATTAAAAATTTAATTAAATAAGCATTTAGAATTTTGTTGTATATTTTTCTGCAGTCCAGGGACTAAAAGAAAACGAAAAAAAAATATTTTATTAAAAAAGAAAAATACATGCAAATAAATAGAAGAAAAATACGGAAAAATAGGGTTAAAATTCTCCATTTCAAAAAAATTTAATTTTCCATGTTTCGCAAGAATTACTCATTACTTTGAAAATGAATATGTGTTTGATTTATTTAGACTGAATGACTGAATTTATTTGTCTAGGTACCTAGAAGCGAAGCTTCTTTAACCCTTCCTACAAATATATCTGATACATAAATAGTGCATGATTTGAAGTACATAAGGTATACAAATACAAATATTGACGACCAACAACAGGCTCAAGGACCAACAAGGTTGGTCCATCTAGTACCTCTTAACTATCCCCCAATGCATATCTAACTTCTTCTTAAAATCCGTTACTCCTTTACAATTAACAATATTCACTGGCAAGTTGTTCCATTTGTCTATTACCCTATTATAGAAATAGTGTTTTATCCCTTCCCGATTAAAATGGGATTTGTTTAACTTAAACCCATGACCTCTCGTTCTATCACTCATATTAAAATCTAAACCCTCCACATCTCCTTGTTTGATAAATTTGAATAGTTGAATCAAATCTCCCCTAACCCTTCTTTCTTCCAGAGTATACATATTCAAATTTCTTAATCTATCTTCATAATTCATGCCTGAGAACCCTTGAACCATTTTAGTAGCCCTGTGCTGAATTTTCTCTAACAATGCAATGTCTTTTTTAAGATATGGTGACCAGAAATGTACAGCATACTCAAGATGTGGCCTTACTAAACCTCTGTACAATGGCAAGATAATATCCTTAGATTTTGATGAAACACTTTTCCTGATGTACCCCAACATTCTATTAGCTTTTTTGCTAGCCACTGTACATTGATGACTCATTTTAAAATCCTCATTTACCAACACACCCAGATCGCTTACAATCTCACTATTTTTGATTTCTGCACCCTGTAAAACATATGCAGCCTTACTATTTTTGATACCCATGTGCAACACTTGACATTTACTGATATTAAAAGGCATACCCCATTTAACAGCCCATTCTGATATTTTTGTTAAATCACCTTGTAATTGCTCTATTTGTTCCCCAGAATTCACAGTCCCCATAATTTTTAAATCATCTGCAAAGATGCTGACCTTGCTCCCAATCTCCCAAGTGATATCATCAATAAAAATAATAAATAAAAGTGGACCTAACACAGAACCCTGTGGCACTCCACTTTTAACTTCTGCCCACTGAGAGTAATTACCTTTAATTTGCACCCGCTGACTCCTACCAATTAACCAATTCCTTATCCATTGTAAAATTTCACCCCCAATCCCTAACCTTTCCAACTTGAACAGCAATGCCTCGTGGGGAACTTTATCAAATGCTTTCTGGAAATCAATGTATACTACATCTACACTGTTCCTTTTATCTAATTCTTCAGTAACCCTATCGTAGAATTTTAAAAGATTTGTTGTACAAGATCTTCCTTTCCTAAATCCATACTGATTATCTGACAGCAAGCTCTCTGATTCCAAAAATGATATGATGCTGTTTTTTATTAATGTTTCAAAAATCTTGCATAACACTGATGTTAAACTAACCGGTCTGTAATTACCAGGTTCACATTTTGCCCCTTTTTTTAAAAAGCGGAGTGACATTTGCTAATTTCCAGTCTATTGGTACATTACCCGAATTATACGTCGATTTGAAAATAGTTAGTACAACATCTCCCAGTTCTTCCGCACACTCCACTAGTACTTTTGGGTAAATTTCATCTGGTCCTGGTGCTTTAAAAGGTTTAATACTTCTTAAGTGATAAACTACTTCTTCTCTAGTAAAATTGCATTCCTTAATAACCGGACGCATATTATCCTCTATTTGCATGAAATCAGATTTGAAGTCCTTATTAAAAACTCCCATGAAAAATTCATTTAAAATATTAGCCATTCCTACATCATCTTGAATTAATTTGCCTTGATAATCTTCGAGTGGTCCCAGATGATTATTTCCTTTATTGTTTCCACTGGCGTAAGCAAAAAATCCCTTTGGATTATTGTTGATATCCCTAGCAAGTTTTTCCTCCAATGCTAATTTCTGTTTTCTACTGATATACTTAAACTCCCTTCTAGCTTTTTTATACTCCTTACCATCAGTGTCCCTACCTGTTTCTTTAAATATTTTATACGTCTTTTGTTTTAACTTAAGAGCTCGTTTTGTTTCCTTTGAAAACCACATAGGAGAAAGCTTTCGAACTACATCTTTCTGCCTAAACGAAATATGCTTATTAACAGCTACATTTAATTTATCTTTAAATTCCTTCCATTGATCTACTATATGAGAATGCTCCAACCCATCCTTAAAAACATTAGTTACCTCAGCTCGTAACTTATGAAAATTAACATCTCTAAAATTTGGAATTAACCTATTATTTTTATCTACAGTTTTTTATACTCCTTACCATCAGTGTCCCTACCTGTTTCTTTAAATATTTTATACGTCTTTTGTTTTAACTTAAGAGCTCGTTTGATTTATTTAAAAAAAATACTTAAATTACGTTACAATTTATTTATTTTTACAATGAAGAGTTAAAAAACAACAATTATTTCACTTATATATAAAAGCTTACACACCTATACAGAAAGTTTTGTGCACACAAAATTTAAAATTTTAGTATAATTAAGCTTTTAGAATTAAGCTTTATAATTAAGCTTTAGTATAATTAAGCTTTAGACCGCCTTTAATTGCTAAATTTTAGTCGACACAATTTATAAAAACTTACTCTTCGGAGGTGTTGGGATAACTGCAAAAAACAATCATGCAACATTAGTAATAATTTAAAATCTAAATATATTCTGACAATACTCTATCTAAAAATAAACGAACTGAAATAAATTATCTTTGCCTAAACGAGTAAGATACAAAGGATAAAACATTTATTTATTATGAGTTTTAGATGGTTAAATAATATAATTTGCCAAAAATAAATAAAATTTATATTAAACATAGATCTAGGTGAAGACACTGACTTTTACTCCAGCACATCTAAATGAATACACAACAGCCGATTAAAATAAAAGCCAATAGGCCTTTGAAAAGAAGACGATTCTATATCTACCAGTCACTGAAATTTTAAGGAGAATTATATATTTATGAAGTATGTTGGACCAAGCATTGTGTGATTTAATATTGCCAATTCTCTTTGTACAAGAAGTTCCTCAGAGGACTTCCTGAATTTAAATATGGCAGAAACATAGATCGATTGAACAGGGGAACAAGTATGTCTATTTTGAAAGAAGATGCAAAAATATCAAAATTTGTTTCAAATGTCGCCGACAGGTAGCGCTGTACGAACGGATTGGCCTCCATATTCACACGATCTTTACCCATGCGACTACTTTTTGTGGGGCACATTGAAGGGCACTGTTTTCAGCACTGTTTCTATCTATCTATTGCAACGCTGGACGAGCTTGAACAGTTGAGCATTTCGATTCACACACAACAGAGGGAGACTGACATTTTCATTCTTCGTTTGCGCCATATTTGGGTTGCAAAAAGTGCACATTTGAAATGGTTTGTGATGTGATTGTAACGACTGCTTGCAAAGGGCAGTTTACAGCCTATGTCTTGGACTGCGTACTTTGATTACATCAAACAGTACTACCTGACGGCAACGTTTGTAACTAATTTTGGAATTTCTGCATAAGATTTTATGGGTTTTAAAAAAAACATAGTACTTGTTCCTCCTATCTTCAAACTCCTTTTTTGAGTTATTAAATTTTAAAATAAGGGTGTCTTTCCTGTAACATCCTGTAAATAAATACTAGTAATCCTAAAGTAAAAAACAAACTTTATCTCGTCGTTTATATCTATTATCAGTGATGCTATTCTTTCTTGGAGATTTGATCAGAATTGAGACTTACTTGCAATTTTATTCTCAGATGTTTTCACAACCATAACAAAAATCCTACAACTATCATTCTCACTCCCCAGTCTGAGCAACCTATTATAGGGCCCCACCTCGAGTGGGGAACACCAAGTAGGTCAGGCTGGAGTCTGATAGCAATGCCCTGCCCCCTCCCCCCTTTTTGGACTTTGTGGTTTTCTTCGGAAGTTAGGTACTGAGACTTCTTCGCTTTGAGGAATTTGAAGACATGCGGAAGATTTGAAGATGGAAAAGGATCCAGTAGAAGACTGAATTTGCTTAAATTGCGGAATGTTTTTTGAATGCTAATTTAGACTTTAGCTGCAGTTTTAGATTTAGGCTTCAGTTTTGAATATTTAGATTTACAGTAGGAGTTCCATATTTTCTTTGCAATGTTGAGGATTTTGGGATCTTCTAGTGCTTATGCACATCTTGGTGCACTCATCAGATTTAGTTTGAGATTTATTTCTTTTAGTTTTTGAGGATTTAGTATTTTAAGCACTTGAGAGTTTGAGGATTTTTCTTGCGCTAACTTAATTTCTCCTTGGAAATTAAATTTTCTTTTTTAGTATACCTTCGAATATTGATTTTTAGTTTGGGGAATTAATATTTAACGTTATACAATTTTTTTTACAAATCCTACAACTATCATTCTCACTCCCCAGTCTGAGCAACCTATTATAGGGCCCCACCTCGAGTGGGGAACACCAAGTAGGTCAGGCTGGAGTCTGATAGCAATGCCCTGCCCCCTCCCCCCTTTTTGGACTTTGTGGTTTTCTTCGGAAGTTAGGTACTGAGACTTCTTCGCTTTGAGGAATTTGAAGACATGCGGAAGATTTGAAGATGGAAAAGGATCCAGTAGAAGACTGAATTTGCTTAAATTGCGGAATGTTTTTTGAATGCTAATTTAGACTTTAGCTGCAGTTTTGGATTTAGGCTTCAGTTTTGAATATTTAGATTTACAGTAGGAGTTCCATATTTTCTTTGCAATGTTGAGGATTTTGGGATCTTCTAGTGCTTATGCACATCTTGGTGCACTCATCAGATTTAGTTTGAGATTTATTTCTTTTAGTTTTTGAGGATTTAGTATTTTAAGCACTTGAGAGTTTGAGGATTTTTCTTGCGCTAACTTAATTTCTCCTTGGAAATTAAATTTTCTTTTTTAGTATACCTTCGAATATTGATTTTTAGTTTGGGGAATTAATATTTAACGTTATACAATTTTTTTTCTGAAATAGGGCTCTCTTTTGAGAGTTCATTTCTTTTTATATTTAGACATCGTGTTTTAGCTTTCATTTCGTCCCTTGGGCATTTTTTTTTGGATGATTGGGCTTTCTTGTTGTTTTTTCCTGTGCCTTGTCTTGCTGTGATTGGGATTTTTTGGTGGCTTTTGCATGAAAGAATGGTTTGGATCAATTTTCTATTAGATAGTACTTTTCGTTACTTATATTCAGATTTTAAATCAGATGGAGAGGTTATAGTCCTTTTAGGACCTAGGTACCTTATTCAAAATTATGTTACGGTTACGGTTATTATTGGAGTCCATAAATTAAATTACATTACTCCAGTATGAATATGAAGACCTGTTGTATCTCGAATTCAGAAATCATAAGGATACTAAATTTAATTAAATTATTTAAGGTACAGTAGACGCTCGTTTTTACGAACCTCTAATTTACGAACACTCACGATTTTACGAATTAGTGTCTGGTCCCGAACGTGGTCCCATAGGCATAATGATATTTTTAATTCCCATTTACGAACTAAAATTTTGAAAAATCTCTTTTTTGCGAACTCATTTTCATACTTTGCTAGCGTTTACCTGACATCAGACAAAGTTTAAAAGCCCATATCTTTAGGGAGTAACAATGGAACACATTCAAACATTTCAAGGCCATTATGAGAAAAATTATAGGGGCCAACAACAGGTGGGTAGCAGACATGTGATTGGAGAGCGGCAGTTTGACGTCAATCTTTACCCCTCCCTTACATTCAATAAGCATGTGTCATACTCTGTGGTGTCAATGTCGAGCGGGGAAATGGGTGCTTTGTTATAAGATTATGTTTTGTAGCCGGTTAGTTTCATCTGGACATCAATGTTTGAAGTTTCGTGTGAGGCCAGAGGGAGTTGGAGCCAGTTTTAGTTAAGGAAATTTAGTCATGTCGCAGTTGAAGAAACGCACTCGTTTATCTGCTGAGGCAAAAAAGAAAATTTTAAAAGAAGTAGAAGAGAAAATTTTAAGCAAGACAGAAATCTCTAAGAAACATGGAATTCCAAAGAATAGCCTATAGAAAATTTTAAGAGCAAGAGAAAAAATCGTTGGATATGCAAACTAGACCAGCAAGAGTGCCCCTCTCAAAAATATTTTAGAGCAGCAAAATATCCCAAACTGGAAAAAGCTTTGCTTGTTTGAATGAGGAAAATTATAGGAACGAACATTCCGTTTAATGAAATGTGCTTAAGGAACAATTGAACTTTGTTTTAATGGTCAACATTAAAAGACTTCAAGGCATCGGACGGTTGGCTGCAAAAATTTAAATCCAGACACGGGTTGAGCTTGACGAAACTGAATGGTTATAAAGAGTAGACCTCTTTTGAGGAGGACAATAGTGAAATGCTTTCAAACATCGATAAAATGAAAACATGTATTTTCCAAAATGTTGTTTTAAAGCAGAAAAACTAGCGATTATTCTGATGTTTGATTTTTCATCAATAAAGGTATACTTATTATTTTTTATTTAACTATTTTATTTTACAATTGTTTCTTATATAGAATAACTATATATATAACTTTACTTCCTAATATAATCTCTAAATAATACTTTATTCATAAAGAGGACACAGTTTAATAAAAATAAGCATACAATTTATGTACTTCTTTTGATATTCTATTTTACGAACTTTCGATTTTGCGAACAATTTGGTTGCTCCCTACGAGTTCGTAAAAACGAGCGTCTACTGTATTAATGAATTCAATTTAATGAATTTAATTTCAGGTTAAAACTGTTTTTCTCCGACCCCGCTGAGTTTTAATTTAATGGCAAAATTCCTATAGCGTTAAAGTCTAAAACTGTTTTATGTACAAAACGATATTTTAATTTGTCTAATTACACTTAATTGTTAAGTTTGCAAAGGTTTAAGAAAAAAGAACCTACAGACAACAAACATAGCTTTGAGAAAACGAGGATCTTGCTGGAAACTTTTGTATATTTAGTGCATACAATACAACGTTTAAAAATGTATTTAAAATACTTAACACTAGAACACAAATTGAAACAGTGCTGTATGCAAAAGATTTTAAAGAGTTTCAGAAAATAAATAAAAATTAAATATTTTTTTAAAAAAATACGTGGATCTACTCCTTTAACGTGTTTATATTTGCTGGGCTTTGCCATCTGGCTAGGTAATCCCAATTTTTTTTAATAAAAATAATCCATATCTTTTTTTAATTTTGTATTCTTTTTCGGATAATTGGAACAGTTAATACGTATAATTACATAATTAAATACCAAAATATAAATTTACGAATTATTTTATTTTAAATCATTACATTGCTTTAAAAAATTATAATTAATAAGTTAGTATCACAAATTCCTAAATAATGCAAACAAAAACTTTTCAGCATCAAATATTTCTAAATTTTCATTATTTTTAAACAATTGAGAACAATAGCTATTCTTTCCAACAAACTTACCTTTTGCAGGTGGCTGATAAACTGCAAAATATTTACAAGAATTTATAAGTTTAAATCTTACTGTTGATCTAAAACAAGAAAATATTATTTTTATAAAATAAGTTTTGAACGAATATTGATGCTGGTTTTTATTTTATTATTTTGTTAAGGATAAAAAAAAATTATCAATTCAATGGCAAAAAAAAAAAAAAAAATAGGAATTGTCTAATGTTAGTATTTTCCCGTAGAAAACATATTCAATGTGGGCCATTGCATGTTGAATGAAAAGTATTCTATATTTCAGGATTTATATGTTTTCGGTTTGTTATTTGAATGTGGGAAATATTTAAAAACAAAATAGTCACCTTAACATTTTGATTGCCTCGAGGGGTTATATGCAACCAGCACAACAGTGTAGTTTACATTATAACCTCGATTTTTAAATGATGCAGTAAAATTACGAACGCCAGATGTTAAGGATGTGAAAAAAAAGAACACCCTGTTCTTTTTCACCTGTTCTTTAAAAAGAACAGGAACAGCACGTTCTTAAATTTTAAGAAACCTTGTTCTTTTTTTTTATCTGTTCTTTTCGGATATATTATTTCTTAACTTGATGTCCCTCTAATCCTAAACATCTTTTGTCCAAACTGGGAAGTTATATATTTTTTAAGCACTTCAAGTGACAGACAATGCTTTCGGTGTATTAAATAATTGAGTGTTAAAAGGTCACGCTCATTTTTTAATGATAATGTACTTTTAACATTTAATAAAACTCATGTTTATTGCTCGGTCTTAATAATTATTATCGATTGAACACTTTTTTTTGCAATATTTGCAATTAATTAAAAACTTAGTTTATTTAATACTTATACACAGGACGATTGGGTTGCTTAATAGTTGTGTTTGTGAAATCTAGGTAATAAAAGTGGTATAAAATGCATCAAAGAATATTTTAATGCGACAGCCGAAAAAATTCAGCATTAAAAATATATGTATATAAAAATGTATATTTTGGTGTGAAAAGCCAGAGTTGCTATGTTTTGGATATGTCATTTGCATAGATAATTTTTATTTACATATCATGGTAGGAAATTCAATGTACAACTTATGTTTCAGAAATATTAATTAAGAAAGAGGGTCCGAATGCGAACTTCACCGCGTGGACTCTTTAAAGTATAAACATAATACAAACTTTCAACAGAAATTTGAATTTTGATGAATAATAAATTTTCAGAAGTTTCAGACTTTTTTTTTCTTTAAATAAATAAAAACAAATAATAAAAAAAACCAGTGTAATTGCAGTTTAGGAATTCATTTAATTCCGTAATAATTAATTTTATAACTTTTTTCCTAGTCACGAGGCCTCAATAAAAAGAATGGCGAAATGTGCGGTAGCACACGTCGCACACCCCTCAGGGCCGCCGTGCCCAGCGCTTTCGCACTGTGCTGTAAGAATATTTTACTCTGATATGCTTTCTACTCAGAATGTAGCTAAAAGAACCCCCCTGTTCTGTAAATGAACAGGGTGTTCTTTAAATGAACAGGGTGTTCAGTAAGTGAACAGGGTGTTCTTTAAATGAACAGGGTGTTCTTTAAGTGAACAGGGTGTACTTTAAGTGAACAGGGTGTACTTTAAGTGAACAGGGTGTTCTTAAAGTGAACAGGGTGTTCTTAAAGTGAACAGGGTGTTCTTTTTTGGAACAGGCGTTCTTTTTCGGAATAAAGGTGTTTCTTTTTTGGGACAGCATTGTTCTTTAATTGTTTAATATGTTATTACAAGACATACTTATCTGCTCTATGTTAATTGGCTACTAAACTGCTTGTGTCAGTTAGTTTGTGGTGATTTCTTATGACTTTTAGGGAATTTTGTCAAATAATCTAAAATTGTTTTACATTTTATATAATTTCATTTCAAAGATAAATTTCTTTATATTAATTGTTAGTCGTATATCTAGATGATAAATATTATATAATGGAAAAAATTGGAATGGACGATTCAATATTACATATAGGATATTTTGTATAAGAAATTATACATTCTTCGAGTTGTTTTAGAACTATTTTATAAATTTGAATATTTCTTGTAGTGTTTGTTAATTGTCTGTGTTCTAAAAAAATATGCAAATGATTTTGATCCACATTTTTTTTATAAACCTAAAACAAAGTTTAGTAAAAAATTATAAATTTATAGAAATTTAAAAAAAAACATCTACGGGTAAGAAATGTTCTATTTATACCTTTATATTTTAATTTGTATTTTTAACATGCGCTAAATTAAAGACTTAAAGTAAAGGATTTGCAAATTTATAGCACAATTAAGAATATATTAATAAATATTATACTAGATTATTGATCATGTAGTTTTAAATGTGCCGTGTTTTAAAACTTTATAACTCTATATAATCCTTTAATTTTTTTAATTAACTTTTCACGTGGACATTTTCAATCATTTGGAGGTATTTTTTGTTATTTTTTACGAATAGTTACAAAGACTTTGGAATGTATAGCAGTTGAACCGGTATGGCAGGTATGGTTGCTGCATACACATTTTCATCCGAAAAATGTGTTGCAAAAATATGCTTCAAAAAATGCTTTCAATTGTTAAATAGTAAAAACGTAATATTTTCCCCTGTCATATTTGCCACTTCGTGATAAGTTTTTGCCCCTGGATTTTGTATTAGGGATTTGGATACAAATATTGTTTTTTTTTCGTTACGGAACCTTAAAACACTTTTCACTGACATCTTCGTAAAGATGCCGGAATATATGAGAAGATTAACTGGGAAGGGGAGAGGGTGATTAATATTACTAAAAGGGAGGTGGAGATGAGGGGTGTTGATGCGATTGTGTAAATAACAATCTTGTCGGAGTTTTTTGTGAGGGTTTCGGGCTCGGTTCTTTGTCTCATTGATGTGGGTGAAGTTAGAAAAGGAATGTGATCTGTTGGGATTTAGAGTCGGTGGCAATTCATTTTCAGCTGACCTGCATATTAGATTTGCATATATACTAGATTATTGATCATGCAGTTATAAATATGCCGTGTTTCAAAACTTTATAACTCATTATAATCCGCCTTTAATTTTATTAATTTTTTTAATTAACTTTTCACATGGACACACATTTTCTCTGTTCCTTACTTGTTGATCTGTAGATATGCGATAGGAACATTCAAAAGTAGTTACTATTTATTTTAAAATTAAATAGGAATACCAAGTTAATTTTTAAACTCTGATTTCAATATAACCTTGAACATAGATAAAAAGTCTGCGCCTATATGAAACTATTTTAACGTAACCGATTTCTATTAAATCTATAGCAGTATGTACTATGTGTAAGTTTAATCGTTCTTGTAAAAAAAATATATATTAATGGTTCGGATATTTGGGTGAAACAGCTAAGTATTATCTGTTGCTTTGTATATTTGTACTTTAATGCTGTATAGAAATATTAGTGTATTACATTATTTACCGTTCTTTAAAGCGATGAATGTAACTTTTTATTACTATAACTTTTATCATATCGTGAACATTTGAGACACTCAGAAGTTTTTTCAAATGAGTTTTCCTTTCGGATTTCATTTTTAAAATCTTAACAAATGAATGGCTATTAAAATATTATTTTAATTTGACATTCATTTCCTTTCAATCTACAAACTAGCAAGCAAATTATTACAAATTTGCAATGCTTATTGATTTAGGAATAAAATGTATTATATTAACATTTAAATATATGAAAAATGCTTACGTCTTAGAGATCCCTTCAAGGAACTTTTACTTTTCTTTACGATTTATATATATTTACTGCTCTGAATTATTAGAATTGTGCGTTATTGAAACTAAGAATTTGATACATTAAAACTTTTATCACCATTACATCTGATTTTGAAAGATAGCTTTAGGATTTTTCTGTTTTTCCTGTCATAATCTTTTTTTTTTGTAAAATTTTTGTAATGAATTATTAATGTCGATATAAATTTAAACTAATTATTAATAGTTTTCTTACTTTGAAAACTATAGATCTTTTGTTTATTTTCAATTATTTACTATATAAAATAAAATTAATCGGCATTTGTTAATTTTTATGGTTTTAAGTTTAAAAATACTACACAAAAAAAATTCTAAAAAAAGAACAGTTTTCTGAAAAGAACAGGTTAAAGAACAGTTCTTTAAAAAAGAACAGGAACAGGGAACAGCTGTTCTTTAAAAAGAACATACATTTCACATCCCTACCAGATGTGTCCTAGGACTAACGTGGCGACGTTGTTATTCATTACAGAACGACCTTATGTTGCCAAATCACGCAACGAAGTACAACGTTTTTTAATCACCGAGTAAGAGAATAAAGATTAACCACCGAGGCAGCTATCGGTAAAAAAAAATACTGCTGTTAATTTTGAATGACTAATTTTTCTATCTAATCGCCTAATGGGTATGTCAGACCTCATATGACCGGCGCCTACAGCGTTAACTTAGATAAATCGGTATGGATCGTTATATTGACAACGAGTTGCACCCCATATTACAGATAAAGATCACTTTTTCAAATTTCTAGCCCAAATTTGTCACACAAGCTAGACTACAATATTCAACCAATTCTTTTATTTATTAGCTTAGCTGATAGCTTGTATGACATCAATTATTGGATTTTGTCACTTTTGGTTTAAAATATATTTTATTTATATGTTTAACTAACTAATTCAGTAATTATATCATAAAAAAATTCCTCGCCGAAACGTTAGACAGTAAGAAAATTATTGCTAGCTACTCTTTGTAGATTGTATCTGATCTATTTAGGCAGAACTTTCCAAACCAAAAAAATGTATTCATGCGGCGGCATTTATGAATTTTTTTTGCCAAACTAAGAAACGAAGGCGCATCTTTTCTCAAGGAAAAGGCTAGGGTCTGCAGGGTTGAGACTCCTAGTAGAGTTGGCTTGGTGATTTAGTATCACAACTTTTTCATCCTCAATTTCGATGGGTTTTTTTAAGTTCTTTTTGGGTGGGGGGAGAATTATATACTACACAAAAAGTAAAAAACCATTTTAATAGATTGTATATACTTTTGTTGCGTTTCTCTCAACAAAGTTGAATTTTAAACTATTATAAGTAGATATATTGCGCACAATAGATTATCCAGATCTCTTTGACATTTCAATCAATGTAAAACTCTGTGAAATATGCACTAACTTACCTATGGGAGCTCTATGGATTACTGAAAAGAAAAACATGAATAAGCTGCCGGAATTTGAAATCGTTATATATTTTCCAGAAGTATAAATACAAATAGTTTTCAAATAATATGAACTTTTAGAGTTCCAAAACAACCTCTTTACTGCAAATTTTGTATTCACAAAGTGTTTTTGCGGGATACAGCCAACAAAATTTTACAGCGAAAATAAATCCTTATCAGATCGATTTTTTAATGACAATTTGGGCATTGAACGCTATAAGAATCATGCCTTCAATTCTAAAGCTGACAGTTGCGAAATGTTTAACAGTACAATTCAAATATTGCTTACGCTTTGGTGTTAAAATTAAAATATAAATACAATGTTTTTAATGAATTACACAAAAATAAACTAGATTTTAAGGATTTCGCAGGATTTGTTAGAATTTGGCATTCTAACATATTTTTAATTTAGAAAAAAAAATATTTGACGTCTATGGTTAGTCTAAGCTTCATAACTTATCGAAAGTCAGCTATAGAATCTTGCATAAAAATTTATACCAAACTTTATTCAGGGTGGCAACAAAATTCTGGAAAAAAAGTTCCCTGATATTTCCCTGACTTCCATGATGGTGTCACAAAATTTCCCTGACTTTAAAATTACATTAAGAAACGTTGAAATACATGCTTTGTATAAAAACAAAGTATCCACGCTACAATACAATAGACTTACTGCATTACAAATAAAAATTTATAAACAATACTTATTGTCAGTTAAAATAATAGTTTACGGATACACAAATTATACAATTGTGGCAGGCATAACAGTAATTAATCATGTTCTCTGTAAGCAGAGAATGCAAATTTTTCCAACTATTTCTTTTGGAGATAATTTTAAATGTTTTATATGCTTAATATTTCCTATTCCAATCTTCAATAAATCACATTCATTAGCCCCTCACATGTTGCTCACAATTTCAAGGTCCAATGCACTTTGCTTTTGCTGCTTCCTCAGCAGTGGTTCACGTTTTTACAAAAATAAAACTGAAAATATGAAAATATGCATAACCAAACTTTAAAAAAAAATTCTTTTTCAGAAGTAAAAGGAAATATTGACAACTAAATTACACAGAATAGAGTGCATAATGGAGGATAATTGCCGTTTTAATGATCCAAATTTGAAAATTTCCCTTATTTTTTGTGAAATTTCGAAAATTTCCCTGATTTTTTGTGAAATTTCGAAAATTTCCCTGACTTTTCCCTGATATTTCCAGAATAAAAAATGTCCATGACAATTCCCTGATTTCCAGGTTATGTTACCACCCTGTTATTTTTATATACAAAACGTTACGGTATTCTAAAGCGGAATTATTAGAATTGAAGGGGTTGGTGAGAGGAAGAACCTGATCTATTCACTTTTTGCTGATTTATATTTGTTCACTTATTTCTATAAACTTCTCGGATATTTCATTAAGACCAACTTACCTGTGGGAGGTTTCTTCAAAACTGTAAAAAAAATAAATGACTTATATTAGGGGATATTAAGCAAATATAATTAGCATTTAATATTATCTTAATAAACACTTAAGGTAAAAAAAAAACGAAGACTCTTTATAGCTGGCAGAAGAAAAACATGAACAAATATGAATTCAAACTTATAAAATTTTATAAACACTTCTTTTATAAAGTTTGATTGTATATTATTAAAGCTTTTACACGACCAGGTGAAGGCTATGACTTTGTACGTATAGGGAATACGTTTAAGAGTTATCTTTTATCACCTGTTCAACGATTTTAGCTATGGACGGTAGAAAGATAATTGAGCAATAACTGGACCGTAACTGGACCGATGGACAGGAACAAGTTATCAGCCAGGTTCAGGGCTTAGAGTACAGGGAGCATGATGATTGTGGGCTTCCAGTAACTTGGGAAATAGGTATTTATTATTTTTAGGAGTAGAAAATTAATTGTTAATCCGAAAATGATTGAAAAAAAAACACACATTTTCACATCTCTCTTATAATATACATACCATTCTGGTAAATATCGTGCTTTTGACAAGCTGTTCTCGTTTTTCAAACATTACAGCTTTATAGAATAAAAGTACAGCATGTGTAGCTGACAAAAGATGTTGGGATTTCAATTGAAACAATTAATGGAACAATCATTACTTTTTCCTAGGGTACGTAATTAATAGAACTTACCTCTTGGTTGTGCTCGTAATACTGAAAGATGGAAACAATTCAGGTAATTAATAAAAATAATAATTAAAAAAAATATGTTCAGACTCTTCAAAATTAAAAAAAGAACTATTTTAATAAAATTATGATTTTAATAATATTTAAAAAAGTATTCGTGTTGTAGTATGACATAAACTAACAAGTCCGGTATAAAATATTATAACACTTTCATGAGATTTTCTTAAAGAAGGGGGGGGGGGGTGTTACTAAGGACACATTAAGTAAAAGAAGACACATTTAGTAAAAAAAGACACATTTAGTAAAAAAAGAACATATAGTGAATAAAGACACATTTAGTAAAAAAAGAACATTTAGTAAAAAAAGACACATTTAGTAAAATAAGAACATTTAGTAAAAAAAGAACATTTAGAAAAAAAATACACATTTAGTAAAAAAATACACATTTAGTAAAGAAAGAACATTTAGTAAAAAAAGAACATTTAGTAAAAAAGAACATTTAGTAAAAAAAGAACATTTAGTAAAAAAAGACACATTTAATTAACGACTCATTTTATTTTTTTTGTTTAAATTTACAAATATCATTCTAATTTTTCCCAATCATGTGTGCAAGGCGTGAATCTACGTCAACAAACCCACAGACAAGGGTACCATGGCCCGGATGATCAGTGGGTAAAGACGTTCAGCTGGTAATCAGAGGATTACTAGTTCGAGCCCGTGCGATGACAAAGTTAAGAAAAAAAGTATTGATCTTGTGATCGGAGTGCAAAATATGATAATATATGATCTAATCTAAATTTTAATAGAGGTAGCTATTTTGTTGCAACGTCTCACCGATAAATGATATCCGTGATAGCCATAAAATGGTGAAACTAAGCACTAAATAATGGTAATAATGGTTGCAGATAAATGGAAACCAAATTTTGGTGCAAGGTCGTTGTAATTTTTAAAAGTGTAGTTCGGCAAACATAGTGTTTTTTTGCGACAATACAGCTAAAAGTGTTACAGAAAGGCAATGAATATACTCCAACAGTTTGTGTCCACTCGGTTTAAAGTTTATGCTAAAATTAGTGGCAGCTGGGTAACCCAAAACATATCTTATTAAAAAGCACATATCAATTGGAACGGGAAAAATATAATCAATGGTTTCTTTAAAATTTTTCGAATCACATTTTATGTTTTTTATTTATGTAGAAACACTTACTTCTTGGTGGGAAATGAATCACTGAAAAAACAAACAACAACAGCTTATGAGAAACATGAAAGACACTGCTTAATAATAGAATTCTAAATGTATGTAAATCGAATAAAATGTCATTTATTTTAGAAAGAGTTTAATATTTGGACCGGTTGGCTGCTAAGTAGTGTAAGTTAAAAAATAGTGTTCAGATATAAAAGAGTTTAAAGTTCGCTACCCGCATTTATTGTAATGTTAAGGTGGGCTAAATGACAGATATAGCTGTCTAGTATTAAATGACAAATATATCTATGCCAAATGACAGATATAGCTGTTTAGTAATAGATGACAGATATAGCTATGCCAAACAACAGTCTTCGTGACTGTCTAGTAATAGATGACAGATATAGATATGTTAAATGACAGATATAGCTGTCTAGTAATACACGATATATATAGTTGTCTGGTAATAGATGACATATATAGCTGTCTAGTATTAAATGACAAATATATCTATGCCAAATGACAGATATAGCTGTTTAATAATAGATGACAGATATAGCTATGGCAAACAATAGATATAGCTGTCTAGTAATATTGGACACATATAGCTATGACAAATGACATATATAACTGTCTAGTAATAGATGACAGATATAGATATGTTAAATGACAGATATAGCTGTCTAGTAATACACGAGATATATAGTTGTCTAGTAATAGATGACAGATATAGCTGTCTAGTATTAAATGACAAATATATCTATGCCGAATGACAAATATAGCTGTCTAGCAATAGATGACACATATAAATATGTTAAATGACAGATATAGCTGTCTAGTAATACACGAGATATATAACTGTCTAGTAATAGATGACAGATATAGATGTCTAGTAATAGTAATGACACACATAATTAGGCCAAATGACAAATATAGCTATGTCAAATGACAGATATAGCTGTCTAGCAATAGATGACAGATATAAATATGTTAAATGACAGATATAGCTGTCTAGTAATACACGAGAGATATAGCTGTCTAGTTATAGATGACAGATATAGATGTCTAGTAATAGTAATGACACACATAGTTAGACCAAATGACATATATAGCTATGCTAAATGACATATAGCTGTCTAATAAATAATTGAATTCAAACAGCGCCAACGTACAGAATGTTTCAGAAATCAATGCTAATTTATTTATACTGCACTTTTAAGTAATAAAGCTGTGGTATATATACACATTTTAAATTAAATTCTATTGATACATTATTGTTAGTAAATTTTGACACTTAATCTTTTTAAAAACTACTAAATCCTTTTCTTTTACATAAAATAAAATATTAAAAGTTTTTGAATATTTACTTACCTTTTGGAGGAAATCGTATAACTGAAAAATAAATCACAAATAATTTACGACAGGTTAAGGTAAGGAATTCGGTTTCAATAAAAAAAAATGATGAATATTTTATCACATAAAAATACCAAACACTTCGACATTATACACATATTTCCATATTTGCAATTATATTTCTTAAGGAAATATTCACATTTAATTAAATTCTGTTAGGGACCACTGATTTCAGGAAGGTTTCAACTAACCCATTTTAAATTATCACCAGGATTACATAGACGTTAATTTCATAAGAGCAGTTGCTTAAAGCCAAACCATATCGGCTTTTCATTAAAAAAAATGTGTTAAATGTGTAAATAAGAAAAGTTTTCGAATATATATTCAATCTTAGTATCGTCTGAAAGATAATGGTTTGGGGAATATTTCAGAGCAAAATGCACATAGTTTTGCCCAATTGAAGAAGGAAGTAGTTAACTGACCAAAATCACTTTCCAAGATAAGCAGCTTTTTCACTGACAACAAACTTGAAGAAAAGGGTCATTTTCCGTTGAGCACCGACAATTTGTTGCCAAGGAAAACATTACCATAAAACTGTTTTCCTATTCATCGATCGTGAGCGTGATTAATGGTGGTAGGTTAACAAAATTGGTGCGTTTTCGCTCATTTCGAATTTATGTTCGCTTCGGGAAATCGAACCATTATAAGTGGAATATATACTTTTTTACTGCTCTTTAACTTTAAAAATAAATTAAGCAGAGCCATATGAGGGAAGACGCATATGCACTTAAAGCTTTCATCTACATCATAATTCGAGATTTTTTCAAAAATGTTAATTAACCCCTTCTTCCACTTGCCGCTCCAATTGCTCAAAAGTCGTGATTTAGTGCTTAAGGCTTCTATAAATTTATCTTTGTATTGCAAGCATACCTTTGTTAACCTTTATAAAGAGCAAAGTATATACTTCATAAAGAACAAAGTATATACTTCATAAAGAACAAAGTATATACTTCATAAAGAACAAAGTATATTGCAAGCAAACCTTTGTTAACCTTCATAAAGAGCAAATTATATTACAAGCATACCTTTGTTAACTTTCATAAAGAGCAAAGTACATTGCAAGCATACATTTGTTAACCTTTATAAAGAGCAAAGTATATACTTCATAAAGAGCACAGTCTATTGCAAGCATATATTTGTTAACCTTCATGAAGAGCAAATTATATTGCAAGCATACCATTGTTAACCTTCATAAAGAGAAAAGTACATTGCAAGCATACCTTTGTTAACCTTCATGAAGAGCAAATTATATTGCAAGCATACTTTTGTTAACCTTCATAAAGAACAAAGTACATTGCAAGCATACATTTGTTAACCTTAATAAAGAGCAAAGTATATACTTCATAAAGATCACAGTCCATTGCAACCATACCTTTGTTAACCTTCATAAAGAGCAAATTATATTGCAAGCATATCTTTGTTAACCTTCATACAGAGCAAAGTATAAACTTCATAAAGAGCACAGTCTATTGCAAGCATACTTTTGTTAACCTTCATAGAGCACAGTCTATTGCAAGCATATCGTTAACCTTCATAAAGAGCAAAGTATATTGCATGCATACCTTTGTTAACCTTCATAAAGAACAAAGTACATTGCAAGCATACCTCTGTTAACCTTCTTACAGAGCAAAAAATATACTTATTAACTTGCAAGAATAAAACAATTGCAATTCAAACTTACTCGTAGGCGGAGGAGGGGGCGGGGGTCTGCAAACTAAAAAGAAAATTATTTTTATCACACTGCATTTTTTTTAATAAAATAATTTAGATTTCAGGAATCAATTTCTATCAAGTTGAGTAATCAAAACTATATAAATTTCTATACAGTTATTAGTAATTAAGGTTATAAGTTATAGTAGTATAGTTGGACATTCTCGAGGTATAGTTTTTTAACGCATAAAGACGTATTTTCAGCTTCAATTTGTGGGGTTGTGGACATCACTTCATATACCCGAAACCTGATTGGAAAAGTATTGGCGCATCATGCAGAAGGTCGTCGGTTCGATTCCTTGTGACAGCCAAAAAACGCTTAGCGAAATATTGGTGACTTCCGGACTGCATATCGACTTTACCTTTGAACAAAGATTTGTGGCATCGGATCAACCACCACAACTTCAAACAATGTCCACGTGATAACACATCACGAGCATCTTAATCATTGAGCCATAAATATGATATTTTTTTCCTCTATAATTAATTTTTATATTGCTAAACAAATAGTTTTTGCTATTGCTTGTGGCTTTGGCTTGCGAATGACTTTCTATTTTAATAGCAGATTGCATTGAAAATCGGTTTCAAAATAAAATTAAAAAAAAACTTTAACCAAAAGCAATACATGTTGGCTTATCTTCACATAGAAAATATACGAAATCTTGCGGTAGCGATGGGAGTGGGATACAGTTGTTACCCCTTCAATTAGCTTCAATTCAACAAAATGTTTTGCCCAATCCAGAAGTTACAGTTAGAGATCAGTGACTGTACTATTTCGAATAACTTGAAGTCCATGATAATATATAAAAAACATACCAACACATGTTTATAATTATATATTATTTCAGTTAAACATTTTTGTATACGTTTTAAAGAAATATTCATTTAAACACTAAACATTAACTTAAATGCAAAGTTCTAAATAAGAATAAAACTTATATTTACTTACTTGGGAAAATGGGCACTGTAACGAAATATATTTTTGAAAAATAAGTATATATCAAAAACGAAAATTTAAAATATTTAATTAAATATTTTACATAATATACTGAGCTAGAATATAATATAACTGTAAGCACTGGAGCGAGGATTAAGCGTTGCCGACCACTTTACTCCTTTTTGAGCGAAGGTTTTAAAAATAGTCCTTTTCGCATAGGTTTGTGAAGATTTAAAAATGCACTTCTGGCTTTCAAAAATAATTAAATGTTACACATTTAATATTTTTCTATACTTAAATATAAGAAAAAGAAGAGAAAAGGCACCGAAAAAACTAGTTATAAACATTTGAGTATGACGTGTCATGACGTCACATGACACGTGATACACAAGGACGAATGTTTTCTCAATCTTTCTTCCGAATTGTATGCATCCGCACGGAACTGTAAAATACATTGTCGCCCAATAGGAATCTTCGCTCAAGTGCTTATAGTTATATTATATTCTGGCTCAGTGACAATGTAAGACATATTTAAACGTAATATTTTGTATACTTTGCGATTTTTAAGTAATAATTTCTTAATATCGGGTCTTGTAATGAAAGAAATTAAAACCCTAATTAAATTAAAAATAGAATATAAAATTTATGCATACATATAATGAATAATAATTTATATATATATTTAAAAAGTAATTTTTATTGGTATTTTATTATATATTAATTGGAAAAAAAATTATTATAAACGTACTAATTGGCATTACAGGAATCATTGGTATAACAGGGATCATCGGAATCACTGGGAAAACTGGAAACATTGGCACTGTAACAAAATATTTTGTAATGTTATTATGAGTTTTTATAATAAAAAAAATAATTTTAATTTGTTATAAATAAAAAAGTATTGAAAGTAATATTTGATATGTCTATTACATATTAACATTTTACCTCGGCGAATTAATAAATTTTAATGTTAGATATTTTAAGTTTAATCGCAAATTATCTCATCTAAAGTGACCGGTTTTCATTTTAATTTCAGTTCTACCTCCAGTTAATTGTTTATAGGAGAAGCGCAGTGCAACGTCAGAGGCTGTCGCGCGGAGCGCTTAAAGGCAAAACAAACAGAATTCCGTTGCCTTTCGCTATGCTTGAGTCGCGTCAAAAGGCGGTATTTTGTTTTAAACTCAAAATAAAAGCACACGATACATACACGTTAGTTACATAAGGATTATAAACACAAAAATTTCCAATAATTTTATTTTTCATATTAGAACAAAAAAAAATACTGAAAATAGACGATAATGAAACGTAAACTAATGATGCATTAATTGTGCACTATTATTTTATATTTGTAGCAATAACTTTTTGTGTCAAGTTTTGTTTACGAGATATCATCATAGGTTCATTAAACACAAATAATTGAACCTAACAATAATATTGTTACAACTATATTTAAACATTTTTTGAAATCCATCGGCGACTTTGTTGGAATTCAGATGTAAATTATTATTTAATAGTATAAATATATTAATCGTATTACTGATATTGAATTGCTTGTTTACTAATCCAATAAATATATGCATAAAAATTTTAAGCACAAAAAATATTACACATAATAAACGTATTAAAAAATGACTTCGATTCTGCAAATATGTTTTCTTGTAAAAAGTTTATAATTACACAGGGACGGCTTAAGGCCCAAATGACACAATAAGTTGTCGCATGGAGTGGTGGACTGAGAAGGGTGCAAAATTTCCGTGGAAAAAGAAAAAAATTAGAAGATTTATTCGAAAAATTTTAGTCTACATTAGGATGTTTTTAGATTGATATTTTTTAATTTAATTGTACATTACATTTGAGTAAATTGATAATATTGAGGTTCGCAACATTATCCGTGTATTATTTTAAGACGGCTATATATTGCTTGGATTTAGTTTTGAAAAATGCATTTTTGACACTTTATAATATAGTAATTCTCCCAAATTTTGAAATTTGCCTTCAGCTTTTCCGAGAAGCCGGTTTGTTTACAAATACGCCCTTCGCCTATTATAAATATATAGTTTGGCAAAGAGCACACTTTTATATATAACTTTTTAAATCCTATTGATAAAATAGAACGTTCGCTTTTTCATGATATTGTGAGCTCGTTAAAATTACTTAATATATATATATATATATATATATATATATATATATATATATATATATATATATATATATATATATATATATAATTTTTTTCAAAATGTTAAAAATATTTAGGGGGAATCCTATTTAGTCTTAAAAAACCGCCAAAAGTCAAAAATATATTTTTTTAAACAGTATTTTTTTGTTTGATTATACTTCAAAAAATAATGCTCTAATAATATAAAAAAATGGTATTTCTGAATTTATTAATAAAAAAATTAGGATTTGGGGCCTCGGTTCTCCCGTAAAGAATTAAATATAAATCGGGAATTGATTCCTTCAAAAGTTTAGAATGTCTTAGCAATATCAATTATCGTAAGTAAACTAAACGGTGATTGTGTGAATCCTTATTTTTATGCATTAAAAATAATAAAATAGTCAATATTACCAATTGGTCCTGTAAGTTAGAAAAAACACATTTTGTAAGTCATGTAATTCAATGAATTTTTATCATGTAATGTGAACTACTTTTTTTTAAACTTAATATTTAACTTTGAAAGAATTTGAATCTAAACAATTAAAGACGACAAAAAACACAGGAAAAAAACAAATATCAGATAAATTTTGAATTTTTTTTAATGATCACTTAATTGAAATAATATTCATGTTGAGTTTAAAGAATATATGTACAAATAACTAAAAATAGTTTTAAAAATACAACCATCTAAATATAACTGTTCTGCGATTGGATTGACGAAATTAATTTAATTATTGTGCCCATTAAAATATAGAAAATGTGGTGTTTAAAAACAATTATGATGTCTATGTGAAAAAAAATTATTTGGGAAATTGTTTTATATACTCTATTTGCAAGAGTATAAGTCCTATACTGTTTTGAAAATAAATACCAAAAATTAACTTTGTCAATATATTTTCCTAAAAAAAAAATACTAATTGTCCAAACTACAATGTTGAAAATAGGTACTCAACAATAAGTAAAATGTATTAATTTTTGACTACATTCTATGCTTATCATGGCTCCGAATACATAAGTTTCAATTATGAAAAAGACATGCAATCAAAAATAAGCACAATGAATAAAAAGAGAAGATGTTAGCCTTCATAGCTCACTTTCTATAAATATAAGCAATTACAAATAAGATTTAACGAGAATCGAACCCACCGCAGTGCAGTGACTTATCTGTTGTACCACCAGTTCGATGTGAAGAAGTTATTGACAGAAGAAATGTTAAAAGGGTGTGCCAAAAGAATGGAAGGTAAGGTAATTGAGTTGTAATAACTCATTTTCCATTTAAACTATATATATAAAATAATGTGGAAAACCATCTTCTGAACAACTATTTTAAGTTTGTAAGTTGCTTTGTTAGGATGCCTTGAACAGAAAATGAGATTAGCAATATTAAACCACACTGCCCTCAACTTAAAATAGTTGTTCAAAAGACGATTTTCCACATTATTTGATTTTGATTGCTTAAAATTGGAAACTGAGTTATTATAATTCAATTATCTTATTTCCTATTCATTCTTTTGGCACACTTTTTTAACATTAATTCTGTTTATAAGTTCTTCACGTCGCCCTGGTAGATTATCTGGACTTCGGTGATTTAAGACATGGGTTCGATTCCAGTTAAGGTTGTAATTGTCGATATGTATGGTATGTGGTTTATGAACGCAGCCTATGTAGGCTTTCATCTGCTATTTTTATTCATTTTTGAGTACATGTCTTTTTCAAAATTGAAACTTATGTATTCCGAGCCATGATAAGCATCGAATGTACTCAAAAATAGTACATTTTAATTATTTTTAAATACCTATTTCTAACAGTGTATGTAGATACTCATATTAACTATTACGAACAGTTAACTATTTTAAATTAGTTTACTTCCTTTGTGAAATTAAAACAATTTGATTAATATAAAATAACATCTAAAAATTTTTAATAATTCAACTTACTAAAGAACATTGGACATGCTAAAATAAATATTAAATTTTCAGAATTAATATTTGATGTAAAAATATGTATTTTTTGTTAACAATTCAATTTTTAAAAATTAAAACTAGAAGTCACATATAGAAACATATTTACATAGTTATATACACACTTTTAGACACATATTTATATAGTCAAATATAACAAATAGAACTTCATCATGTTAAAATATAGTTATAAAATATATAAAATGTACAACTGTACGTAATATTAACAATACAGGTATTCTATTATCATTTGTGCATGGATGTATACATATCTTTATGTACATGTTCTCCTTATAATCCTAGACATTTTGACCAAGTTTGATTGATTTTTGAAATTTTATATTCTTCCGTGTTATATACAAAACCTTAAACACGATCAGGTTCCATCGGATAAATACATAATATTAATAAAATTACAGGATTTCTTGTACTTTTTCATGAGCAATACAGTGCAACCTTATATTATTAACCTTACCACGTAGCCGTCTTCTACCTGTAACAAATAGAGAGATCGTAAAACACATGTTAAATGGTTTATTAATAAATAAATAGGTTAACTATGATTTTATAACATTCAGATATTTAGATATCTATAACACATACTAAATATTTAATTTGTTTTGGCAAGCAATTTTTACGAAATGTTGTCTGTCAGTTGAGGTAATGGATCATATTTATGCATTTAACTTGACTTGAATATAAAATTGTTCGAGGCACCAACCCGAAGGTATTTTTTCTCTTCATCTAACTTGGGCCTATAGGCAACTAAATTTCTGAGATATCTGGATTTAAAAAGACAAGGGGCAGGACAAATACAGAACATATACAAGAAAAATATTAAAAACTGTGAATTGCTTTTGATTCTGGTACAGAGAGTAACAAATAAAAATGAACATTTAGATCAAAAATATAAAATCTGAGATAGTGCCAGGCAACTGGTTCCGAAATATGTACTAATACGTTATAAGGTAAAAGTAGTGATTATAAATATCAAAATTTTATAATTATATTTTATATAAATATAACGGTATTTATTTAATTATTAATTAATTTTTTTACTTAGGTATATGTATTTTTTTAAATATCAAATTCTAACTTACGAATTAGAACCCGCATTCCTGTAATAAAAGAAGTTCAGTTTCGAAAAGTACTAAAGCTGAGAGGACACAATATTTTTACACAGATGGTTCTTTAGTTTTATACAATATTTTAAATTTTATGCAATTTAATGTTTATTTATTTATTAATATTTTTTGTTGGATACTCCGACTGCTTTCATACGTAAATTACGTACAAAATAATTAAAATAATAACACACACATATTATACAATATGTTTAAAAATTATACATTTCTACAAGCTTTAGAGTTTCGAAAAAATTAATTTCCAGGAAAACCAAACACCGAGAAGAACCCATGTATACCACTGTATTTTAACCCTGAGGTTCCATTGTATTTACCCATGTATTAACCACTCCCTGTATTTCGTAACCCCGTATACCACTGTTTAAATGTATTTCACCCCTGATATTCCAATGTATTTACCCGTGTATTAACCACTCTCTGTATTTCGCCACACTTGCATACTATTGTATACCACTGTATTTTACCTCTGAGGTTCCACTGTATTTACCCCTATATTAACCATTCCCTTTATTTCGCCACCCTTGTATACCACTGTATTTTACCACTGTATTTACCCACGTATTTCGTCACTCCTGTATACCACTGTATTTTATCCTGAGGTTCCATTGCATTTACCCCAACCACTCCCTGTATCTCGCCACCCCTTATACCACTGCATTTTACCCCTGAGTTTCCACTATATTTACCCCTGCATTTCGCCACTCCTGTATGCCATTGTATTTTACCCTTGAGGTTCCAGTGTATTTACCCGCTGTATTAATCACTCCATGCATTTCTCCATCTCTGTATACCATTGTATACCACTGTATTTTACCCCTGAGGTTCCATTGTATTTCCCCTGTATTAACCACTCCCTGTATTTCGCCACCCTTTATACCACTGTATTTTACCACTGAGGTTCCGCTTCATTTACTCCTGTATTAACCACTCCCTGGGCTGGGTTTCGCCACCCTTTATACCACTGTATTTTACCCCTGAGTTTCCACAATATTTACCCCTGTATTTCGCCACTCCTGTATGCCATTGTATTTTACCCTTGAGGTTCCAGTGTATTTACCCGCTGTATTAATCACTCCATGCATTTCGCCATCCCTGTATACCATTGTATACCACTGTATTCTACCCCTGAGGTTCCATTGTATTCCCCTGTATTAACCACTCCCTGTATTTCGCCACCCTTTATACCTCTGTATTTTACCCCTGAGGTTCCACTGTATTTACCCCTGTATTTCGCCACTTATGTATACCACTGTATTTTACCACTGAGGTTCCGCTTCATTTACTCCTGTATTAACCACTCCTTGGGTTCGCCACCCTTTATACCACTGTATTTTACCCCTGAGTTTCCACTATATTTACCCCTGTATTTCGCCACTCCTGTATGCCATTGTATTTTACCCTTGAGGTTCCAGTGTATTTACCCGCTGTATTAATCACTCCATGCATTTCGCCATCCCTGTATACCATTGTATACCACTGTATTCTACCCCTGAGGTTCCATTGTATTTCCCCTGTATTAACCACTCCCTGTATTTCGTCACCCTTTATACCTCTGTATTTTACCCCTGAGGTTCCACTGTATTTACCCCTGTATTTCGCCACTTATGTATACCACTGTATTTTACCACTGAGGTTCCGCTTCATTTACTCCTGTATTAACCACTCCTTGGGTTCGCCACCCTTTATACCACTGTATTTTACCCCTGAGTTTCCACTATATTTACCCCTGCATTTCGCCACTCCTGTATGCCATTGTATTTTACCCTTGAGGTTCCAGTGTATTTACCCGCTGTATTAATCACTCCATGCATTTCTCCATCTCTGTATACCATTGTATACCACTGTATTTTACCCCTGAGGTTCCATTGTATTTCCCCTGTATTAACCACTCCCTGTATTTCGCCACCCTTTATACCACTGTATTTTACCACTGAGGTTCCGCTTCATTTACTCCTGTATTAACCACTCCCTGGGCTGGGTTTCGCCACCCTTTATACCACTGTATTTTACCCCTGAGTTTCCACAATATTTACCCCTGTATTTCGCCACTCCTGTATGCCATTGTATTTTACCCTTGAGGTTCCAGTGTATTTACCCGCTGTATTAATCACTCCATGCATTTCGCCATCCCTGTATACCATTGTATACCACTGTATTCTACCCCTGAGGTTCCATTGTATTTCCCCTGTATTAACCACTCCCTGTATTTCGCCACCCTTTATACCACTTGTATTTTACCCCTGAGGTTAAACTGTATTTACCCCTGTATTTCGCCACTTATGTATACCACTGCATTTTACCCCTGAGGTCCCACTGCATTTACCCTGTATTAACCACTCACTGTATTTCGCCATATTATTATAATAATTTTTATTATTATCGTCTTATTATTGAAAAATGTGTGGTATGAAGGTGTATGCAATGAAATTATGTGTGTTATGAAGGTGGATACAAATGTTAAAAGAAAGTGTATGAAATGAAAGTCGGCTATGTTCACCTTCGGTACATGACATTTAAGTTTAACTTATATTAAACTTAGACGTAAGCGTCATCATTAATTTGACAATTCAATCAACCATTCCAATATTTTCTAATTTATATTTTTTAAAGTTAAAAATAATTCATTCAAATACATATAATTCCTCTTACCATAGGGCAACCTTCCTGAAACACACATAGAATGATTGAATAGTTGTTAAAACATTTTAAAGTAGGCATCTGACGTTTACAAAAGTTATAAACAACAATCAAGTAACCTTTCGGAATATTTTTTGTAAAAAAAAAAATCCTAAAGTTAAATTATTACATCACTGAGTTCGCCTTCGAATTTTCTATAGAAACAAAGCAATTTTTTTCCATAGTACAAATATTTGAATGGAAATTAACTTACAAAGATTAGAATCTGTACAAAAGTGAATGCACTGAAGTAAAGTTACTTGCGATTTCTCGAAAAATCACCTTAATGGTGGAAAGCATGTTTTGAATGTTCCTCATAATTTATATGCGTAAAAAAAAATGAAAGTTTTACCTATTTCTAAACGTAGAAGAAAATACTTAACATTCCATTTTCAATCGTTTTAAAGACTTTAAATGATACACTTTCAAATATGCATTAACACATTTCTAGATGCTAGGAGGCTCCGCCTCCTGCTCCGCTGACGATCTGCCAAACCCCGGAAAAATTGCACACAATCCTCATAGGTTTGCTTCGCAAACCACTTCTCGCTTTCCTCGCTAAAAAGTAGGGCACAATAACAACGTGTCCTAGTAACAATATTTTTTTAATTATATTAGTGAAAACTTTAAAATGTGAAACTGTAAATTTAAATTATACTTAATCTTGGCACCAATAAATTTTTTCGGCATGTAAATCAATATAAAATCATTTAAATTAATTTCTTACAAATGAAAAGAATGGTACCACTGGCAAGCCTACCATTATTTATTATTTTCTACGTTATTTTCACACCTTTCCTGCGTTTTAGTTCAATTTCTAACATTATAGGTAGTTTGTTTTGGCCATAATTGACGTTCATCTTACCATAATCTTGCCTACTAGAAGTGTATAATTTACTGAGTTCATACGTCATAAAAATGAAGTTTATAGAAATCTAGTTTTCAAAATTGCCAACAGATGGCGCCACTTCAATTTTCCGCTCATTCAAAGTTTGAAAAAACGTTTTTCAAAACTTCTATTTTTTAATATAATAAGGCTTATATTATTCCTAATTTTAGCTAATATCATCAAAATAATTATTCACTAATGAATTGAAGGGGTTAATCGTCAAAATGGCTTACATAATAGCAAAATAAAAATGCGGGCGCAATAGAATTTTGTAAACAAACTAACTGTTGCCATTCCGCGTAGAGAAAAACAGCGTTTTTCAATCAGCGAGTAAGAAAATTATATATAAAGATTGGAAAAGAGAGACTTAAAACCCCATTCTCAATATATTCAAAGACTTTAAATTATACACAATCGAATATGTGTTCACAAATTTCTAAATATGAAAAGAAGTACTTAAAATTCAATTCTCAATCAATTCAAAGAAGACTTTAAATTACACACATTCGAATATGTATTATGTGTGAGCACCTTTAGCTTAACCATACATGCGCACGCAGTTGTCTCCAGGACCGCCTTAGCTCTAAAGGTTTGCATTAGCCAACTATAAAAAAACTCACCACCCAAATCTGTGGTCAACTGTAAAATCACGCACAAAGCACGTGCTTTTCGGTCAATTTTACTAAACTAACTTTTTTTTTGTTAATAGTTAATAAAATTTATTTTTATTGCACCCTAAGTCTCTAATTATTTGTATTTTGAGCTATCACTACATCACATATTAACAAATTTTACATTTTAATATCAGAGTTAAATAAAAAATATTTTTTCATTTTATTTATATTTAAATTGTGTTACTAATATTTACATTATTTTATTTATATTTAAACTATTTTATTTATATTTAAATTGTAATATATATATATATATATATTTTAAATTCCGAAAAATCATGAAATATAAAAAAAGAGTTAAATAAATAAAATAAAATACTTTAATATTAGATTTATTAAACTTGCACTTGTTTAACCATTTGCGCACAACTCGTTTAACTATTTTTAAGAATGCTGTCTACTCTATTCGTTTAGTCGAACATTTTTAGAGTTCCGTGCATAAAGAATTCTCCATTAGAAACGCTTCTGTGTCCTTTGTCACTCAAATTATGTATTTCGATAAATCCAAAATCAAACATCGTATTTAAGGTACCGCAGTACCCTAAAATCGATAGAAGAAAAAAAATCGGTACAGATGTAGTATAGGACATTTGGCGCGCGAGGTTTTTTTTGGCGTGTTTTATTGGGGCGATAAATTTATATTATGGCAGCCCCACCTGATATTGTTGGTATATTCCGATCTTTGTAGCGACTTTCAATCTGGCAACCCTATTCAATCTGACGTCATAGCGCTGTTTAACGGCAATTTTTTCTTCGCCAAAAAAAAAATCGCGCCAAATGCCCTATACTACATCTGTTCCAAAAATTCAATTTTGAGATTTTTATTTTCCAAAAATTCAATTTTGAGATTTTTATTTTATATTAAACGTTGTGTCTGTATGTTTCCATTGATGTACAATTTTTGTTACCAGCAGTATATTGTAACACCCTGCTTACGATGGCCCCTTACTGGGGCTTAGAGCGCCCTCTACTGGTTGGCGGGATCAACTGTCAGCCAAGATCCAGCTTCCACCATGTAGGTTTGTATGCAATATTCTGTGTGAAAGCTTAGATTTAAATTAAATTTGTTACACTTAAAACACAAACGGCCATACCTTGTCGTGATCATTTAAGAACTCCATTCGTAGCAATCTCGCAATCTACACAGCGTTTATTCAATTAATTTAATTTATTTTTTAAGTGCTAGTAAGTGTGTGTCCACATGTATGTCCACATTTTTTTCAAATTGGATCACATAACATACATAATATTGATTTGGGGTTAGAATTTTGTTTTAAACTTGCCATAATTAATTTTTGTAATGCAAAAACTGCATAACACATCAGTATATTTTAGAATTTTATTTTTTGATTGTTGGCATTTAAAAAAAAAAAAAATTCTAATTTATAACTTTAGATTGTTCTACAAGAGTTATTTAAATAATATAAAATATTTCAAACGTTTAAGTTGAGTACAGTCTAAGAAAAGGTACATCGAAAAATAGCATTTTAACTGTGAATTTTAACATTGTAGGTAATTAGTTTAATTTTTTCACATTTTAATTTTAGCATATTATATAAGATTTAATAAAGAATGTAGAAAATTTTAAACGTTAAAGTTGAGTAGTTTTCAAGAAAAGATACATCGAAATATGGCATGTTAACATATCTTCCAAAACATACTTGCCAATATTAAAAAGACATGCAATGTTGATCGCTTTCCTTGACGTCAAATGAACTACGGTTTTCTAACAATAAACTCGTTTTATCAAAAAACTAGTTGTTTTGTGGAAAAACAAAATTCATTTTTAATAAGAAACGCTGGAATCTTTGGCGCACACATAATCGTGAAGAATGCCATTTCTGCGACTTTTATTTTTTAACTTACCTGGTGGTACCGGAACTCCTGTAACGAAATATCCAAATATAGTACCAATATATATATACCAATCGATACAACTACACTCTAAAAAATCAAATATTATGGATAGGTGTGGAAATTCCAAAAAAAAAAATCGTTTTTTTTCGGGAAGTCTTTATTTATCGTGCACCAGGGATTGTGAAAAAGGGACTGTGAAGTTTCGATGAACACAAATGGACAATTTTTTGTGTTTATAAAAAGCAGTGCAACTGCAATACTATTATTTCAGTTGCAATAAAGTTTTGTATACATATGGAGAAAAGAATATTTAACACAATATTCATTCACAATATTTTCTGCAATTAAAATAATTATTACGAAAAAAGTAATTTTATAACTGTAGAATTTTAGGTTAATATAAGTTCGTAGGGTAAACTTTTCTAAAACAGTTTTCTATATGCATCAACCAAATTTTATTTTTATGTAGAATATATTGTAATTAAACTACTAAACCTAATTTTTATTTAGGATTGATTACACAAAACTTACCATACTTTTTTTTTTGAAAATGGAGAACTTTTGTTTACTTTTTGACGAATTTGTCCGCACAAATATATTTTAATTCAAGTTAAACAACTAAACCTTATTTTTTACACTAAACTAATGGTTCATAAAATTTCGTGTTCACTGGAAATATACTTTTTTGCGATAAGTGTATCAAGAGATTGAAGTTTACCATTGTGAATATGAACTTTGAAGGGGCATCTCGGTTAAGGCAGGGTACGATCAATTGGCCTAACTGTTGAACAGGAAGGGTATTAGGCTGGAGTTAGTTCTCTAGGATTTTTTTATTTTCTTCTTATATATATTTAATTCCTTTCCTTTCTTTATATATTCTTTATTTCTTATATTATTTATTAATAAATTTGTAGTGAGTTGGCTTTGTCGATGTCGCTTACGAACCATTTGGACCTCGTGATGTAGACTCTCAGTAGGTTTCTTTGGAATTTGTCAAAATTATCTAGTCTGGTTTTACAGGCAAAGGCCCATATGGGGGCTGCGTATGTAATAATAGGTCTAAGAACGACTTTATATACCAATAGTCTATTGGTCATGAAGAGATTAGATCTGCGGTTCAGTAGCTGCATTAGACTGAATTTGACTTTACGCAGTTTATTCTTGATGAATTCGAAGTGATGTTCACATGTCATTCTCTGGTCTAGGACCAGTTCTAGATAATTGGCCTTGTCTTGCCAGGGTATGATTGTGTTAAACATGACAAGAGAAGAAGTTTTTTGGGTTTTTCTCGTGAACAGTACTGCAGCACTCTTGTTCACATTTGTTTCAATTTTGCAGGCCTGCAGCCATTTCTCTAACTCTATGATATGTTTCTGAAGAAGTTTCCGGAAAAAGAAGGTGAATGAGTGTCTATATGGCTGTATCGTCAGCAAACAGGGCGATCTTAGTTTTGGGGATCAGAGGTATGTCATTGACATATATATTGAACAGTGTGGGTCCCAGAATAGGACTCTGTGGGGTACCTGCTTGGATATGTCTACTAGTTGAGTGGACTTTCCTAACTCGAACAACAAAATTACATTGAGTGAGGTAGGAAAAAAACAGTGGAATAAGATAGTTGGGGATGTTAAGCGTTAGAAGTGTAGATAAGACCGTCAATCCACACTCTATCGAAAGCCTTGACAACATCCAAGTAGAGGGCCCCAGTACTCATTTTCTGAGAGAAGCCCTCAGTGATTAATTTGGTTACCCTGATCAGTTGGTGGGTCGCGGAAAGTGTTTTAGTAAAACCGAATTGCTGGGATATAAGGGATTTGTTTTGCTCAAGAGTTTTAAGAAGTCGGTTCCTTACAACGATCTCAGCAAATTTGCTGAGAAGAGGTAGAAGTGATATCGGTCTATATGACACCGGTTATGCGGATCTTTGCCTGGTTTGCTGATCGGAATAATGACCGCAGTCTTCCGTAATTTGAGAAAGTTCTTATGAATAACCATTGCGTTGAGTATGGCTATGATGGCTAGGATGACTTGAGTGTATCAAGAGATAGAAAAAGACAATTTCTTGAAAAACTGTAAAACATAAAATCCTTGGTAATTATAAACTGATTCTTTGATTGATTGATAAATTGAGTCTTCCCGAGCAAATATTTCTCAATTATTTAGAATCAGCGAGTGCAAGAAATATTTATTTTAAGCAATTAAATTTTTAAAATATTGACTGCTTCCAAAAGGGGACGTTTTCACTTTTGTTTAAGTTTTATTTTCGAATTTTATATAACTTAACAGATGTGAATTTGTTCAATAATTTAGTATCAAACGATGGTTAATGACATTATAAACCCCATATTCTGTAAACTGAAAATCCGATTTAAAAAAAAAAAGGTTTGTAATTGTAACATGATGTAAATTTGTGTTCCTAGGCCCGAAGGGCTATCACAAATTCGTATAAATTTATGCCTTTATGACAGCGCAATTAAGTAAAAATGAATTTAAAACATGTCAGATGGTAAAAAGACAGAAAACACAGGACGGACAAGTTTACACTATTTACAGAAAACATAATTAGTGCAAAAACAATTCTCCAATTCAATACGCTCTATATCAAATTCACTTTCGTATACATTAAATATAGATGCAATTTAAATATTTATTTTAAATCATGCAGGAGAGAATTACTACACTTTAATTAATAACTTTATTTACACTTTAATTAACAATATAATAAATAACAATATTATTACAGAATAAATATACTTCAAAAACTATTATGATCTTGTTTAAGTAATACTTCAGCTACAGGGCAAAAGACTCCCCGATTTTAAAATTAAATAACTGAGAAACGGAGACCGATACAAGAGTGAAACAAATGACATGGTTATTTTGAAAACAGTAGTTTCAAAATTATGCAGAAGTTTCAAAATTAGTTACAAATGTTGCCAACAGGTGGCGCTGAACGATGGGACATGTATGGATTGGCCTCCATACTCCATACTTTTTGTGGGACACATTGAAGGACATTGTTTTCCGGATCATCCCTCCTGCAACTCTGGACTATTTTGCTTAAACAATTGATATGTGATGTATATGTGTCCCTTTATATTCATACACTGCAGAGAGTGAATAAAAATCGTCCTTGTACTGCGGAGCCCCAGTTGCTCAGTGGATAAAGGGGTTCAGCTACTAATCAGAGGATAGGTGGTTCGAATCCGTGCGATGGACTTGACGTAGAAAAGTAAAAAGTAGTGATCTTGCGATCGGAGGGTTGCCAGCTTCGCTACAAAAATACTAGAAAGTCGTCCAGAATATCCAACAAATTATACTGGCGTGTATACGGGACACTGAACTCTAACTGTAACTGCTGGAAGGCTCAAACTTTGTCTCCTCTACGCGCGCGTTGAAACCAATTGAAAGCTGCCATACGGTGCCCCAACATTTTTTTTTAAATGATTTAGTGGTGTTTTTTATTACCAAAGAATTGTAGAAGTATTAAATATATATAAATATTATATTTTCTTCTTATAGAATTAATTTTTATATTGCCAAACAGATAGTTTTTGCTCTTGCTTTTTAACTACTTCTACTTTGACTTGCAAAGGACTTCCTATTTTAATAGCAGATTACATTTAAAATGGATTTAAAAAGAAAATAAAAAAAAACTTACCCTAAAATAATATATCTCGGCTTATTTTACCATGAAAAATATACGAAATATTGCGGTATCAAGAAAAGTGTGCCCTATCATGGCGGCCTCATCGGCTTCAAGTCAACAAAATGTCTTGCCCTATCCAGAAGTTACAGTTAGAGATCAGTGATACGGGACTGGTGCACGATTAATCTGATCGGAGTCCAAAGTCCCGACGTCTATTGAAGGCGTTGGGTGCCAGTTCAGGTGTTTCCTCGTCATCTGACCATGGTTCTAAAATAACGAGGTGCATGCATGAATGTATGTGTGAATGTGTATGTGTTCCCGGGTCTTTCCTTCGAGATTGACCCCGAACCGTCGCCAATAGCCCACTGTGCAGCTCTAGTGCGACGTTTATTAACAAAACAAAACCAAACCTTGTACTGCGAATACGGCGTTTATCGTCACCTGTCGGCAAAACTTGTAACTAATTTTGAAACTTTTGCATCAGATTTTTTATGGCTTTCAAAATAAATATATTTTTTTCCCCCTCTACTTCTATTGATATCTGTTTCCGAATTATTTTATTTTAAAATAAGGAAGTCCTGTGTTAAATCACCCTGTTACTATATATACCGTATATACTGTTATGGACCTTTCAGGTACTGTTAGATAATTTTCTTAAATATTTTTGGTAAAAGTCAAGAACAAAGGTAACTATAAAAGTTTTCGAGTGAAAATGATAAACCTTCTTTATGTGAAAGGCTGTTCATTCTTTAGTAACTAAAATATGTCAAAATTACTGAATATACTGCAATTACAATATAAAGAGTTGAGTAATTGATTACTTAAGTTAAAGCTAATATTTTTTAAGTTAATTAAAGTATAATTACTTGACTTAATTAGTAATTGAGTACTTACTAATTACTCTTCGCCCTCCTGCAATTAAAAATGTTTCGTTAATTGCTAACATAATGGCATGTAATTAAATGGAACACAATTACAGGCAACTTAAATAGCATGCAAATACATTTGCCAGTTTTTGAAATGTTATGTCGCTGTGACTGCATGTAAGAGCTCTCTTAAATATACTGAATAAGTTTTTTTTAAAAAATCTACTTATTCACGAGAATTTCAGTATCTTTATATATATTTCTCTTACGCGGTGATTGAAAAACGCTGTTTTTATGTATGCTGAATGGCAACAGTTAGATTGTTTACAAAATTCTGTTTGGCTCGCATTTTTATTTTGCCATTATGTAAGCCATTTTGACGATTAATCCCTTCAATTCATTTGTAAATAATTATTTTGATGATGTCAGCTTAAATTAGGAAGAATATAAGACTTATTAAATTAAAAAATAGAAGTTTTGAAAAAAGCTTTTCCAAACTTAAAGCGGAAAACTAACGTGGCGCCATCTGTTGTCAATTTCGAAAACTAGATTTCTATAAGCTTCGTTTTTATGACGTATTAACTCAGTAAATTTCACACTTTTGGTAGGCAAGATTATGGTAAGCTTAACGTCAATTATGGCTAAAACAAACTACCAATAATATTAGAAATTTAACTAAAACTCAGGAAAGGTGTGAAAATAACGGGAAAAATAATAAATAATGGTAGACTTGCCAGTGGTACCATTGTTTTCGTTTGTAGTTAAAATCAAATAAGTTTAAATGATTTTATATTGATTTACATGGTGAAAAAATTTATTGATGTCAAGATAAATGTTAATTTAAATTTACAATTTTTACTTTTAAAGTTTTTAGTAATATAATTAAAAAAGTATTGTTACTAGGACACGTTGTTATTGTGTCCTACCTTTTAGCGAGCGAAGCGAGAAGTGGTTTGCGAAGCAAACCTATGAGGATTGCGTAGCAAATCCTCCGGGGGTTGGCGGAGCGTTAGCGGAGCCTCCTAGTTATATTTAAAGTAGTTTTTTATTCACTAAAGGTTTAATTTAAATGTGATCGTTTCATAACATTTTAATTTAAAAACCAGTTTCATTGAAGTTTTGTAACCTTTTTCATCTTTCTAGTACATAGAATTTTTTAATAACAAAATATTGAATATTTAATTCGATTTTTTTATGACAATATACAATGGGAAACTTAATTCAATGAGTCAATTATATACCGATATTGTTATTTGTACAATTTTTAAATACGTTCGGGAATTTTAAAATGTACTCGCACTAAACAGGGAAACTGATATTTCAAATATATGTGTTAATTTTTTGAAAGAACCTAAACTTATATTTTTATTTAATGTTTTTCTTCTTTTAAGTTTTTAAAATCAATTTTTTTTTTCAATTCTTACTTATTTTTAATTCTTTTTTCAATGGTTTTTTTTTATAATTTTCCTGGGAAGTCAGTTTTGGAGAATTTTGTTTTGTATTATGAAAATATTTCCTCGAAACATTTACTGGATACGGATGTTTTATTTTGTGATCAGTTATTAATATTAACATGTTTTAATGTTATGAAATTCTATTACTTCTATCCATGTCAAATGTCCGTTTACTGCGAAGAGTAAAATTCTAAAATTGAATTTTTTAATCTTTAATAAATAATAATATGATCCATAATAAATAATATTAAATAATAATAATAATATCCATAATAAATAATATTAAATAATAATAATATCCATTATAAATAATATTAAATAATAATGATATCCATAATAAATAATATTAAATAATAATAATATCCATAATAAATAATATTAAATAATAATAATATCCATAATAAATAATATTAAATAATAATATTAATAATAAATAATAATATTTATATTAAAAATAAATAATATTAAATAATAATAGTATTAATACTGAATAATAATATTAATATTACAAATAAATAATATTAAATAATAATAGTATGAATAATGAATAATAATATTAAACAATAATAATATTAATAATAAATAATATTAGCAATAAATAATAATAATAATAATAATATTATAAATAACAATAATTTTAATAATAAATTTTATTAAACAATAATAATATTATAAATAACAATAATTTTAATAATAAATTTTATTAAACAATAATAATATTATAAATAACAATAATTTTAATAATAAATTTTATTAAACAATAATAATATTATAAATAACAATAATTTTAATAATAAATTTTATTAAACAATAATAATATTATAAATAACAATACTTTTAATAATAAATTTTATAAAACAATAATAATATTAATAATAAATAATATTAACCATAAATAATATTAAATTTACCTATTAAATTTTCTTTATTTAAATACGAATGTTTATAAAAATCTTTTATTACACTCTATTTGATACTTGTTTTAGGCAAGTTATTTAAAAAAAATATATTTTTGTATATTTTATATTAGTTATGATTTTTTTTTCGAGAATCAATGAAATCTTATTGAAATGTTAACCAATAGATTGAAGAAAAATTCTAATCTTCATATTTAATTGCAACTAAGTATTTGGTAATATAAATTAAATCAGAATGTTGATTGATATAAAATTTTAGAACAAACAAAACTACTAAGTTCTCACTTTACCAAGTGGCATTCCTGTAACAGAAAATAAAAAATAATTAATTATTGATGCAAAACTTTATATTGACACACACACACAAATATTTGTATTGCTTCCAATAACATTAAATGAAGCACAGCACTTTTTATATGCACTTTCCCAAAGTTAAGTAAACTTCAAACTAGTTTTTGACCTCCATATTTTTTTTTATATATAGTTAATTCCTTTCGTTTCATTACCCAAATTTATTTACAGAAGGTGCGCCCTTCAAAGTTCATATTCGCAATGGTTAACTTCATTTATGTAGCCTAGAGCTAATGTTATGTGAAATTACTTGACATATTCGAAGCGAAGGCTTCTTCGGAGCCACGATCTTCGTAAACGATCAAGACTCAACATTTTTGACCCCCAACATTTTTTAAACTGTTCTTTTTAATTCAAAATATACGATAAAGCCTTTTATCGTTCCATGTAAACCCTGTCATATATTATACATTGAGTTAACAAAGAGAGAACATTACGTTTGGGCCTTTTGTTTATCAGTTTTCGGCTTTAAAGACGCCAAATATATAGTGTTAATTCGGTTTGTCTTGTTCGATAATTAAACTGTTTAAAAATAAGAATATATTCAATTTTTTTATTGAAGTTTGCCATAGATACATGATTTTTAAACGCATTTCTTTTCGAAATCACCGTTTGTTGAATTCTCCCTTTTACGTTCACTGATCAGTGCTATATTCACACATAGCCTAAACTATTTTTAATTACGACAAATGTTCAATACTTTTATACAACGTTTTATGCTGATTAGAGTATATTTAATAATTAATTAAAGATAAAGTAATACTTCAGATTCACTGGTAAATGCTTAAATATCAAATAACAGATAATCATAAAATTAAAATGTAATTTTTAACTTGATTAAAGTGTAATATATTTTAACTCACCAAAAGGTGATGGATACCCTGTAAATAAATAAAACACCATCAATACATGTTGGTATATTTAATTGATTGCATTTTCTTAACCATGAAGAAATAATTACGTAATTTTTTCTAAACAAATATATCATACCTGAAATTGCTTGTTTAGCCATTTCACTAAATTAGCTACACAGGCAACAACAAATATATATATATTTCAATATAATGTAATGTCTAAATATTAGGGAGGGAATTTAGGACAATAAGTCTGTAGGGATTTTAGGACAATAAGTCTGTAGGGATTTTAGGACAATAAGTCTGTAGGGATTTTAGGACAATAAGTCTGTAGAGATTTTAGGACAATAAGTCTGGAGGGAATTTAGGACAAAAAGTCTGGAGGGAATTTAGGACAATAAGTCTGTAGGGATTTTAGGACAATAAGTGTGTAGGGATTTTAGGACAATAAGTGTGTAGGGATTTTAGGACAAAAAGTCTGTAGGGATTTTAGGACAAAAAGTCTGTAGGGATTTTAGGACAATAAGTCTGGAGGGAATTTAGGACAATAAGTCTGTAGGGATTTTAGGACAAGTAATTCTGTAGGGATTTTAGGACAATAAGTTTGTAGGGTAAATTTTTCTAGAAATGTTTTAAATATACAATCACCAAATTTTATTTTTTATGTAAAATGCATTATAAGTAAACTACTGAACCTAATTTTAACTTTGGACTAGGAAAAAAATCCTAATTATTTTTGAAATAGTGAATTTTTGTTTACTTTTTGAAGAATATATTCGCAAGCATAATTTTTTTCTAGTAAAACAACTAAAATTCATGTTTAACATGTAGCTTTTACACTAAACTAATTGCACATACAATTTCGTTTCGATTGGAAATGTACTTTTGGAGAAAAGTGTATCAAAATATGAAAATTTTATTTCTTGAAAAAACTATAAAGCGTAAAATCACCGGTATTTCTAAATTTACTTTTCAGTCGTCCCTTTCAAACATTGCTCAACTATTTAGGATCAGTGAGAGTACGAAATATTGGCTTTATTTTAAGCAATTAAATTTTTAAAACTTCAAAATAGTGACTGCTTCCACTTTTGTTCATATTTTAATTTCGAAATTTATCAGACTGTATATGTGATTTTTTTCAAAAACTTAATGCAAAACCAGAAGAAATGAATGACATCATAAACCCATACCAGCTACGAACTGAAAATTCGTTTCTAATTGATTCAATAATAGTTTAATATACATAGTTTAAATACATAAACTAATTAATAACTAATTAATAATAATAAACATAAACTAATTAACAAACATAAACATAAACTAATTAACAAACATAAACATAAACTAATTAATAACTAATTAATAACTAATTAATAATAATAAACATAAACTAATTAACAAACATAAACATAAACTAATTAATTAAACTAGTTTAATATACATAAACTAAACTATTTTAATAGACATAAAGTAAACTAGTTTAATGTACATAAACTAAACTAGTTTAATATACATAAACTAAACTAGTTTCATATACATAAACTAAACTAGTTTCATATACATAAACTAAACTAGTTTTATATACATAAACTAAACTACTTTCATATATGTAAACTAAACTAGTTTAATATACATAAACTAAACTAGTTTAATATACATAAACTAAACTAGTTTAATATACATAAACTAAACTAGTTTCATATGCATAAACTAAACTAGTTTTATATACATAAACTAAACTAGTTTAATGTTCATAAACTAAACTAGTTTAATATACATAAACTAAACTAGTTTAATATACATAAACTAAACTAGTTTAATATACATAAACTAAACTAGTTTCATATGCATAAACTAAACTAGTTTTATATACATAAACTAAACTAGTTTAATGTTCATAAACTAAACTAGTTTAATATACATAAACTAAACTAGTTTAATATACATAAACTAAACTAGTTTAATAGACATAAACTAAACAAGTTTAATATACATAAACTAAACTAGTTTAATATACAAAAATTAAACTAGTTTTATATACATAAACTAAACTAGTTTCATATACATAAACTAAACTAGTTTTATATACATAAACTAAACTACTTTCATATATGTAAACTAAACTAGTTTAATATACATAAACTAAACTAGTTTAATATACATAAACTAAACTAGTTTAATATACATAAACTAAACTAGTTTCATATGCATAAACTAAACTAGTTTTATATACATAAACTAAACTAGTTTAATGTTCATAAACTAAACTAGTTTAATATACATAAACTAAACTAGTTTAATATACATAAACTAAACTAGTTTAATAGACATAAACTAAACAAGTTTAATATACATAAACTAAACTAGTTTAATATACAAAAATTAAACTAGTTTCATGTACATAAACAGGTTATGAATCGGTGTTAGTTACATAAAACTTACCGCATGGTGCAGGGAATACTGTAGGGGAAAAAAGTTTTAGAATAAACAAGGGTGTAATTTGCATTGTGAAAACAACATAATATAGAAAAACATAAAATGTTCTAAGCCTACTCAGACAAAAGGTGCATAATACTTTTAACTCAAAATTTTATTAGTTAATTGACTGATATTTAAAATACATAAACTATTCGCAAATAATAGTATATATTAATAAAAATAAATATGTCAGGATATCTCATGTACAAGAAAGAACAATTAGTAAAAACACTTAAAGTTTTCAATACTGCTGAGGATTTTAATCGAAAATTAAGCAATTATAAGTGACTGTTTTTAATTAAGTATGATGTTCAGCTCAAATACTGTAATTGTTTTAATGTATTTCTTTAACTGCAATTGGTTAAAAATTTTAAATGATATTTCACCATTTAAATATTGGAATTCTATATGTTAAGTGACAAATAAAAGATGGCTAATTGTCTATTTGTAGTTTAAGATTTGACAAGTCAGCTAAGCCCACAATAGGAAAAATTTGCTAAATAACAGGAAGTCTTTATAACATCAGAGAATAACCATGTTTAACCATTCAATGTAATCATTATTTTCTTCCCGAAAAATAAAGGATACGCGAAAAATATTTTCCCGAGATCCGAAAAAAATAATTTTAAATTATTCGACCATTGACTCCTGTGACTTCAAAATTGCGTTTTAGAAGACATAGTAAAATTAAAATTAAAATAACTCATTAAAAACAAAGATATTTCTCTGGTTTGAGTTTTCTAAATAACACCATTCAGTGAAGGGGTAAATTAATTCGGTTATTTAAACCGCGTGAGGATTTTTATATGTTTATGAGTCATTTAGAGTCATTATGTTATTAGACAACTAAAATTCATTCTGTTTAAGAGGACAAAAAAAAATCATCAAAAGTATCCAAAATTAGTTTATTACTTTAAAAAGTAGTTCGTTTTATTTTGAACCTAACGACACAAAACTTATATTTCTACGTTAATTACAACTAATTATTTTTTGCGAATCAATATTCGATTTTGGTAAAAGTTTGCCTGAATACGTCACTTTGAACTCATTTTTCTCAGTGATGAATTTTGTTAGGTTTGGCAAAGTTTAGATTATATAAGTTAAGATATATTTGGAAAACCACCAACAAATTTGATACAATGTATTTTCAAACCGATTATTTTTAATTTGCCTTGAAATATATAACTGTTATACAGTTATATGTTTTTTGTATTTTTATTTGTTTGAGAAGTGAAAAAATTCAAAAATCTTTTTTTTGAAAATAATAATGAACTGCAAAAAAAGTTTGTCAAACACATTAATTTTTTTTTATAAAAATACAAAATGATAGTTTTTCAGAAAATATTTTCTTAATTTATATAAAAAATATGTAAAGTCAACCTTTTTTTATAATTTTTATTTTAAAAAAAAGTTTTATATATATTTTAAATGTTTGACCATGTCATGACGTTATTATGCTTTACACACATATGGAGAAAAAAAATTATAATGAAATTCGTAAAATTAAGGAAATAAGTCATATGTGTCCTATCAACCACTTTACTTTATAATCGGTTATTCATCAGTTTTACGCAATGGAATGGGACTTGATCATAGTTTTTTTTTTATATATTTCAATTATACGAATACTACATTCCTAGTTTACGAGTAAATGTAATACAGTTCACTTACCAATTGGAACTACAAATAGAAAATGGTAATAAATATTAGAATTTTGTGTTAGAAACAGGTGTACTTTAATAAATATATTTGAAACTTTAACATAGATTGTGATGGATATAAAACATATAATAAATATTCTTAACATTTCTGTTTAAAAAAATTGTTTTTAATAGTTATTAAATTATATGCTGAATCAGAATTAGTTTGTTTTACTAAGAATAATTTTTTTAGTGATTTATCCAACTATCCGGATGCAATCTTTTCCAAATTGATCCGGATAATCGAAATTCTACTACAATTTAAATATAATCACTTATTAAATTGACTCTATGACTTCAAAAGGGCGTTTCGTAGTAAAATTACGCAACAAATATAATAACCCATTTAAACAGTATTACATGTATTTTTTATGTAGTACTACTGAACAGGCTAATTTTTTTAGTAAAACCTTTAGTCCAGTGGTTTTATTTGAAGATGTACGGAAAATAATGTATCTTTCCATAACCTATTCCAATATAACATCCCAAACCCAAAAATCTTTTATTTTTTTTTACATGTGCAGGGATTTGGTAGCTAGAAAAGATTGTAGGTATTTGGAAATCAAACAGAAATTAGTTTGTTTTAATCATCATTATAAGGTATTTAAGGCTATATTAAGGTATAAGGCTACATCGTTATAAGGTTCTGGTTTGAATTTTCGAAATAACACTATGCAGGGAATTGGTAAATTAATTCTGTTATTTGAACCATATGCGGATTTTTGAGTGTTTATTAGCCAACTAAAACTCAATCATTTTAAATGTCGAAAATCATCAAAAGTATCCGAAAATATTTTATTACTTTGAAAAGTTGTTCATTTTATTTTGAATCTAACGACAGAAAGCTTATAATTCTACGTTAATTACAACTAATTTAATTTTTGCGAATCAATATTCAACCTCGGTTCAAGATTACCTAATACGGATAAAACCATTAAAATATCTACATTTTCCCTTCATGATTAAAAATTGAAGGTTTTTCTGAAGGTTTTTTGCAGGTTTTTCTGAAGGTGTTTTACAGTTTTTATGAAAGACATTGAAACAAAAACCTTTAATTTTATAGATCTTCAAAAAACCTGCAGTTTTCCTGCATAAAACATTCAATTTAAAAAAAATATATGGAGGTTTTATGCTGACTTTTTTTGCTGGGGAGCTTCCTAGGAAATGCCGATGCAACGCTGGCCCACCCATAAATACTTTATAATCGGTTATTCATCAGCTTTACACAATAAAATTGAACTTTATTATAATTTCTTTGAAATTGTACAATTATACGAATATTATATTCTTAGTTTACGAGTAAATGTAAAATAGTTCACTTACCCATTGTAACTACAAAGAGAAAATGTATTTACATTCTTGTTAAATTAAAATCTATCAAAAATATAAAATTTATTTCTAATAGTATCAATAAATTTAGGATTAGATAAAGTATATTTCTCTTACCAAATGGTACTATAAATAGAAAATCATAATAAGTATTAAAATTTTGTATTAGAGACTGATGTATTTTAATAAATATATTTGCAACTTTAACGTAGATTGTGATCATTAAAAAAACATATTCCTAATTATTTTTGTTAAAAAATGCACATTGTATATTGATGTTTTATTAAAAATATCATTCAAAAGTATTTGTTGAAAATTAATTTTTTAACTATATTAAAAAAATATTTAAATTATTTAATCAACAGTGAAATTTTGTTATATTTAAAAATAAAATACAATTACTTTAAAAATATTGGTTGTGTGATTTTATATATTAAAAAAATAAATAAAAATAAGTCCGAAATATATTATTTATTTTTTAACACACATTTTAATTTTCGTATTCTTAATATTTCGAAAAAATATTTCAAAGCAAGAAAATTAAAATTTGATAATGATATAAATTAAAATTAGGCTCAGAAGTTTAATTATAATGTATTCAACCTAAAAATAATTTTTTTTATTGTATATTGAAAACTTTTAAAAACAGGTACCCTACGAATTTTTTAACATAACGTTCTATAGTTATAAAATTACTTTTTTTAATAAAAAGTATTATTAAATGCAGAAAATATTGGGAATGAATCTTGTTAAATAGTGTTCTCCCCACATGTATGCAAAATTTTATTCCCATTAAATTAATAGCATTGTAGTAGCACTACTTTTTATAAGCACACAAAATATTATCCATTTTTGTTCATCGCAAATTGCACGATTTCCTTCAGTTATTTTTTTAAAAACCAAATTTTATATTTTGACTTCAAAAATTCCGATTTAGAAGCTGAAGTCTCAATAAGTTATTTCATATTGATGTATCGTTATTTTTTAAACCAACAACTACAGTTATAAACTATGTATAATTATAAAATTAATTTTAATATTTGAAAGATTTTATTTTTAAATAGTTATTGTTGTTAATTGCTCATCACATTTTATTAAAGGAATTGTCTGCTTTACATAAAAACACATTAAAAATTTAGTATTTTTTACATAAAAACACATTAAAAATGTATTTTTTTTATATAAAAACACATTAAAAATTTAGTATTTTTTACATAAAAACACATTAAAAATTAGTATTTTTTACATAAAGACACATTAAAAAAATTAGTATTTTTTGCATAAAAACACATTAAAAAATTAGTATTTTTTACATAAAAACCCATTAAAAAATTAGGATTTTTTACATAAAAACACATTAAAATTTTGTTTTTTTTTTACAAAAAAACACATTAAAAAATTAGTGTTTTTTTACATAAAAACCACATTAAAGATTCAGTATTTTTTACATTAAAACACATTAAAAATATTGTTTTTTTATATAAAAACACATTAATAATTAGTGTTTTTTACATAAAAACCACATTAAAAATTTAGTATTTTTACTATAAAAAAAATACTGGATAGTCTGATATTTTTCTTACCACATGGCATCCTTACTGTAACACACAAAACATTTCTGTGAGGGATAGTTAAAAAATATTTTAAACCTAGAAAGTATATAAATATATAGATATATTAAAAAAAAACATAAATAAATTTGACTTAATCATTACAGATATATTTATACTTGTCTGAGATTAGTGACAATTTATTTACTTTAATAGTATCTAATTATAATATTAGTAAAATTTTCAAATTGTTTTATATTTTTATAAAAATATTTTAAACAATCCGTCAAATCAATATAAGTAAATGGTTTACTAAAATAATGCTTTTTGTTTGATTAAATGGGTCAAAAATAATAACTAAATAATTCTATACAAATAAATGTTTATGACGGGCTATTTGCACAAATATCAGAAACTAAATATATTCGACTTTGGAATGTATACAAAATTTGAAACATATGCAAAATCAGTTTTATTTTAGGTAAAAAGCTGCAGATTATAATATGGACTTTATAATTACAAGAAATTTTACCTATATATTTTTCCAATTGATAAGATAGTTGAAATAAGAAATTTCCCAACTTAACGATTCGAAATTCTCAACTCGACTATTCGAAATTTCCAACACAACTCAACAGTGCTGAAAATTCCCAGTTCCAACTTATCAACATTTTTCATCTTTTTTTATATATGTTTTAGGTAATATTAAACAGTTCTCTCACACGCATTGATTTGTTGCACCCATATACCAATGCAGTGTCCGATCTGAGGTCTAATTTAAATGTAATCTTACAAGTTGGGCGATTTCTAATCTTCCCAAGCTTTAATTTGTTAATAATATTAATTTTATTTAGGCATGAATTTTCTCAACTCGGGGTTTTTAGAAGTTGAAATTCCCAACTTTCAGTGCTTCCAGTTTATTGCCCCCCCCCCCCTTCCAATGCTACGGGCCTGCCCATGACTTACAGTTCCTTTGGCTGGACTAAATCTTATACCTTCAACACCACCTGGTTAAATAAATTTGAAAAGTTGAATGAAGTCCTATTAAAATACAAATACAACGTTAAAAAACTCAATAAAAATCCGTCAAATCTGGACATGTTTCGGGAGATACATCTCCCTTCATCAGCTGATGAAGGGAGATGTATCTCCCGAAACATGTCCAGATTTGATGGATTTTTATTGCGTATTTTAACGTTGTATTTGTATTTTAATATTCTCAACGCCATGTTCTATAAGACGAGTTTTTATCTTATGAATAAGGTCCTCTCTAATCTTACTCTTCTCGAGATTATACATGTTTAAAGATCTAAGTCTGTCGCTATAGTTTATTCCCGAAGTACCTTGAACGTATTGCGTAACCCTACGCTGAACCCTTTCTAATTGTTATTTAAGATATGGTGACCAAATATGTACTGCATATTAGAGCAAACGCTTTCTACAATGGCAATATTACATCTTTAGAGTGAGATGATACATTCCTTTTAAAGGAGATCCTAGCCCTATGTTCCGAATTTTTTTTTTGCACAAAACGATGCTATACATATGTGGAGTTCACTTCATCTACCCGATACTCCCGCTTAGGCGAGAGTGATCACTTTAGCCTGACTGGTAGAGTATCGGCGTAGCAAGCCGAAGCTCCACGGTTCAAAATCGAGTGGCAGCTAAAAAGTGCATAGCGCTGCATTGCTGACTTCAGGACTTCAAATCAACGCAACCGCCGACTTGTGACATTACATCGAATCAACTTCAACCGCTGTCCACTTGATACCACTTTACGGCATCAACTATTGCCCATGTGATGACACTTCGTGGGTATCTCAATCATTCGTTCTTCCGTCCGACTTCACTGAGAGGGGGGTGCTGCGGGGTTCACTTTATATACCCGATACTCCTACTTCGGCATGAGTGATCACTTTAGCCTGACTGGCTGAGTATCGGCGTAGCGAGCCGAAGTACCTCTGTTCGATACTGAGTGATGACAGCCAAAAAGTGCACACATTATTAAAATTCACACATATTTAAGGTGGTGTGTATAACATTTCAAAGCAGTATCAGAAAGATAACATGTGTTTTTATAGATGTTTAGATATCGTTTAGCACCTGTCTACCTACTTTTCGTATGCAACTTTCACAATCTGCTCAAAATAATTTATTTAAAGTTTGGTCACGTTTAAAATGCTAAAGCCTTGTAAAAATTTACTTAAAACTAAATTGTAAATAGCCTTTGAAGCTTTAATATTTGTTTTATATAAGCGTATGAATAAATTTTTTTAAAATTAAGATACAAATTATTTTTTTACGTAATAATGAACATAAAAAAAAATATTTTTTATGTTATGAACTCTATTAAATAAGTTTTTGAAGTACACATAATTAAAACAATTAATTTAAAGCAATTAAAACTCCAAAAAATGAAAAAAATCTTCATTCATATGTTCCATATACTTTGACGTTATTTAATCAGTTTAACGTTTTTTAAAAAATGAAAAATTGAAGGAGGAGTACCGTTTAAAAAAAAAACTATTTAAGTTTAAAAAACGCAAAAATCATTCTTTTTAATTAAATTTGTTTTATTATAATTTATTATAATTTAAATTATAATTTAGTCCAAAAAAATATTTAAATAATTATAAATAAAAAAAAAATTACAACGTTGAATATTCAGATATTAGCTAAGGATATGAAAACAAATCAAATTTCAACTTACCAAGAGGCATCGGTAGTCCTGCAATGAAACACAATGTTTTTGATAGGTAAATGCTGATAATGTAATTTCTAGACGATGAATAATGCAATTTACAAAATATTATTACAATTAAATTGTTTATTAAAAATCTTAATTAAAAATCTTAATTAAGGTAGTTTGTAAAAATACGGATTGTGCGAACTTTAAAAAAATTATTAGTATCAAATAATCTCTTGTGAACACAACCCAGAAAAAAAATGTCAAGTTCATTAAGATTGTGAAACTGTAGTTTTTTAAAGGAAATTGAAACAAAAATGTACTTGTTAAATTTTTTTTTTTTTTTAAATTGCATCAAAATTTTAAAAATTTACATTTCTCAATCAATAATTTGAATGCTTTAGAAATTTTATTTGATGTTTTCACAAACATTTTTTTATGTTTTTACAAAAAAAATTTTATGTTTTCACAAACATTTTTTTATGTTTTCACAAACATTTTTTTTATGTTTTCACAAACATTTTTTTATGTTTTCACAAACATTTTTTTATGTTTTCACAAACATTTTTTTATGTTTTCACAAAATTTTTTTTATGTTTTCACAAACATTTCTTATGCTTAAATTAATAAAAATGAACTTATAAAAACGTACTTACTAATTGGTCTTGGAATCACTAAAATAAATAATCAAAAAAACTTGGTAATTAATATTCATAATGTAAACTCCATTTTTAATTTCAAGATATAAGGAGAACTCATGCGAAAGTAATAATGTCAATTGACATTATTACAAATACTATATTCATACAAAATATTCATACAAATACTTAAGGTAAATGCCCCAATTATCGACCACTTATCAGTTACCTGCAATTTGGATATATTATTTAAAACTAACTGCATATCATTATATTTTTAAAATACCTTAAATTAATGTTATTCAAAGGCGGAATAAAAATTGGGTAAATTTAATATTACAGTTTAATGTGATATCACATGTAATATCAGTAATCACCTATTTGGTATTGGGCGGAAATTGGTCTTAACTGGTCGTTAATTGGCACAGTCACCCTGTACCTGTAAAAAGTTTTGCTGTTTTCTGAGATTTACAATCTTCCTGACATTTTTGCTTTTACTTGGACGGTTCTCATATTTAAATATGGTCACATATTTTGCAAAGACTGGATTTAAATGTATGGTATAAATGCTAAATTTTTTTTATTCATACAAAATAAGTACAAAAATCCCATTTTTATTCTAATGTCAGTTTTACAAAAGTTCGAATGAATGAAATAAGTATTGAGCCAATAGAAGGACTATATTATGGATTGGAAAATAACTTGAGAACCATGTTCATACCCTTTTGAAAATTCACAATAAAAAAAAAAACTAAAAATGATTTTAATCTTATTAGAGTAAAGTCATTTTTAGTTTTATATATAGTTTAGAAAGATAAAGGTATAATATAGTTTATAAAGATTATTTGTTATTTCAACACTCAATAAAAAATAGTTTTTCAAATGCTCTGACTAAACCATGTTATTCTCATATAATATGCGACTCAATCGCTCCTTTGTGCGACTCATTACTGAGTATATGGACGTACTCGTTTTTCTTTGAGTGCAATTGCATCGTAAATGGGCGATGACGTATTCGAATTTAAGTAGTGTGACATAATATTGCTAATCTCAGTTTCTGTTCAAGCCACCTTAACAAAGCGGCCTGACACACTTAAAATATTTTTCCACAAGATTTTTTTCTCCACTTTATTTGATGGCGATTGCTTAAATGGAAACTGAGTTATTACGACTCAATTATCTTACTTCCCATTTGTTTTGGCAATCCTTTTTAACCACTGATCTCTAACTGTAACTTCTGGATAGGGCAAGACATTTTGTTGACTTGAAGCCGATATGGAGGCCGCCATGATGGGGCACACTTTTCTTGATACCGCAATATTTCGTATATTTTTCATGTTAAAATACGCCGACATATATTATTTTTGGGTAAGTTTTTTTTATTTTCTTTTTAAACCCATTTTAAATGTAATCTGCTATTAAAATAGGAAGTCATTTGCAAGTCAAAGTAGAAGTAGTTAAAAAGCAAGAGCAAAAACTATCTGTTTGGCAATATAAAATTTAATTCGATAAGAAGAAAATATAATATTTATATATATTTAATACTTCTACAATGCTTTGGTAATAAAAAACACCACTAAATCATTTTTAAAAAAATGTTGGGGCACAGTATGGCAGCTTTCAATTGGTTTCAACGCGCCCGTAGAGGAAACAAAGTTTGAGCCTTCCAGCAGTTACAGTTAGAGTTCAGTGTTTTTAACATTACTTCTGTTTAAAACTTATTCACGTCGCCCTGAAAGCTTAAGAGATGACACTCTAGACAGCGGTGCCTGCAGATCTGGGTTCGATTCCCGGTAAGTATTGATTGTAACTGTTGATGTTTATTGAAAGTGATTTATGAAGTAGTCTATGTAGGAAATCAACTGCTCTTTTTTATTAATTTCTACCAATTGTATTCATTTTTAGTACATGTCTTTTTTTAAATTGAACCTTATGTATTCGGAGCAATGATAAGCATTTAGTGTATGCAAAAATCATTACATTATACTTATTTTTGAATACCTAGTTTATTAGAGTTGAACGACGTACTGCTGTATATATTGTAGGGGGAACAATTGTACTTAATCTTTACATATGAGAAAAATTTTGGTAAACCCAAAATCATATTTTACTTATGAAAATAATTTGATTCACAACAACCGTTTTAACCACAAGTACATTATAAGTCAAACTAAAAATCAGTTATGACTGCAAAATGTATAATTCATGCAAGCCAAATGCTACTTATCACAATGTTAAAAATAGGTACTCAAAATATAAGTAAACTGTACTCATTTTGATTACATTCGATGCTTATCATAGCTCCGAATACAAAAGTTTCATTTTTCAAAAAGACATGTACTCAAAAATGAGTACAATGAGTAAAAATAAATAAACAGAGGAAAATCCTTCATAAACTCCTGTCAATAAATATCCACAATTACAATCAAGATTTACCGGGAATCAAAACCTAGATCCTCAGTCACCGAAATCCAGTGTATTATCCGTTGCACTACCAGGGCGACTTAAAAAACATATAAATAGGAAAAAAAATTTAAAGAAGGTGTGCCAAAAGAATAGAAATTAAGATAATTGTTTTGAAACAATTCAGTTTCCATTTGAACAATAGACAGCAAATAATGTAGAAAAATACTTCCTAAAAAATTATTTTAAGTTTGTCAGGTCGCTTTGTTAAGATGGCTTGAACAAAAGCTGAGCTTAGCAATATTAAATCTCACTGCTCATTTTGAGAAAGTACGATAACCTAAATTTGAGTACGTCATTGGTCATTTACGATGCAATTGTACTCGAAGAAACATGAGTATGTTCAGGTACTCATTTTTAAGTACATTTATATTTTTACAGTGCAGAATAAAATATTGGAATATCAAATACTTATGATTATGTTGTATATTAAATAGTTAATTATATTTTATTATAATCTAATCGAAGCTTTGGCGTTCAAAGTGATTAAAGTCAGATTAAACTAAAACTTCGAAATTTATAATTTTTTATACACCTACGAACGTCTTAAATAGTTTAAAATTTAGCTGTATTTTATGTTTAAACACCAATTTGAAATATATCCAAATAGCAAAAACCCTCAACTACGACAAATTTCATTCTCCGAATAATGTTGGTTATTTTTATTTACATTTAACACAAACGATAATAAATTAACATAAAAATTACTATTTACCGATTGGTGGTCGAGGTGGGGGTGGAGGTGGGTATACTATATAAAAAAGTGCAAATATAATTATTTTTATATTTAAAAAATAATAAATGGTGCCAATTTTGTAAGATCAAATTAAGTGAAAGTTTCTTACTGATTGGTAGTTGTGGAGGAGGTGGAGGTGGATATACTATAAAATAAAAATAAACATTTTATATTATCAATAAGCTAACGTAATAACAATCATAAAATGATGATAATCTGTAAAATGGCCATGCTATAATAGAGGATATCCATAAACTAATTATCGAAAAACAAGTTGTTTTAAAACAAAATATGGAATAAGTGATAGCAAACATTTTGACTAGGTTTTATTCAGAAATTGAAATATTTATATTTGTTTTTTTTATTAAAAAATAAATAATGGAGCTTTTTTTTTTTTTAGACCTAACACTAGAATTATGCAGCCAGGGTTACCAATAAAATCCTTGTAGATACTTCTATATAATCCTAAATGCGACTGCGAATTTTAAGTAGAAAAATATATTCGTTTATTTTAAGGATTGCATAATAAACTACATATAAACATTGCCAAGCTCTGAATACTACTCTTTTAATGGAATTAACATACTTTTTAGCTGTTTCAACAAACAACACATCCTCAAGAAACGAGTTTGTAAAACGACTGGCTGATGCATTACGAAAAGCGATCGAATTAAGTGACCATAATTTGAGCTAATTCGTTGCAAAAATAAGACAGCTCCTGGAGATGTACGGTTTTTTTTTTGCACCGTATGAGATTCTTTTATATATTTATAGTCATTGATGATATCTGCCTGGTTCTTGAACCAATCGATAGAGGATTTTTTCTTTATAGGAATACATGAAAAAGTGTTAAGAAAAAAGTTGAGCTGTTTCGTTCTTCCTCTCGTTGCAAAAACAAGACAGCTCCTGGAGATGTACGGTTTTAGGTTTTTGTACCGTATGAGACAACAATACCGTTTTATTTCCTTTACATATCTATAGTCAATTGATGATATCTCCCTGGTTCTTGCACCAATCGATAGAGGATTTTTTCTTTATAGGAATACATGAAAAAGTGTAAATACGAAAAAAGTTAAGCTGTCTGGTTTTTCCTGTCGTTGCAAAAACAAGACAGCTCCTGGAGATGTACGGTTTTAGGGTTTTGTACCGTATGACACAACAATACCGTTTTATTTCCTTTATATATCTATAGTCATTGATGATATCTCCCTGGTTCTTGCACCAATCGATAGAGGATTTTTTTCTTTATAGGAATACATGAAAAAGTGTAAATACGAAAAAAGTTAAGCTGTCTGGTTTTTCCTGTCGTTGCAAAAACAAGACAGCTCCTGGAGATGTACGATTTTAGGTTTTTGTACCGTATGAGACAACAATACCGTTTTATTTCCTTTATATAACTATAGTCAATTGATGATATCTCATTGGTTCTTGCACCAATCGATAGAGGATTTTTTCTTTATAGGAATACATGAAAAAGTGTAAATACGAAAAAAGTTGAGATGTCTTGTTCTTCCTCTCGTTGCAAAAACAAGACAGCTCCTGGAGATGTACGGTTTTAGGGTTTTGTACCGTATGAGACAACAATACCGTTTTATTTCCTTTATATATCTATAGTCATTGATGATATCTCCCTGGTTCTTGCACCAATCGATAGAGGATTTTTTCTTTATAGGAATACATGAAAAAGTGTAAATAAGAAAAAGTTGAGCTGTCTTGTTCTTCCTCTCGTTGCAAAAACAAGACAGCTCCTGGAGATGTACGGTTTTAGGTTTTTGTACCGTATGAGACAACAATACCGTTTTATTTCCTTTACATATCTATAGTCAATTGATGATATCTCCCTGGTTCTTGCACCAATCGATAAAGGATTTTTTCTTAATAGGAATACATGAAAGAGTGTAAATAAGAAAAAAGTTGAGCTGTCTGGTTCTTCCTCTGGTTGCAAAAATAAGACAGCTCCTGGAGATGTACGTTTTTAGGTTTTTGTACAGTATGAGACAACAATACCGTTTTATTTCCTTTATATATCAATAGTCAATTGATGATATATCCCTGGTTCTTGCACCAATCGATAGAGGATTTTTTCTTTATAGGAATAAATGCAAAAGTGTAAATAAGAAAAAGTTGAGCTGTCTGGTTCTTCCTCTCAATTCTTCAATTACATTTTTAAGGGTGCGCAAAAGTTGTTACTACAAAAAGATATTTCCTGTGAAAGTTTAGCATTTTTGGAATACTATTTTGATCGGCAGTAAATTTTTGATTTTTTTTAGGTAATTTTGGAAATTATGTAAATATATAAATATTTTTCAAAATCTCATTTTGGGGAAACACACAAGTTTTACATTATACTATATAAAAAATACAACTTTAATTTGTTTTTATATTAAAAATATTAACATACGGAGATAATTTTGAGGGATCAGATTATGAGAATAATTCTTACCGATTGGTGGTTGTGGAGGAGGCGGAGGTGGATATACTATATAACATAAAAAAATGAAGAAAAAAATATATCACAATTAAACTAACAAAATAATAGTGATGATAACTTACAGATCAGTTATAAAATGGTCATGCTAATAACAAAGGATGCCCATAAATTAATTATCTGATATAGATTTCTTGTAAATGAAAAGTTGGAACTGGGATTTTTCAGCGCTGTTGAGTGGAGAATTTCGAATAGTTGAGTTGAAAAATTTGAATCGTTAAGTTGGGAAATTTCTTGTTTAAGTTCTCCAAAAATATTTTTTGTGTAGCGCCACTGGTGAAGTACTTTCTCCCCTCAGTCAGAGTTTTAAATTTTTCTCCTAAATAAAGTTATAAGAAAGTCAAGGCGGAAGAGGAGGGGGGTGGAGAATCTGCAACCCTCCTTGACGAGTTTATACGCCAATTCATTGCCATATAAGTCAACATGAGAAGGCATCCACAGAAAATGGATATCATGATGTAAATAAATCAATTTTAGTTTAAGTAAAATGGAGGCACTGGTCTTGTCACCTACAAGCAACCAGTTATTAAAGCCCTATATTAAAGTGGAACAAAAAGTAAAACACCAAAAAAAAAAAAATTAATTAATATTTAAAGATGTTAAAAATTTATGTACTGGCAAAATACATTTCCCGAAATTTTCATATCAAATTTTCCGAAAAACTGAAAATATTAGGTAACTGATTCTTTTAAAATGAAATTAAATAGTATGTACATATATTTATATTTTAAAATATCATTTTGGGGAGTACACAAAAGTTTTATACTGGTAACTATATAAAAAAATACAAAGGTAAGTATTTTTATTAATATTATGTATAAAATGGTCATGATAATAACACAGGATACCCATAAACTAATTATCGGATAAAAAGTTGTTGTGAAACCTATAGAATAAGAAGTAGAAAAAATGTCTTACTAGATTTTAATCAGAAATTCAAATATCTGTTATACGTACTTTAAAACCAGGTAATGAATATACAGGCATCCTGTATTTTAAAAAGGGTAAGTTTAGAATATGTATATCATTTACCTATCGGTGGGGGAGGAGGAGGTGGGGGCATAACTGTAAGATAAACAAATGCTTAATTTTCGAGTTTTATTAGGAAATACACATTTTATAAGAATTCTTACATATTATAGCCAAAGACAATTACAGTCATTTACCTACTGGTGAACTCTATTAGAAAATAAATTAATATAGTTTGCATAATTTATTACAAAATATATACTTTTTAACTCATTGAAATGTTTTTAACTAACTGTTATAAATAAATAAACGTAAATATAATTATCTAAGTATATTATGACAATTTGATTATTTACTTAGATAAACATATTTATGCTTATTTGTTATGACAAGTATGTTATGACAATTTATCTACTTAGATAAACATATTTATGTTTATTTTTTATGACAAGTATGTTATGACAATTTGATTATTTACTTAGATAAACATATGTATGTTTATTTGTTATGACAGGTATGTTATGACAATTTGATTATTTACTTAGATAAGCATATTTATGCTTATTTGTTATGACAAGTGTGCTATGACCAATCAATCAATCAATCAATCAATCAATCAATCAATCAATCAATCAATCAATCAATCAATCAATCAATCAATCAATCAATCAATCAATCAATCAATCAATCAATCAATCAATCAATCAATCAATCAATCAATCAATCAATCAATCAATCAATCAATCAATCAATCAATCAATCAATCAATCAATCAATCAATCAATCAATCAATCAATCAATCAATCAATCAATCAATCAATCAATCAATCAATCAATCAATCAATCAATCAATCAATCAATCAATCAATCAATCAATCAATCAATCAATCAATCAATCAATCAATCAATCAATCAATCAATCAATCAATCAATCAATCAATCAATCAATCGATCAATCGATCAATCGATCAATCAATCAATCAATCAATCAATCAATCAATCAATCAATCAATCAATCAATCAATCAATCGATCAATCAATCAATCAATCAATCAATCAATCAATCAATCAATCAATCAATCAATCAATCAATCAATCAATCAATCAATCAATAAAATTGTTTGGCTGAAGAGGTGGTTAGCTAGGAGTAGGTATTTTTAAAAGACATACCGACATTGGGGGCCATAGAGCCTGTATTTGTCGTCATTATTTGTATGTTACCACTAAATACTTATATTTTTCTCAATTTTCCTGCAAAACAGCAGACTCCTCTCTTCTTGTACACACTGAGTAACCAAAGCGTTATGACCTTTTAAAAATAAATTCGCTTATAAAGTCGAACTGTTTCCTCCAGAGGACGATAGAGGCATAACATATTTAAGGTGCTTACTTGCAACGGTAATGGAAGTGTTTTGTTAGACAAGGTATGGGTTAAGACGCGATTTGACGGACTTTGATCATAAAATAATTATGTATGCACGGAGTCAAAGAGTTAAGACAAAGAGTCCGATCTCCCCAATAATCTGGAAACACTGAAAGTTGGGAATTTCAACTTCTAAAAACCTCGAGTTGGGAAAATTTATGCCTGAAGAAAATTAATACAGACAACTCTCGTTATCTCGAAGTCGAAGGGAAGTGTATAAAAATTCGAGATATCGAAAATTCGAGTTATCGAAAATCCTATAAAAAAGCTGTTTTGGTAAAAAATAAATACTAGTATACTTACACGACTTTATTTAACATATCTATCCAAAATAGATTGGTAAGTATTTCTACTTTTTTCGAAATCAGTTATATTTTCCAAATGCACGATTGCTTGAAATGTCTCTGATGTTTTCATTTCCGGCCTCGATTCAATGAATGCACGCATAGATTTTATCGAAGATAGAGCCTCTTACAAAGTTATCTTTGGAGGAGGTTAGCATTCTTAATTATCATTCTTCTTCTGAGAGCGATCTCTCATCAAATGCTGCTATAGAGAGTGCATTACCTAAACAAAAATGAGAAGGGGTCGAGTGTCGTCTTCATATTTTAAATGAGTTGCTTTCTGGACGGTCGGTAATGTTCCAAGAAAGTGACTCGCACTTTACCGAAAACGCCAGCTGGCTTGAGGGACGATAAATCATTAATCTTCCTTGTTGGACTGACTCTGCGTTAAAGAGGAGGGTATACAGCACAGGGAATCCAGTCTGGTGACATTCAAACAAAAGGGTGAGGCACAGGTAGGAATCCATTGTAAGTATACCCTTTCAATAACGCACAATAAGAAAGAGAACTGATAAAGAAGAACGTGGCAATTACATATATGCTAAAGGTTCTTCAAAATCCGTAGTTTTGAGAGGAAAACAAAATTTTGAGTTGAGGAAACTTCGAGTTATCGAAAATAACGACGAAAAACTTCGAATTAAAGAGATAAAATTACATTAAATAAGTAATGAAGGTGTAGGGAAATAGATTTTTTTCGAGATATCGAAAAATTCGAGTTATCGAAGTTCGAGTTATCGAGAGTCTACTGTATTATCAACAACTGAAACCTAGGGAAGATTAAACACCGCCCAACTTGTAAGATTACATTTAAATTAGACCTCAGAACGGACACTGCATTGGAATATAGGTGCAATAAATCAATGCTTGTGAGACAACTGTTTTATTGTGATTGTTCACCGCTGCGTTTGTGAAATGTTCAAGAGCAACTCTAGTGAAAGTGTTTAAAGATTGGGCTGTTAGCCCAAAACTGGGTCTCAAAGTGTCTTCCATGGTCGTCAACGGCTACTGAAAGCTAAAGTGGAAGAAATAATGTCCAGGTTTTTCAGGGACAACTGAAGCCAACATAGCAGCAAATGATAACCGATTTTAATCAAGTCCCAATTTAATTATTGTCCCCCTAAGTTTACATTAATTACATTGAATTAAACAATAGAATAATCTGTCATTTACCTACTGGTGGAGGTGGGGGTGGAGGTGGAGGAGGAGGTGGTGGTGGAGGAGGTGGTGGTGGTGGTGGTGGAGGGGGTGGAGGTGGTGGTGGTGGTGGTGGTGGAGGAGGTGGAGGAGGAGGAGGTGGAGGTAATACTACAAGAAAAAATATTAGTTACATACCATCCCAGGTAGCACACGTACATGGGATTCGCATGGGCCGACGTGGGACCCACATGGGATAGCTGGGCTCGTGTGGGCCCATCTGCCCACCAACAACCCATGTTGAACCCAGATGATCAATTTCGTTGAATATAACGCTTAGAATTACTTAATGGAAGTGATTTTAGTATTACAATACTATTTTAATAAGTTTTCACTCAAGATAAAACAGTTTAATATTCTGATTTCTTATTTATTGGTTATTTCAAAATGAAAAGGAAATTCACATAGATTGACATGGTTCTATATGGTCCCCCCCATATGGAAATTCATGGTCTTCCCATTAGATATCCTCGAAGAAGATTTCAACTTCAACGCGCATGCGTACTACGTCAAAGAGATTATAATTCCTGCTGGTTCCAGAGTATCATCAAAACAACAACACGTTTTTCCGTAGATTTTTTAAACCATAAATTTTTTATCAACGAAATAGGTACGTACTACTTTATTTAAATTATGTGTATACATTTTATATAACTTATTTCAGATAGATGTCCCGTTTTTTCTTTGTTGGTACTATTTGGAAATTATATTCAAATACCCGTGAAGAGGCAAATGCACGTTATTGCGATTTCACAAAACGACTTTGTCGAAAGTAACTATAAAATGCTCTAAAAATACAAGAAATCATTCTCATATGAAGCGAACATGATACTTTTGATGTTAAATTGAAATGCATATTTTTTTCCCATCCTTCGCTGAAATGTAGGGTTACGAAACAGCGGCCCCCCAGAACTTATTTCAAAGCGGTTTGGAGAAGAAAATATGACATTTAGCATTTGATAATTTTTTCTACAATCTTTTTATGAAAAAACAGATTATTTGGATGAAAATATGTATGGCAGTATATACTCGTTTCGGTGCCAATGCGTACATGATACTCTAACATGTACAATATTGTGGATTAATGTTGTTGTAACCCCACCAATTTAATCTAAGTTATTTTCCTATGCTATTTTTTAAAAACAGATGTAGTATAGGACATTTTGCGCGGTTTTTTTTTTGTAGACGACGAAAAAAGTCGTAGATTGAAAGTCGCCACAAGAATCAGAAAATACCAACAATGTCAGGTGGGATTGTCATACTTTAAATTTATCGCTCCTATAAAACACGCCAAAAACAAATTGCGCGCCAAATGTCCTATACAACATCTGTACCTTTTTTTACATTGTTATCAAACAAGATTATTTTATAAAAATTTTATCTCAATCTCTTGCATTGAAACCAATAAAATTCTATTATTCGGATTCCTGTACTATTTCAGAATAATATTAAATCATCTACAGTTGTGTTAATTAATACAATTAACTATGCTATTTCGACCCTATTTCTATTAGCTTAGAAAGAATATTACATGGGAATGGTTAAAAATACACTTATATGGTTAAATTGTATTGAATGGTAACCCTGTTTTCCCGCCAATTCTGTGGCTCTTTTTGGCAGACCTGCAGGGGAGAAAGCATTTCTTTGATCAGCAAAAAGAACAAAACAATTAACAGTTTTTGGCAACAAAACAAGTTTTTGTTGCCAAGTATGGTCAGCGTTAAGAATACTGGTTAATTTTCGAAAAGTGGCCTAGGGTTGCTTTTCACCGTAATTTAACTGAATAAAATGTATTACCAGAAGTTCCCGTTTATAATTTTTTTTTCTTTACATTTCATGTTAGCCTTCGCTCCAAGGAGGGGGACCTACCAGTGTAGCCATTACCTTGAATGCAGCTGAATATACCCTGTTTTCCACTCTACTTGGCCAAGTTTCTGCCATGGCTTCCAAATATGTAAGGTAATGGAACAAGAGTAGTATGATTTTTTCTTGCCATATATTTTGGCGACAAAAAAGTTGTCAAATGTTTATTTATTTATAAAATGATTTTCATATCAACTCTATAAACATGATTTAAACACATGAATGTACAGTAGGCAAATCACAGTTAAACTAATGAAGAAAAAAATCTAGCGGCATCCAGTTAGAAGTTTTAAGTGCCCACACATAACATGCATTAATCTCGCAGACCTCAATGTGTACCCCGAACAATTGTATTCTCCGGCCTCCGATTACTTAGGATTGTGGCTGGTACCCCTTATAGCAGTCGACTATGGTACTTGCATGCAAACCCTGGAGCAGTTGATTAAGGCACCTGATTATAATTGTACAAAACACAGTGATAACTAAAATCAAAATGGAGTTTAACAGCTATTAGTTTTCACATTGGCTGGATAATTTTATCATTAACTGTAATTTAAGCACATTGCATATTTTTCGATTATCACATTTGATGTAAATAACTTTTTGAAACATCGGTGCTGAAGTGAAAATCATAAATAAAAATATTTACAGTATACCGAAATGTGAAATATATCCAAAAATAAAAACTTACCATCAATATACAACAATATAACATTCCATGGTTAATCTGTCTTTTATGGTTGCCCTAATTTTAACCTTGCCTAATTATGGTTGCCCTATGGAACCCGCCTCCAAATGGTGATGCAGGGGGGAAATGGAGTTCTTTGATTGGCAACCAAACCAGTTTTTGTCGATAAGCAACCTTTTAGCCTTGCGAATATAGGATTTTTAGAAAAGCTGCCAAGGCCAAAAGTCGTTAATTGAAAGTAAGAATTACAAAATTTTGCATTTAAGTTACGATTTAAAAGAAAAATAATGCTCTCTTAATTTAAAATTCAAATCTTTTGAATGTATTTCAACTATAGACTTAATTTCTTCATTATTTTGCAAAAGGAAAATATAAAATATTGGTTTATAAAACTAAACGGGTCAGATTTACTGTACGGTCACTCTTGGCTTGATTTTTTCCACATTTGGCGATATTTTTTTTAAATGGCAACCCCCCCTCTGACCCTACAAGGAATTGCAGCAACCCTATTGGACAACAGTTGTTTTCTTTAGATCTCGCTCGTGCAAAATGGCGACTTTGGCAAGATTTTGAAAAAGTCACCAAGGGTGACCGTACAGTAAATTTTTACCAACTAAACTTTTTATTAAATTTTAAAACTTGTGATTTTTTTTTACTGATAATGTATTCTCATCCCACACTCTAAATTCACAATACATTTTTAATCCATCCTATAAGTTTCATAAAAGGCTAATTTAATTAGTTTATTCTTTTCTCCAAATCTTGTTTAATCAACTTAGTGAAATAATAGTGAATTAGAAAAGAAATGCTTATGAGAGAAATCGTAATTGGCTGCAATTTAAAAATGTGTGTGTTCTAAATATTCGGCCCCATAGGTATTATATTTTGGTTTCAATTACTAATTGTATTATCTCCAGTATCTCCATTAAAACTATATTTCTTCGCTTAAGCCATTTTACTATGCAAGCCCTATCACATTAATATTAAACTTACATGATAACCCGGCTTAAGTGATAATTTGGTGTTGGATGAGATTTAAGTAATTTTTAATAATCTTGTCACACTCTTGCTTCAAAACTGAAAGCTCAAAATCATTGTGTATCCGGAAATGGCAAAAACTTTTTTTAAACAATTGCTTGACGGCAATTAAGAGCAACACAACTGCACTCTACAGTTCCATTTTCAAAGTTGAAATAACTCAAACATTAGTTTTTGATTATGTCACTTTTGAAGCAAGAATGCAATGTGTTTTGATAATCTTCTTTTTAATCTTATTCAATATATATTTTTTTATTGTGATAATTTTTACTTTTAAATTATTATATAAAAATGTTTAGGTACTTTACAAATTTATACAAAAATAATTAAAATGCCAAATTATTCAGAACCTAACCGAATATCTGATTGACTGTTAAATAGACGGTACACTGAATATCAGAGCTTCCCTAGTTTAAATGTTCAGGATGCCTCATTTTATTTTTTGAAAATATTAAACATTCAGATCCAGATGTCTAAAGTGTTTCATAGTTAAGTGTTAGCTGGTGTGGGGCATAATTCCAGTTTGTTTCAATAATTAGATTGCCCAAAATATATCTAAAAAGGTTTTTCCTGTTTGCAATACTAAATTTTGTAAATATATCTTCAATGAAAAGGTTATGGACTTTATTTTACAAGCCCAATCAGGTATGTAAGAAGAAAAACTACATGGCGGATAAAAACTTTTACAAATCCTTGGCATTTCAAATTATAATTTTTTTTAAATCCTACATAGAATAAATCTGCACTGCATGCCAAATTTGGACCAGATTGTTTATAAAACCACATTAGGCAATCTTTTTTTTTTGGTCGCCAAAAGTAAACACAGTGATGATAGAATGCTATAGCTATATTAGGCTTAGCGTTATGCATTTATCAGAGAACTATTTGCATTATTCTTTTTAAACGAGATACTCGGCGTAAGTACATGGTATGCTTTCTTACCGTGTCTCGCTGTTTAGAAGTGGTTATCTTGACATACACAGTACCTAGAGCGCATATGGCATAGTTCCAAGGTGAAAGACACCAATATCTCCGCCATAGTTGCACATGGTAGAAGGAATACTTCATTGTATTCGATAGGGATATTTGCCTCGTATAAAGGTCTGTAATGTGGCTAAGGATACACCTAAATCCAGTGACTTGGTGGCTAAACGCGATGCTTTTAGTAATCTCGTTTTAAGAATAATCAATTGTCGGTAAATACCTTCAACCTTAATTGGAAAGGAATCCTTAGTTAATTCTATTAAAGTACTAAAGTAATGTGGTTCCGACACCACTGGAGCACATTCTATTACATCTTGCTTCTCGGAACGACCATTCATGAAGCCTTTGTCAGAAAACATGTCGTTTGCATCTCCTTTACTTATCTTTTACAAAATATATAAAAGTTGAATCAATTGTCTATTATTTTACTATAGCATGTTATATTTGTGTGTCAAATCTTGTAATTGATTTTTAAAATCATGCTTTGTTTGACAAATCCGTTAGAATATAATCACATACATTAAATTAAGCTTTTTTGGTAGGAAGAGCTATAGCATGTCTATATGAATAAGTCAGAGTATTTATATTTATTTTAGTATATTAAAAAATCTCATCAATCTGCTCTAACATTTTGTGTTTTGATTAGGTTCATTTAAGCTGGTGTACAAGTAGTTGTGAAATGTGAAGTAAAAACAACAATATTTGTTTTGGTAGATGTCAAGTTTGATATCAGAAAGAATTGGCAAAGTAAAATTATTTTTTGTAAAAGTCATAATTGTATTGTTTTAAAATAAACTGAGTTTAATAAACGTGTTTGTCATTTTTAATTTGGTTGGCTGCCAAGTGGTGTAAATCACAAAACAGAGTTCTGAGATAAGAATGTTTAAAGTTTGCCCCTCGCTATGGCTATAATGTTAAGTGAAATGATATTTAACTCGTTATAGATCAGCCTATTGAAGTAGAACCTACTACAATTTTTCTAAATGATAGTTTAGCTTACCTAGTAGTGGAATTTTTTATATTTTTTATTTTCAGGTTTTGTGACATAACTTCTTGGCAGACAGCAGGCCCATTTGTAGCATTAGATCTTTATTTCTTGTACTTGATTTCAGTATTTGTGTAGAAAATATTAATCATATTACATTTTAATTATCTACATTACAGTGACTGACTGTAAACAAGCTTATTACATGCAATTTACTATGTTATTTTGTATTTGAAACCAATACAATAAGAGAAGCTTATAAATCACATAAGCTTACCAGAATAAAATTTTCCTGATTTCAAAATAATAATTCAATATAGAAAAATTATAAAATACTGTTGAAAGATGTAGTGCTGTCATACCGTCACATAAAAAGTAAGAATATAACTATCTAAGTTTTGGATTGGGTATAAGCAGATATTTTGCCCCTTCATCTTAAGTAAAGACAATGTTATTTCCTGTACCTAAAAGGTCAGGGAAACTGAACAATTTTTATTTAAGTTTTAAATGTGTAAAAATACTATTCTCATTACTTTGTACTTAATTTTTTTTCCCGAAACTTTTACCAGCTTTAATATTATTATTTGAAAACTCCATTATATCTTATGTTTTCTCAATCTAGAATTTTTCAATAACCTTCTAGGAAAAGTGGGGGGATTTTGTTCTTAATATTAAGTGGTAACCCTGATTACAATTTAGTTCCACTTTGTCTATTTGTTGTTAAAATGCTTGCTGTTAATCAAACTGCTGAATTTAAAGAATTTATGTATTTTAAACCAGTACTTTGATTTACAGCAAGTTAAAGTATATATCCATACAAGCTTATCGTAAACTATGCCAGTAAAGATAAAAAGCAGATTTCTTTCCAGATCCATATGGGCTGCCCATCTGGGATCACATGGATAACTTATCTGTGAAGTTTCACTACATGGATTCAAATGGGTTTCTTTACTGTGGCCTTTTTATTATTTTACACTTTACATAAGGGCTAATGAGTTAGCCAACGTGGATCCCTATTCTAATCTTCTATAATTTATTTAAATGGTGTAACTAAAAAATCAATATGGTGTATTTCAATATTACCAATTTTTCAATTGTCATAAATAAGAATTTTATAGACATTTAACACTAAATCGCCAATTTAAAGCGAAAGACGGTTAAATTGAATACATGTGTTAATACTATGTTATCAAATTAACTTTTTTTTCTTAAAATTGTCATTAAACAAAGTGTTAAAATATTTCTGGAATTCTTATTTATATTATAACAATAAAAAAAAATGGTAAAATATTAGAAAACACGAAGTTCCTTTAGATTCACCATTTAAAGAAATTATAGCCATTTAGAATAGTGTTCTAAGTTGACTAACTCATTGGCCATGTATAGTGTCCTAATATAGAAGGGCCAGTGTGGAGAAACCCATTTGAATCCATGTAGTGAACCCTCACAGGTCCATATAAGTTATCCATATGGGCCCGGATGGACAGCCCATACAGATCCAGAAAGAAACGGCCCCTTTTGTTCTATACTGGCCTAGTTGGGTTGCCCCACATGGACCCATGTAGAATTACCCATACTGGGCTATATAGTTTATCCATATGGGCCATGATGGGCAGCCCACATGGATCCAGAAAGAAACGACCCCTTTTGTTCTATACTGGCCCAGTTGGGTTACCCCACATGGACCCATATGGAATTCCCCATACTGGGCTATATAGTTTATCCATATAGGCCATGATGGGCAGCCCACATGGATCCAGAAAGAAACGGCCCCTTTTGTTCCATACTGGCCCAGTTGGGTTTTCCCACGCGGGCCCAGATGGGAAATCCCACCTGGGCCCAGTTGAGTAATCCCACATGGGCCCATGTGGGAAAATCCCAACTGGGCCAGTATAGAACAAAGGGGGTCGTTTCTTTCTGGATCCACATGGGCTGCCCAGCAGGGCCCATATGGATATCCCAGTACCAACCCAAGTGGGCCCATATGGTCGTGCTACCTGGGATGTTATTAACATGTTTAATACTTATATTCCTTTGTGTGTGTAATTATAATTGAAACCACTTAAATTTTTCATGGAATTTTAGTGAAAACTCATCATTAGTGCCGATGAATAGAGTTAAATTTTATTCCAAAATAAAAATTTTAATTCTGAAATCTTAGCAGGCGATTTATTGTGCATGCCGAAACATGCCTTTGACGAGTAAAATATGCAAGTTCATATACCATACCTTTGCTAGAATTTAAAGTCAATATTAAGATAAATATATATTATTATTATCTGGAAGCGTGATAAACCGTGCTTTGCTATCATAAGTTATCAGCTAATTTTCTGTAATTATTTCCCCAAAGTAGTTGCATTTTATAATTCTAATTCTAATAATTCTAATAGAATAATAGAATTCTAATAGAATAATAGAATTCTAATGGAATAATAGAATTCTAATAGAATAATTCTTGCAAAAAATAGTTGTTTGATCAAATATATCATTAGCTAGAACTACTTTGTCTATTTCGCATTTTTTTTTATCCTATGTCGATACTTTTTAAAAACGTTTAAAATATTTGTTCATTATGTAATAAGATGGCAATGAATTGTGGAATAGTGTGTTCTATTTAATTGGGAGTTCCGGTAAAACAATATCCGAAGACCGAATTTTATATAAAGAATCATACATACTACATGATCAAGGATAGTGAAGACCATATATATAAGGTGTGCTCGTTCCCGCACTGTCTGATGGAAGGCGGGGAAAGCACATTTTAGACGTAATAATGAAGCCTACCTTGCGCTTTCTGTAGGCGTGTCTAATGCTCTAGTTTGTGAGGTGTTGCCATCTATTCGTTTTTTTCTGAACTATTAAAAAGTGATAAGCTAACTTTATTTAGTTACTTTTACTGCATTTTATGAGTTTAAATTATATTTTAAGGATTGCATTTAGTATGGAAAAATTGCAAAAGAGTTGTTTAATAAATTAAGCGTATTAAAATAATATTAGCTGCCACGAGTTCATGCCCATGAATTTTGAAAGAGTAAAATAATGGTCGGAACTATCCGGTCAATGCATTTGTATTGGACATATTAAATGAGTTACAATTTCAATCAAGTAAAATACGGGGACATAACAAAACAAGAACGGATTAGTAGTGAAGTTACCTGAACACAATTATTTACAGATATTTACATTATTTTGCTAATTAAAAGTTAAATCACCAGTTGTTACCCAACCGGGATCGAACCTAAGTAGCAATGCTTGAAACACACAGCCAATGAGAATGATCAAGAACCGATAGTAAGGCGGAGCTAAAATGATGTCAAAAGTAAGGCGGAGCTAAAATGACGTCAAATAGTTGCATTTCCTTGACCACTTTCAAAAAGCGAAAAACGAGCGCACCTTCTATATATAGTCTTCACTATCCTTAAAGATATCCTATTTATCTACAGATGGGGTGGAATTACTGTAGGAAGATCAAAACAATTTATTTCAGAAATTATTCCGATAATTTAATTTAAATTTATTCGAATTAAACTATGTTATTTACCCACTGGTGGACGAGGCGGTGGTATTACTGCAGATACACAGAAATGATTATTTTTAAACTAATAGTAAAATAAATGCAATATTAAATGTGCATTTATAGATTAATTAAAATTAAATACATTTTGCCATAACCATCTCATTTCATTTGGTAAGGTGTTGTATTTACAAGGCAAACTTATTTTGTATTTTAATTACCCGTTTTATTTATGAATGAAGTTACATATGATAATGATTGAAAGCCAAGTATTAAACATTGCTACTAAACTATCCTATCATGCAAGAAACACAATACTTCGCGAAATACGCAATTTTATGTTAATTATATATTAATTACTCGTTAGTTACGAATAAAATTACATATTACAATGATTGGAAGCCAACAATAAAATCCTGCTACTAAACTATCTTATCCTACAAGAAACGTAATACTATTCATGAAATAAGCAATATCAGAAATGTTAAATCTATATTTATTACCTACCTTAATTACTCGTTAGTTACGAATAAAATTACATATAACAATGATTGGAAGCCAACTATAAAATCCTGCTACTGAACTATCTTATCCTACAAGAAACGTAATACTATTCACGAAATGAGCAATTTCGGAAATGTTATTTCTATATTTATTACCTACATTAATTACTCTTTAGTTACGAATAAAATTACATATAATAATGATTGGAAGCCAACAATAAAATCCTGCTACTAAACTATCTTATCCTACAAGAAACGTAATACTGTTCATGAATAAGCAATTTCGGAAATGTTATTTCTATATTTATTACCTACATTAATTACTCTTTAGTTACGAATAAAATTACATATAATAATGATTGGAAGCCAACAATAAAATACTGCTACTAAACTATCTTATCCTACAAGAAACGTAATACTATTCATGAAATAAGCAATATCAGAAATGTTAAATCTATATTTATTACCTACCTTAATTACTCGTTAGTTACGAATAAAATTACATATAACAATGATTGGAAGCCAACTATAAAATCCTGCTACTGAACTATCTTATCCTACAAGAAACGTAATACTATTCACGAAATAAGCAATTTCGGAAATTTTAATTATATATTTATAACCTACATTAATTACTCGTTAGTTACGAATAAAATTACATATAATAATTATTGGAAGCCAACAATAAAATCCTGCTACTAAACTATCTTATCCTACAAGAAACGTAATACTATTCACGAAATGAGCAATTTCGGAAATGTTATTTCTATATTTATTACCTACATTAATTACTCTTTAGTTACGAATAAAATTACATATAATAATGATTGGAAGCCAACAATAAAATCCTGCTACTAAACTATCTTATCCTACAAGAAACGTAATACTATTCACGAAATGAGCAATTTCGGAAATGTTATTTCTATATTTATTACCTACATTAATTACTCTTTAGTTACGAATGAAATTACATATAATAATGATTGGAAGCCAACAATAAAATCCTGCTACTAAACTATCTTATCCTACAAGAAACGTAATACTATTCATGAATAAGCAATATCAGAAATGTTAAATCTATATTTATTACCTACATTAATTACTCGCTAGTTACGAATAAAATTACATATAACAATGATTGGAAGCCAACTATAAAATACTGCTACTAAACTATCCTATCCTACAAGAAACACAATACTATTCACGAAATACGCAATTTCGGAAATGTTAATTCTATATTAATTACCTATATAAATAACTCGTTAGTTATGAATAAAGTTACATATATTAATGATTGAAAGCCAACTATGAAATACTGATTCTAAACTATCCTATCCTGCAAGAAACACAATACTTCACGAAATATGCAATTTCGGAAATGTTAATTCTATATTAATTACCAGTTAGTTACAGATAAAGTTACATATATCAATGATTCAAAGCCAACTATAAAATCCAACTATTAAACTATCATATCCTGCCAGAAACACAATACTATTCACGAAATACGCAGTTTCTGAAATGGTATCCATCCGCACGTTTTCTGATCAAAATTGAAAATGTTAGTATAAATGTGTTTATAACTTTAGTTTCGGACACCAGTCGATTTGAAATTACGAAGTATGACTGGGGATGAACGATACCAATTGATACAAGTATGGTATCGATACTTTTTATTATACCAAGCATTTTGTATTGATGCGAAGTATTCGATACGAATACTGGAATCGTGACCAAATGTCCGGTATCGGAAAATATACCCACACGATTTTTTTTGTTGTGTTTTATTAATTTTGATGAAAAAGAATGTACATTACTAAATAATAAAGGGAAACATGTAATAATAATTTAAATTTTAACTTCTTAAGTGTTAAGTATCCCAAGATTCAATGTTTATATTGGTAACGGCTGTTGAACTCCGGAACTTCCTATGCTGTTAACGCTACGCTTTTGTTGTTAGTTGTTTTGTTTCTTGGCTACAGCCTTCAGGTTGCTAATAAATACGCCAATTAAAATATATATCTTCTTTGTGTTTATCTATTTACTTAATATATGAAAAGAGATGGACTTCACATATTCACATTTCGGGAGTATTTACTTCACATGTGGAGGGAATTGGACTTCACATATTCAGAGTTCAGAAGTATTTACTTCACATATGGAGAGAATTGGACTTCACATATTCAGATTTCAGAAGTATTTACTTCACATATGGAGAGAAATGGACTTCACATGTCCAGAGTTTAGTAGAGTTTTTTGTTTAAAACTCCGATATTTTAATGCAATTGTGGTTCGTGCTAAATTTACTTATATGAGTACAATAATACTTGCAAGTATCGGCTTTTTTTTCGATACTGCTCAGGTATCAACACTTTCATTGAAGTAATGTAATGAGTATAAGTATCGATATTTTCATGGTATCGTTCGTCCCTAAGTATGACACCCATTTCTTATTAGTAAACATATATGATATTTACCTACTGGTGGAGGTGGTGGCGCTGCGAATTCTAAAATATACAAATATTATTTGTCAAAATAAATAATATAAATATAGGTTAAAAATAGTTAAACTGCAGTCAAAAGAAAAATGTGAAGTTAAATTTGAGCACTAGTTTGCTATAGTAAAAAATAGTATTTGATGTTTGAATTATATGAAAAATAATCAAATACCATTATAATTATATACCATTAAATATCAAAATACCATTTTAATTATATGCTATTAAATATCAAAATACCATTATAATTAGTTTCCATTAAATATCAAAATACCATTATAATTATATACTATTAAATATCAAAATACCAATATAAATATCAATATAATATATATATATATATATATATATATATATATATATATATATATATATCCTGTTTCCGGCAGAACAGGTAATTGCATGGGTTCGGATATGTGACTATTTGACTAATGGCTTTTACAGATCGTCACCAGCTGGGCTTTTCAGAATCTCAACCCTTCATATGACCCTACCTCCATTTGCATTTGCAAATATACCTGCTTTGAAGAAGATTTGTTAATGATCCGTCCATCAGACAGTTACACGACTCTTATTGTAAGACAAGTCGTCCTTCCACAAAGCTTTAAGAACCGTCTAAAAGTCTCTGTTCTGTTTCCCACAAAGCGACATAGGATATGGGTTCGTTTCCCGGTAAGTTGTGGTTATTGTTAATATTTAATGAAAAAGCTTTATGAAGGCAGCTTATGTAGGCAAGCATCTACTATTTTTACTCATTGTACTTATTTTTGATTGCATATCTTTTTCAAAATTGAAACTTATGTATTCGAGCCACGATAAGCATCTAATGTACTAAAAAATGAGTAAATTTTAGTACTTATTTTAAAGTACCTATTACTAACAGTGTAGTTAGTGATATTCGATTGTATTATACCTGTAATACACTGTAGTTTACATCAATTAATATTAATTTTGTAAATTACATTTGTGTAGACCCTTTTCTGAGTTTATTGTAACACGACTTGAAAACTACGACGCAAGCTTTCTAAGCCCTCACTGACATTTTATTTACAGAAATTTGCGAAACTTACCTATAACATGTTCCTCATGCGTTTCGCTCTTGCTACTACCTAGGAGAAAATATTAAAATGGAGTACACTATAATAATAAAATAGGATTGATAAACGCGGTATATTCACAATGGGTAACAATTCAATCCTACGCATTTTACTTAATAAATTCTTAAAAATATTCTTTACACAATGTTTTTTATTTAAGGGGGACCCAAATTCCGAAAAAATTGCTATTTTTTTTCTTCATAAAACAATGCTAAACGTACTTACGAAGGTGTGTACAAAATTTCAAAACAGTAAACGAAACAGACCATCTGTTTTTTTTAGATGTTTATATACCATTTATCATCTTTCTACATACTTTTCGTTTGCATCAATCGTCATTTACTCAAAATATATTTTTAATTTTGGTCACGTTTAAAATGCTAAGGCTTTGTAAATAATTAGTTTAAAACTAAACTGTTAATAGTTTTTGAAGCTCTAATATTTGTTTTATAAACGTATGAGTAGTTTTTTTAAATTAAGTTATAAATTATATTTTTACAAATTATTAAACTTAAAAATTTTAATTTAATTTTTTGGGTTGTGAACTTAAAATAAGTTTTTAAAGACAATTAAAACAAAAATCTGCAAAAGTCTATTCATACGTCTGTAGTATATACTTTGACGTTATTTAATCAATTAAAATTTCTTTTAAAAAATTAAAAATTGAAAAAGGAGTAGTGTTTGTAAAAAAAAATATTATTAAGCTTAAAAAATGCAAAAAATAACAAAAATAAATTTTTAAAATATATTTTTGTTTTTGATTATTGTTCAGAAAAAGATGTTTTTATAATATAAAAAAAATGGTATTTCTGAATTCATTAATAAACAAATTAGGATTTGGGGCTCGGGTCTCCCTTAAATTAAAGCCATGATAAATCAGTAAACAATTTTTTGGACGATGCCCTGATGAATCAGTTAATATGATAAATCAGTTTTGTGTTAATGATCTTTATTATTTTTTTTAATTCAACCTTTGTTTATTCATCTTCATGTCGTGTCACCAAGCTGATGTGATTATCCAAATTGTTCAATAACTCATATAACTTAGAAAATAATATTCAGTGAGATTTAGATTAAAAGAAATGGAAATCTTCTCAATTTCTTGCCACACACTTTACACCTTATTTTTCGTTAATATATGGCAGAACGATCATCATAACTTTCAAAAGTTTTCACAAGATTTCAAAAACCAACCATCTTGCTTACCAAAACTGAACGGGGTACGGGGCCTGATTAGCGAACGTGGAATGACATAAAAGTCAATTTCCCAAAGTGTGGGTAGTCTTGGAAATTAGTGCCATGGAACCATGCCACTTGGCGTGTGCGTGTCAAGTCCCTATTCAGAGAGGGGACAAGATAGCATCAGCAGCATAGAAGGCCGCAAAGGGCCTAATGTTTGCGTCTTCCATGAGGACTTCGTAATGCAGTGAGCTATGTGAGTCGTTGTATTTATTTAGAGTATTTTTGTAGAATGCTGTATTAAGTTTAGATATAAATGTGTCTAATTTAGGAACTCTGAGGTCTTGATGGATAAGATTGTCCCTCACGTAGCGTACCTTACACATTTAAGCATTTAAACTATGATTATTTCTAAAACAAAGTTATCACTATATATATATATATTGGTTACCCCAAGGATATATTTAATCGTTTTTAAATACATTTTAAAAGTATGAAGTATGTTTTACACTGCTTTAAATTATAATAAATTTTAACCAATAACAAAGTAGCTCATGTTTTGCATGACTTTTTGCGATGGTCATCGCCCCGAGGGGCATATGCACGCCACCCCGAGGTAATATCTTTGAGACCGTCAATTGTTGTTGTACTAAATATTTTTTTTTTTAATTTTTCCGTGGTCATCGACGAATTTACCGATGACTGGACCCTTCGCCACTGGGGGAGGGGGGAGAAAACATAGTATTTTTCAAAACTTACCCATGACTTTGTGACTGCCTTCCCTTTCCAAGGCTATTAGAAAAAAAAAATTAAAAATGTACCCAAATTTGTATTTTTACGACAAGTTTGTTATTCGAAATAAACAACTACAATATCATTATTGAAACTCATTATTGCCTGTGTCGTCGTCCTTTTCGAATTCGTTGCCACTGAAATATTTCAAACTATATTACTTAAAAAAAATACAATTATTTTTCCGAAATATTCCAGAAAAAAAGTCAGCCTAAACCCTTTATAAAAATTTTGAAATTGGAGATTTTATGCAGAAAAATTTCAGTTTTTTTTTGAAGATCTGTGAAATTAAAGATTTTTGTATCAATATCCTTCATAAAAAAAAATTAAATAAAACCTTCAAAAAATCGTGCAAAAAAACTGAAATCATTAATCATGAAGAAAAAAAAATGCAGTTATTTTAAAGGTTTTATGCAGGAAAATGATAAACTTAAAAAAAACTGCTGTTTTTTGTTTCAATATCCTTTTTAAAACCTTAAAAAACCTTCAATTTGACAATTTTGATAAAGATTTTATGCTGAATTTTTTTGTTGAAACTTTTAAACGGCTTGGAGAAATACTGTGAAATTTTACAATTATATAAAGCATAATGTATGATCACTTTTTTTTAGAACTCTGAAACCTCAGAAAAGAGTTTTACAGTAAAGTTTTTATGATGTGGACATTCAGTGGTAACAGCTAAAAAATAATTACTATAAACTCGGGGACAGCCTAAGTTGCACCTGAAGTGGAAGCTGTGATATGTATAAATATTCAATCGCTTTAGACTCAACTTAGGTTGTCCCCGAATATAGTCCATATTATTTCTACTGATATTATCATAATGATACAAATAGAGGAATAAAAATGGTGATTTCCGTGTGTCCATCATTGAAACCACGTGATATGTGGAAATGCATTATTCATTCATGCGCCAATATTACTTGGCAGGCCTTGGCGACTTTCAGAACTAAACGAGATCGAAGTATTGTAATATGGTTTTGTGTTTAATTTTGTATTTGAATACAGTTTTTTTTTGAACGAGTGGCACAATTTAAGGGAGTTTAACAGATATATTAAGGAGATTTTTCTTACTTTGTAGTTTTGAAATTACGCATTACGTTTTTATATAAAAAATTTACCATAAGCGAAGTTCTTTCAATTATTATTTTGTATACTTCAATAAGAAAATATGAAAAATAAAACCTGAGAAATATAAAGAGTTTCGCTTCTTTGAGTATTGAACACAAATAAAATATTTTCGTTTCGTTAATGAAGAGGAAATATTTAGCGCATATTGTTTGAAAATAAGTAAATACGTACATAATGTTAAGAAGTTGAATAGGGACAGAACTCCTTATCACCAAAAGAGAAGAAATTGCGCCAAATTTGAAACTCCTGCAGATGTCTGAACGCCAAATGTGGCAGCGCTATTACCACGTGATATGAGTTTTTCTTTTCAATGTTGACACCCCGGCCTTACGAGAGTCTGGTATTGAAGGCGCTCTCTATTTAATATTACAACTCTCTGGATATTATTGTTTTTTTTTTTATATATGTTCATCAAGATATCTGTTCTTATTTAGATATTAAGATTTTTTTTTTTTTTTTTTTTTTTGCTGGATAGGGGATGTTTTTTTTGCACATTTTGAGGAAAAAAATCCAGTGTCCTATGTATTTAACTATGCGCAATTCATAATTAATTACTTTTTAGTGCAATCGGTTTTCCCCTTTTTAAAATGGTTATTTTGTATAAAAATAATTTAAAAACATATTCTTTGAATAAATTAGTTACTATTCAGGTGATATTGCAGTTAGGCCGCTTTTACATTTAACGACACGACACCGATAAATCGTGAACGATCGCGAAGGGACGACACAACGTTTTATCGTATCGTCTGGTGGTCAGTTTTTCATTGCACCGATATCGTTCGCCGAAAACGACAATTTTTACATTCAGTGCGTGTTCGTCTGTTGCCGAGAGCACGTCTATTCTCGATGTGGCGTATCGCAACAAATTACATTATAACAAACTGCTATTGTTGTATTTGCTGTATTTAAGGAGAAAGTAGAGATCAATAACAAAACGCTTCTGGGTGCATGATATCATCAAAGCAAGACATATTGAAGGAGAATTTTATGTTTTATTTGAACGTCTACAAAAAGCTAGAGCTAACCACTAGAGCTGCACAGTGGAATATTGGCGACGGTTTGACTAAATATTGCCTCCCATGCCTTTTCTCGAACAATCTTGTTCTTGTAAAATTCATCTCGCTTATCCCAAATACAGGTCTTTACTTCCACTAATTCACACAAGTTCACAATATCGAACTTAAAAGCCATATTGATAATAGAAAAAAAAAACACAGTAGACTATAGCAGACGGCAACAAGTTTTTCGGAAACAAACTCAAAATGTCGTCACGATGAAGTAGGGAAGGCGCGTGCCCACGATAAATTGTATCGTCTGATCGGCAACGACAATATCGTTATCGTATCGGCTAGTGAAAATGCGCCCGGCTTCGTATGTGTATTTTGCGTACCCCGATATCGTGCCACTGAAATCGTATACGATGTATCGGTGTCGTGTCGTTAAATGTAAAAGCGGCCTTACACACCTAATTTGAATGGTAACGACAAAAACATATTTTGGCAACCAATATTCAAAATAATCAATTTGTTCCAGGATGATATCGCAGGAAATATCATTCTCAAATACAGGAGTTATCGAGTCAGTGAAAAAAACCATAACTTTTTTTACAAACTTACTCGCTGGTATTGTTCCTCCCATTTCTCCTGTAAGAAAAAAAATCAGTAAAAAAAGTATCAGTCAAAAATCAGTTATCAGTTAAAAGGTCCGTTTCTGTTATTCGCGAAAACGGACCTTTTAACTTATATTTAGTACACATAATAAGGCACTGGATTGCGGTGCCTTAGGATATGAGTTCGATTCCCGATAAGTCTTGGTTGTAATTGGTGATATACATTGAAAGTGATATAGGAAGGCAGCCTATGTAAGCAATCAACTGCTCTTTTGATTAATTTTTATCATTGTACTCATTTTTGAGTACTTGTTATTTTCGATATTGAAACTTATGTATTCGGAGCTATGATAAGCATCGAATGTACTATAAAATGAGTACATTTTACTTATTTTTAACAGTGCGATTTCTTTGTGACCCCGCGGTCCTCTAAAGGTGCTCCGTGGACTCCCGGGGTCCGCGACAACCTTTTGGTACCTATTGTTTTAGACTATTGATATTTCACCAGGGCGACGTGAAGAAGTTATAAACAAAAGAAATGTTAAAAAGGTGTGTCAATTAAAAGAATAGGAAGTAAGATAATTGAGTTGCAATAACTCAGTTTCCATTTAAGCAATCGACAGCAAACCATGTGGAAAACCATCTTCTGAACAACTATTTTAAGTTTGTCAGGTAGCTTTGTTAAGATGGCTTGAACATTAGTTTATTCCGATAGTTCAAGGAATAATTAATCACACGTTCTGTATTTAAAAACGTTAAATTAGCACGTTCGCGCAGTTACCCCCCCCCCCTTCGCCCCCTCTTAATTTATATGTGACGTCATTCACTTTATCTAACTGAGCAATGTGGAAACTATGGTTGCTTTCTCCTGTGAATAGCGAATAAGCAAGGGAGAAAATATTCAATAATGTTAATTTTTTGAAATGCTTCTATCTGCCTAAATAATTGTCCAAGTTAAATGAAAATGTATGCATCGATAAAAGGATTTTTTATCTATCAGATTGTGTATTTTTTATTTTGTAGAGCGTATTATTTAACGAACATTTTAACTTTTATTAAGCTGCTCTAAAACATAACTTTCTTTGGCGACAGGACAGTGGAAGGACTTCATATTTGGGTATTAATTGCCGTGTCGCGAGAATTTTGTCTTTTAGGATTTAATTACTTTTTAGTTAATTAAACTTATAATTAATTAATATTATAAAATAAAAATAACAAAAGGACCTAGTGATGCGATTAAGCTATCATATAAGCTATTAGTCAAAAGGATCTGTTGAATAATGTAGTGTTTAGCTTGTCTTACAAATTTGGGCTTCATAATTCGAAAAAGGGACAAATCAACTAACTTAGTGCAAATTAAAAAACTTGGTATCTACGTTGATTTTCATTGAAAAAAAAATATTGTATTAAGTTAAAGGTTGCACTGATACGGTTCCACCAATACTCTTTTTATTTTTTACGAAACGTAGTTCGGATTCTGAAGTATATTTTACGGACGGGGCATAACATTATGAATTGCGCAGTGTATATTAAGCTCTAGTTCGGCCGGGCGTTCGTTTCTTATTGGCTGCTTTGGCGAGGTGGCGTTATTTCTTCTTTTTTGGCTTAGCGTTGCGAACCCAACCGGATCGCTTGATACTGAACTAAAATTTGGTTAAGACTTGTGTCTATTTAAAACCAATTTGCCTGATTTTGTGAATTTCGGGATCATGTTACAGATATAAGATTAATATATTTTGTGTTTTTGATTAATAAATTCAAGCAAAAATCAACGTTTGCACATTATTAATTTTGTTTGCGTTGTATGGTTAAAAGAAAAATATATATATATATGCTTTATTTCAAAGCATTTATATTCCATGTAATATACAAATATTTTTTATAATTTTATTTTAAATTATAAACTTACCCATCATTTGCATTTGGCTGCCGCCTATAAGAAAAAAAAAACAATTAAAAAGATATCTCATTTTTGGCGCCAAAATTTAGGTATAATTTTTGTAAATTGGCACAAACTTCAAAAAGTTCTAATAAGTATAAAATTGATATTAAATAATTAAATTTTTCCCAACTCGTTCGTAAAGTTAAAAATTATTTTTTTATTTTGTAGCGGATTTTCTTAAAGTCGTTTTTTTTTTTAAGAAAGATTATTATTGTTTATAAAAAGTATTATAATTGAATATAAGGCAAATTGCTCCAAGATGATATCGGAGAGCTTTTTTTATAAGAAACTGCAATAAACAGTTTGTTATTTTTCCCAAATATTGAGTATTTTTATTTATTTTGTATTAATATTAAATAATATCTATTTTATTCCCTTTAAAAAAATTCTTGATATTTTGTCAGTTAAAAATGAGATATTTCTCGTTTCCAAAAAATATTGTATATAAAAGTCCATTTATTCCATTACGATGTATTTTTTTCTTCAAATATAACAATAAAAAATTAAACAATTTCCCAAATATCTCCTAATTTATGTAAAGTTAGCTAGTTATTATAAATTATTTTTTTATTCGCGCGGAAAAATACCGAGAAATTTTTTCCAACTTACCCATTGGCATTTGGCCGCCATCACTGCCACCTATAAGAACAAATTTATGTTGAAAGAAGTCCTTTTTGTTGTGTCTGAAAATCATTATATTTGAATAAAAGGCAAATTGCTTCACTGTGACATCGTATAGATTTTTTCGAAAAATGCAAAAAGTAAGACCCGATTTTCCCCTTCAATTATTGCCTATTCTATGTTAATTTGTATGTTAATACTTGTTCGGGACAATCAAATCACTTTGTCTATTTGGCGATGTTACGAAGTAGCCATCTTTGGGATACGGCGCCAAATGACGTGATTTTCCGGCAAACCGCCAAGTGTATTGTTTTGATTTTAAGATGTTCCGTTAAGCAGGCGATCCACCAGCTCGCTAATTTTTCACGCTCACCAAATTGAGTTATTTAAGCAATACAATCTGTAAATATAGTCTTCCAGTAAATACCATTTGTTAATGAACCTAATCAACTGATTCCTGTCATTTAAGAAAACCAACACCAACACATAAATGTAAGCCGCCGCTACAATACTAAATAATATTTCTTTTTATATTCATATTGTGAACTTGTTTCAACATGTTGACAAACTTACCCATTTGTTGCATTTGCCCACCATCACCGCCTACAAAACAAACAAACAGTTTAAAAATGATAATTTTTTTTGTTTCTAAATAACATCACATATATAAATCTGAAAATCTCAAAATGTTTGTTTTGATGACCTTTGTTTGCAAGTACTAAATAGGCTCCGTAACTACAAAACGTAGATCTTTGAAATTCACAGAATAGTTAGTTCAAAAAATAAGAATTTTAACGCGACTATTTTCAAGTCTCTACGATGTTCCATTCGAATGTTGTGAAATTTTTCAGCATATGTCAGAAAAGTTTCACGAAGTGGGAACAGTAAAATCAGTTAAAATCAATGGAGAAAACCAAGGATAGTAAAAGCTATATGTAGAAGGTGCGCTCGTTTTTCGCATTTTGAAAGTTGGCAAGGAAAGGCAACTAAATGACGTCATTTTAGCTCCGCCTTACTATCGGTTTTTGATCATTCTCATTGGCTGTGTGTTTCAAGCATTGCTACTTAGGTTCGATCCCGGTTGGGTAACAACTGGTGATTTAATTTTTAATTAGCAAAATAATGTAAATATCTGTAAATAATTGTGTTCAGGTAACTTCACTACTAATCCGTCCTTGTTTTGTTATGTCCCCGTATTTTACTTGATTGAAATTGTAACTCATTTAATATGTCCAATACAAATGACTTGACCGGATAGTTCCGACCACTATTTTACTCTTTCAAAATTCATGGACATGCTCTCGTAGCAGCTAATATTATTTTAATACGCTTAATTTATTAAGCAACTCTTTTGCAATTTTTCCATACTAAATGCAATCCTTAAAATATAATTTAAACTCAAAAAATGCAGTAAAAGTAACTAAATAAAGTTAGCTTATCACTTTTTAATAGTTCACAAAAAAACGAATAGATCGCAGCACCATCAAACAACGCGCCCGCATCTAGTTCAGCATTGCCATTGGTTCAAACGAGAGCATTAGACACGCCCACAGAAGGCGAAGTCACTATGACGTCAAATAGTTGATCTCTCCGCCTTCCGTCAGACAGCGCGAGTACGAGCACACTTTATATATATATATATATATATATGGTCTTCACTATCCTTGGGAGAAAACCGAAAATGTAATATAAAAAAATTATAAACCAATTAGAATGCCGATCTTTACACGGAATACACCATAACTACAAAACGTTGCTTTATAAAATTTACAGAATACTTTACTTGAAAAATTAGATATTTTTTGTGATAATTTTTAAGTTTGCACGATGTTCCATTCGTATGTTATAACTATTTTAATGTATTCCATTGACTTAACATGGATGAAAATATCGTATGCAATTTTTAAAAAAAAAATCGTTATTGACACTATAAAAATGACGTCATAAGTTTTGTTTGATTTAATATTTGTTGACAAACGTCTGCACATTGGGCTTTTTGTTACAATACGGATTCATTCAGAAATTAAAATAACTAGAATTTTACCTAGGTAAATGGTTTAGAATTGTTTTAAAATGTTATAATTGTATTATCTCTTTTGTTTTGTTTGTATACTGGTTAATTGTAACTATATTTAATTATATCAGATCGAACTTTTAGAACAATTTTTCCAAAATGCGAGTAATTTGTGTATGAACGTTTATTTAATTTATTTGGAAAATATTTTATGCAAGTATTTTTTTTAATTGTACGAAGCTTAGTTTCACTGTGAATTTTCAACTCTATATGACTTTTTAATGTTATTAAAGAATACAATTCGTCAGATACTAAAATACTAAATGATAATTAAGAAAATAAATATGTTATTTATTGTGCAATAAATATTTCCTTTTAAAACATTAAATGGCGATCATTAAGAATTAAATGTTCTGAATTATTGTACTGAATGAATGTTCTGAATGATTGAAAGTACACGGCAAGTACATGGTGAGATTATAATATGCTGTACCGTTTGCTAAACTATCGCCACGTTATAACAGTTTGTTCTAAGGATAAAGTGCGTTCTTGGCTTTAATTTGCTGTGGAAACTTAGTAAATATTTATATGACAGGTATTTTTCGATGCAAATGCAATAACAATAGTATCACAAAATAAAAAAAATTAGGAAAAATGGTTTAACAAAATGAGTAAATACCGAATTTTTAATACATTGATGTGGAAATAAAAAAAAAATCTTAAAATAAAAATAGGTGGTTATTCTACTGTAATAATAGCATTGATGGAATTTCTTTAAAACATGGGCATTTGGACATAGTAAAAAACAGTTGTGTAGTATATTAAAACATACTATTTTTGGTTGAGTATTTATGTCAGCTGGCTATTAATTTTATTCTCACTTTTATTAAGAATTTGAGGCAGTTTATTCACAAAAAGCGTTTGGGTTTATTCTGGCTGTAATTTACATTTTTATGTTATGTATTACTGAAGCTAAAAATGCAAACTACTAATTAGATATACAAGTTGTTGGTCAAAGATATTGCAAAGATATAGCCTAAACGATACATTGGAACGGGCATTTGGAAATTGTCAAATCAAAATTACAATATTGGCAAAAAGGAAATTCGGAATGTTTTGAAAGTTAAATCATGAGAGATCATAATCAAATTTCTGAAATTGGTCATCTTTAAAAAATTTTGCTATCTAATATTGCTGCATTTTTTCACTTCCATGTGGCTTCAGAATATTTCAATATCGAGATTGATTCAGAAGTTTCATTAAAATTCACGATAAACTAAAAATTATTGGATTTTTATCCCATTTCCCATTGGCATTCATCACTGCCACCTATAAGAAAAACTTTCTGTTGAAAGAAGTCGTTTTTGTTGTATCTGAAAATCATTATATTTGAATAAAAGGCATTTTGCTTCACTATGACATCATAGAGATTTTTTCGAAAACTGCAAAAAGTAAAACCCGATTTTTCCCTTTAATTATTGTCTATTCTATGTTAATTTGTGTGTTAACACTAAGTAATATTTATTTATATATACTTGTAAAACAAAATTAACATGTTGACAAACTTACCCATTTGCTGCATTTGCCCGCCATTACTGCCTACAAAATAAAAAGTCAGTTTAAAAATGAGATTTTTTTTGTTTCCAAAAAATTTGGTATATAAAAGTCAAATTATTCCAAAACGATATATTTTTTTTCAACTATATTTCAATGAAAGATAAAACAATTTCCCTAATATTGGCTAATTTATGTAAAGTTATCGGTTATAATAAATTAAAATTTTATTACGAAAGACATATATATATATATATATATATATATATATATATATATATATATATATATATATATATATATATATATATATATATATATATATACATATATATATATATATATATATATATATATATATATATATATATATATATATATATATATATATATATATATATATATATATATATATATATATATATATATATATATATATATATATATATATATATATATATATATATATATATATATATATATATATATATATATATATATATATATATATATATATATATAACGTGAAAAAATACTTTGAGACATTTTTTGAAACTTACCCATTTGCATTTGTCCGCCTCCTCGGCCTACAAAACATAAAGTCAGTCTAAATATGATAATTATTTTTTGTCTCTATAAAACGTTGTATATAAAAGTCATATATATATATATATATATATATATATATATACTTACGATAGGTGGCGTGCATGAGGTTGAGCATTCATTATGGGAAGATAGATAAGTAGTTTTTTCAATATAATTCGTTCTATTGTGGTATTTATTTGGTTTATTATCAATGTAATTAAGTTAATTTGGTATTTTTCATGTGCTTTTAAGGTTTTTAGTGTATGTAGGAGTGTTTCAGTGTGCGCGTAACGCTAAGCCTAACGAAAGCATGCTTTGCTGAGTGTTGTTTACTTTGGGAGATTTGTTTACTTTTGAGTCTGCTGGTTTTCTGTGGTTTTTTTTTTTTTATTAATATTGTATTATTTGGTTATTATTTTTTGCAAAGATGGGTGTGGTAAAACTGTTAAAGGAGATTAGGACTGGAAATGGATGCTTGTGGGTTGTTTGCGATGAACGTGAGATGATGTGTTTGGCGAGCAATTGTGGTTTGCAAGAGTCGGAAGTTGAGAGTGTGATTGAGTATGTATGTAATAAGTGTGTGAGAATGAGATATTTACGGCTGAAAGAGTTAAAAAAAGGTGAGAGTTGTGAAGTGTCAACAGACTGCGATGGCCTAGGCGAAATGAATTCCCGTGCAAAGGTAAAGAGCATCGAAACAATTGTGGAGTATGAGACGAAAGGGGTCATCTTGGGGGACTCTATGTTAAGATCTATAGGAAATGAGGTAGGTAAAGTCAAGCCAAGAGTTGTGAGGTGTTGTTTGCCGGGAGCCAAGATCTCAAACATCACCGAGGCAGTGAAATCAGGGGCAGTACAGACTGAGGACAAAGCTGTACTATGGGTAGGTACTAATAATGTTTGTCAGTCCACGAATTTTGAGTTCAAGAGGGATTTTACGGCTCTCCTTGAAGAAGTCGGAAATAAGACAGGGGATGTGAGAGTGCTTAGTTTACTGCCAAGGTATGGTATTCGTTGGGGCTGGGACAACCAACGAATCAGGGATATTTGTAAGGAAAAGAACGTCGGTTTTGTGGATGTTTAGAAGGTGGGCAAGATAGACTGGTTATCTTGGGATGATATTCATCTAAGCAGAACAGGTAGCCAGGCTGTGAGTAAGTTGGTACTCGAGAGTTTGCAGGGAAAAAACTAGTTTTGAGACAGTAGCCGAATATTCACTGGCGGGTTGATAAATTGGGATTAAAAAATCAATCTTTGGGAAGTCAGGGTAGTAATCTGTTATATAATTCTGCAACTGGGTCTACAGCATCTAGAAAAAATGCAGCTGGTGAATGTTCGGATATGTATATTAAAAAACAGTTAAGGGTATTTTACTGGAGATTTTAATTTTCCTAACATTGACTGGAAGGGTAACCTAGTTAACATTGGAAGAGGGGCAGAATTCTTGGACACGATTCAAGATTGCTTTTTAGAGCAATTGGTTCATGATAATACAAGGGGAAATGCGTTATTGGATTTGGTGTTTAGCAGTTGTGAAAATAGGGTACACAATTTAACAGTGAGCGAGCATCTATTGGAAAGTGATCACAATAGCATTAGATTTAACGTTACGTTTCAGTCAACTGTATATAAAAATAACAGGTTAATTCCAAATTTTAGATATGTTAATTTCCAAAAGTTACGAGCTGAGGTAACTAATGTTTTTAAGGATGGGTTGGAGCATTCTCATATAGTAGATCAATGGAAGGAATTTAAAGATAAATTAAATGTAGCTGTTAATAAGCATATTTCGTTTAGGCAGAAAGATGTAGTTCGAAAACTTTCTCCTATGTGGTTTTCAAAGGAAACAAAACGAGCTCTTAAGTTAAAACAAAAGAAGTATAAAATATTTAAAGAAACGGGAAGGGACACTGATGGAAAGGAGTATAAAAAAGGTAGAAGGGAGTTTAAGTATATCAGTAGAAAACAGAAATTGGCATTGGAGGAAAAACTTGCTAGGGATATCAACAATAATCCAAAGGGATTTTTTGCTTACGCCAGCGGAAACAATAAAGGAAATAATCATCTGGCAAAAATCAAAAATAGTGAGATTGTAAGTGATCTGGGTGTGTTGAGGATTTTAAAATAAGTCATCAATGTACAGTGGCTAGCAAAAAAGCTAATAGAATGTTGGGGACATCAGGAAAAGTGTTTCATCAAAATTTAAGGATATTATCTTGCCATTGTACAGAGGTTTAGTAAGGCCACATCTTGAGTATGCTGTACAGTTCTGGTCACCATATCTTAAAAAAGACATTGAATTGTTGGAAAAATTCAGCACAGGGCTACTAAAATGGTTCAATGGTTTTCAGGTATGAATTATGAAGATAGATTAAGAAATTTGAATATGTATACTCTGGAAGAGAGAAGGGTTAGGGGAGATTTGATTCAACTATTCAAATTTATCAAACAAGGAGATGTGGAGGGTTTAGATTTTAATATGAGTGATAGAACGAGAGGTCATGGGTTTAAGTTAAACAAATCCCATATTAATCGGGAAGGAAGAAAACACTATTTCTATAATATGGTAATAGACAAATGGAACAACTTGCCAGTGAATATTGTTAATTGTAAAGGAGTAACGGAATTTAAGAAGAAGTTAGATATGCATTGGGGGATAGTTAAGAGGTACTAGATGGACCAACCTTGTTGGGCCTTGAGCCTGTTGTTGGTCGTCAATATGTGTATTTGTATTTGTATATATATATATATATATATATATATATATATATATATATATATATATACTTTGAAATTTTTTGAAACTTACCCATTTGCATTTGTCCGCCTCCTTGGCCTACAAAACATAAAGTCAGTCTAAATATGAAAATTATTTTTTGTCTTCATAAAACGTTGTACAACCCCTGGCATAAAGTATCCGATCGTTTTATGTTCCTGCTTGGAGGGTTGTAAAGTAAGTTGAATAGATCTCGTAAAAAATAAAGAACAACAAATAACATTCGAAATATAATATGGCACACTTTCAATTATTGAAATAGAACAATAATATATCGTAATATTAAGATCGTTGAATTTTTTTTTAATTAAATATATTTCCATGTGAAGAAAAAAGTATCCGATCACGTGCAGAAGCAAATGTAAATTTACCGTAATATTTGCATATTATGTAGCAGTGTACCACGAAGAAACAAGACAAAAAACTTGTAGGATTGGCAAAATCTATGCGGCGATTGACATCCAAGCAGCTTAATTCGGAGTGGTCAAACTATAAAGTAAAAGTTTGTGAGCGAACAGTGCAAAATCATCTTAATGAGAACGATTTTAAATATTGCAAAGCCAAAACAAAACCTTTTCTAAGAAGAAAACATAAAAAAGCACATCTGCAAAAATCATTGAAATTGGGGAATAGAGGACTGGAAAAAATTGTATTTAGTGACGAATCCCGTATTTGCCTTGGAACTGGCGATGATAGTGGAATCTTCGTGTGGAGAAGAGTGGATGAATAAGTTCAATGAAGATTGCATCTATACCAAAACTGAGTTTTTACGCTCAAATTTCATTTGGAGCTGCATGGCTTTCCAAAGAGTTAGTCTCTATTATTGCGCACTGTTAATTCTGAAGTATATCAGGAGATTTTAGAAAACTATTTGTTCCCTAGCTTCGACGAATGGTTCGGCGATTCACATGATTTCATTTTCTAACATGACAATTCCTCTTGTCACCGTAGCAAGAGAATAATAAAAAATCTAAAATACAATGGCAACGCTTCAATCGAGATATTAACGTGGCCTGCAGATAGCTAAGACCTAAATCCCATTGAAAAGATTTGAAATATTTTGAAACAAAAGGTGAATAACAAAAGTCCAACACACGTTATAGAATTCCGTCAAGCTATAATAGAAAGCTGGAATGAAATTTCTCCAGGTGTATGCCAAAAGCTTATAGATACCATGCTATGGCGTGTTAAATCTGTAATCAGGTAAAAAGGGGGCGCCACGAAATATTAATAGTGTTGATCGGATAATTTTTTCTCGACTTTTCGCTGATCGGATATTTTTTTCTGTTGTGGGTGTAATTCATCCGCCTTTATTATATTTAAAACTAATTATAAACTGTGCTCTAACCATTGATTTCATTTCTTTCTTTATCATATGTTATGTTCATTATCGTTTGATTTGTTCAAGACAAACGTTTTGTGAAATATAAACATATTTTGAATTTACTCCGTGAGTTTGATATATTGATCGGGTACTTTTTGCCAGGGGTTGTATATAAAAGTCAAATTATTTCATCTTGAAATTTTTTTAAACTTACCCATTTGCATTTGACCACCGCCTACAAAACAAAAAGTCATTTTAAAAAAGGAATATTTTTTTGTTTCCAAATAACATTGTTAGATAAAAGTCAAACTTTTCCAATATGACGTATTTTCTTTGAAATATTACAATAAAAAAATAAAGCAATTTTCCCAAATATTGCTTTATTTATGCAAATTAATCTGGTTATAATAATTTTTTTTATTCGTGTGAAAAAGTACCTTGAAATTTTTTCACACTTACCCATTTGCGACCCGCCACCCTCACCGCCTACAACAAAACAAAAAGTCAGTTTAAATATGATAATTTTTTTTGTTTATAAAAACATTGTATATAAAAGTCAAATTATTTCAATACGAATTATATATATATATGCTTTTTTTTTTTAAACATTATTACAAACTTACCCATTTGTTGCATTTGGCCGCCGGCGCCGCCTGTGAGGAAAAAATTTGTAAGAATAACTTTTTGGTTGTTTCTGAAAATCCTTGTATTTAAACTTAAAATATAAACATAATCGTAGGGCCTTTCTCGAAAAGTTTATTATTGTTCCAAATATTGACAACTTTTATGCCAACCTATTTACTATGAGGGGAGACCGGGACCGGTTGGAAATCAGCCTCTAGTTCCCGCCGAGAACTTTTCCTTTGGGGTGGGGTGGGGGAGTCATAGTGACGTCCCACGTGACCTTCTACCAGATCCATATTCCGCATGTGTTTTTAGTGCGATCCCAGTTGTGATGGTGAAATTTCATCAGAATTTCTGTTTTTCGATTTGGAAAGTAAATTTTTCACAATTCAAATGTTTTTTTTTGTAGTAAAGATATGGGAAGATATCGTTACCCACGTTCAAACTGAAACTTGTGACTAAACGCTTGATTTCCGTGCATTAGATTTTACAATTTGAAATACCAGGTCATAAATCCCGTTTACGGGTTGCGTGGCTAACTTTAAAGCAGGGAAGGTCGAACATGTTTCAACGTTTGAAACCAATATGCCATCAACATCAACGGCTGGGATGAGTTCAGCTGACAGCAAAGTTTCTGCTGAGTTGTGGGAAAATCACGAACCTAGTTCACCTTTATTATAATTTAATAGAGGAAATTATAAGCCAGTCATCCTAGCAGGGATGTCATCAGATGAATAGGTTGTAGCAGTGCCGTTTTACAAAAAATATTTTGAGGGGGTTGAAACAAAAAAATTCCCAACTTAACGATTCGAAATTCTCAGTTCAACTATTCGGAATTCCAAACTTATAGAAAAACGAGTACGTCCATGTACTTATTTTTAATCACATTATTTTTTACAGTGTAGTGAGACTGGTTGGCCAAACTTGACCTGAAGAGTTTTAAGCACTCTAAATATCTGAGTGTCAGGTATTCAGGAATAAATAGAACACCATAATGTAGCACCATATGTGTAGTTTCCGTGGATACAAACTATGCGGAATTCCAAACTCAAAGAAAAACGAATACGTCCATGTACTTATTTTTAAGCACATTCTTTTTTACAGTGTAGTGAGACTGGTTGGCCAAACTTGACCTGAAGAGTTTTAAGCACTCTCAATATCTGAGTGTCAGGTATTCAGGAATAATTAGAACACCATAATGTAGCACCATATGTGTAGTTTCCGTGGATACAAACAAAATTGTCATAACTAAACCACAGTTGCCCGCAAAAATATAAATAAAAAAACGCTTATTGTTGGTAACCAGCTCCCCTACTAAATAAAAACTATTGTAATTCCCGTATAAAAAAATCATATTATTGTAAACTTAAACATTTGCATTTGTCTGCCACCATGACCTCCTATTAGAAAGAAGAAGAAAATCGTTTTAAAATATACCTTTTTTTTTATTTCTGAAAATGATTGTATTTTTAAAAAAGTCAAATTGCTCCAATGCAATATCGTAGGGCCTTTTCCGAAGAATTCTCCGAATGAAGATTAATACTTTATTTTCAAATATTGACTGATTTTGTGTGTGATTATTTATTATTACTAAATAAAAACTATTGTTGATCTCAGAGGGAAAAAAACCTTCAGATTATTGTAAACTTATCCATTTGCATTTGACCGCCAGCATTACCGCCTATTAGACAAAAAAAAGAAAAAATCTTTAATATGGGGTGCAACTCGGTGACAATCTTGCGATTCATACCGATTCATTGGAGTTAACGCTGTAGTCAATTTGAGATCTGACATAGCCGTTAGGCGGCTAGAGAGAGAGACCAGGAGAGCTGGTCAAGAATCCAACGAGGGACGGTGCTTGATTAGCGAACGTGGAATGACATAAAAGTCATTTTTCCAAACTGTGAGTAGGCTTGGTAATTAGTGCCATGGAACCATGCCACTTGGCGTGTAAGTGCCAAGTCCCTATTAAGAGTAGGGACAGGATAGCATCGGAAGCATAGAAGGCCGCAAAGGGCCTAACGTTTGCGTCTTCCAAGAGGACATCGTAATGTAATGAGCTACGGAAGGCGTTGTCTTTATTTAGAGTATTTTTGTAGAATGTTGTATTAAGTTTAGATATAAATGTGTCTAATTTAGGAACTCTGTGAGGTCTTGGTAGATAAGATTGTCCCTCACGTATCGGTGGGCATCAACAATTTCCCTAAGGATTTTGTTCTGGCATTTTTGGAGTGTATGTTTATCAGTTTTTGTGAGACATGCTATTGCAGGGGATGCATATGTGAGTACCGGGCGGATGGTAGAAATGTATAGCTTTTATTGTTGAGTGAGAGTTAAAATCATTTTAAAATATAAGTATATTTTTGTTTCTGAAAATCACGGTATTTTTAAAAAAGTCAAAATGTTCATTTTGATATCGTAGGACCTTTTTCGAAAAGTTAAGTAAAAAATATATTTTTTTCCAAATATCGACTCATTTTATGTGTGCTTATTTATTATTACTAAATAAAAACTATTGTTATTCCCATAGGAAAAAAACCTTCATATTTTATCAAACTTAACAATTCACAGTTGACCGCCGCCATTACCGTAAATTAGAAAGAAGAAAACAAAAATCGTTTTAAAATATAAATACTTTTTTTTTCTGAAATTTACGGTATTTTTAAAAGAGTCAAATTGTTCATTTTGATATGGTAGGACTTTTTTCGAAAAGTTCAGTAAACAATAATATTTTTTTCCAAATATCGACTCATTTTATGTGTGATTATTTATTATTACTGAATAAAAACTATTGTTATTCCCATAGGAAAAAAACCTTCATATTTTATCAAACTTAACAATTCGCAGTTGACCGCCACCAATACCGTAAATTAGAAATAAGAAAACAATATCTTTTTTAAATGTACCTTTTTTTTGTTTCTGAAAATCACGGTGTTTTTAAAAGAGTCAAATTGTTTATATCGTAGGACCTTTTTAAAAAAGCCCAACAAACATTATTTTTTTTCCAAGTATCGATCGATTTTATGTGTGCTTATTTATTATAACTAAATAAAAACTATTGTTAGTTTCATAGAGTAAAAACTTTCAGATTTTTGTATACTTACCCATTTGCATCTGGCCGCCACTACCGCCTATTAGAAAGAAAAAAAAAACTTTTAAAATATACCTATTTTTCTGTTTTTGAAAGTCATGGTATTTTTATAAAAATCCAATTTCTCCATTATGAAATCATAGGGCCTTTTTACAAAAGTGCAATAAACATTAATAAGTATTTAAAAAAAATTGACTCATTTTATGTGTGCTTATTTATTATTATTAATTAAAACAATAGTTATTCATGTAAAAAAACAACTTCATATTTTTGTGAAGTTACCCATTTGAATTTGGCCGCCATCACTACCGACTGCTAGGGAAATTTTTTTTTTTTAAATATACCTATTTTTCTGTTTCTGAAAATCATTGCATTTTTAAAAAAGTCAAAATTTTACCAATATTATACAATAAGGTCTTTTTCGAAAAGCGCAATAAACATTAATACTTTTTTCCCCCAATGTTGACCAATTTTTTGTGTGATTATCAATACATGTATATAAGAATTGAGTGTCTGTCTGTGGAATTGGACAAAAACTTATTTTTAGTTTTTACACGAATTGGGATATACTGTTTCAGATTATCATATTGATTTTTTTGTCTGTTTGTTTGTGTGAGTTTAACTCAAAAACTACTGAACGGATTTTTATTAAACTTGCGGCATTTTATCAATAACCTTTAAATTTAACATCTGCACTTTGTTTCATGTGAATATCTTCAACCATTCAAAAGTTATAGAACTTTTTCCATACCAAATTCCAATTGGAAATTTACAATATAAAAATTTCCTTTATAACATTATTGTTAAATACCACCTTGGCGACCAAAATTACTTTTTGACAATACTGGCTGCCATCTACTATTGCGATTTTTCTTTGAAACATACATTTATTGAGCAGCAGATTATAGGAATCGGTCGTTAACAAAAACCTTGCCAGTCAAAGGAGGAAGATAAACCAGCTGTTTCGTCAGACGCCACGGATATTAATTCATGTCCCGAAAATGTTTTGCTTTGTTTGAAGATTTTAAACACGTCGATGCCTTATTTTCTATCCAACTGTATTACAGTTATGCCAATAGTTCTATTTGTCATTGAGTGGAACAGTGCTATAGTATCGTAATGGGTCAACCTAAAAGTTTAATTTAGTGTTTCTATTTTATACCTCCAGGTTATTTTTAAAGTTTCACCTCAAAAACATTTTATTGAAATTCAAAAATGAATATTAAAAAAAAAAATTTAGAAATATTGTCAGTAAATATTGACTCTTATATTTTACAATTCTCTGAAATTGAAGGGTGAACAGTTATAAATAAAAATAATTTTTAATTTATTCTTCGTCAGAAATTATGTTCAAAGACGGATATATAGACTCCGGTCGCTAATAAGCACAAAAAAATCCGCCAAAAAATAAATTATTTCTACATAAACATCTGTTTAATTGGTAGTCGCATAGCATGTCAAGTCGTGAACATAAAAACTAAAAAGTACTAGGTTTAGGTATCTTGAAAACTACTTAAAGTAGCTGAATGAATCTAGATTTTAATAATGCTTTTTTTTCACAGTGCACAACAGAGAGTGATATGCGATGGCTACGCTAACAAAAAAAATCGCGCAGCTATTATTGATCAAAGTAACCACGAGCAACGTCCGTCCATTTTGCTAGTTACTAAACAAAAGATATTGTTATTCCTGCCGAAAAAAAAGAAACCTTCATATTTTTTTTAACTTACCCATTGGCATTTGGCCACCATAACTTCCGCCTATCAGAAACACAAAGTCATTTTAGAACATACCTCATTTGCAATGTTTCTGAAAAACGTCATATTTGAAAGCAGGAAAATTGTTCCAATGTAACATCTTAGGGATTTAAATGTGGACAAGAGTGCTTTATTCCTGTTCACCAGAAAGATTAAAAAAACAGCACAGCTCGCCATGTTCAATGCCGTCATCCCCTGGCAAAACAAGGCGAAGTTCCTAGGTCAGGTCCTTGACCAGCGAATGACCTGGACACCCCATACCAATTTATCAAAGAGAAACTACGTAAAGTTAAATTCAGGCTATTGCCACTGTTGAACCGTAAATCTAAACTATCAATAGCCAATAGACTCCTGATCTATAAAACTTTCTTCAGACCAATTATAACTTATGCTATGCCGAAACCACTTTACTCTCCCTACTCCTAATAGATGTTCAACTTCCTTCATTCCACGCACAAACATTTTAAACACTTCCCGGACCCTCAATGAGGCTGCCACCGTCCTGGAGCTGCTGAAAGAATTAGCACCAATCTTTTCCGAAGATGGTGGAATCAAAGGCCTGATCCTTCGTCTTCGTGAACAAAAAAAATCCGCTTGACAAGCTCCAAGCCTTCTTCGACTACTTTGCAAAAAAAGTTCCCTGCGAGAAGTCCCTGCCTATCGGCCATTCAGGAGCCAGCTCTGCCTAGGCCCGCCCTCTGTTCCGCGCCTGCGCTCTTCCTTGTTCGGAATGGCTTGCATGTGAATTTTGTTTATCTACTGTAACGTCGATTTAACCTAATGTGTTTACTACGCATATTATATTTGCAGTCATGATGGAGGTTGTGGGGACTTCGGTCCCGGGTACTACATAACAATATAAAATATATCTCTTATAACTTGTGCTGCCCCTATCTGGGCCTTCGCCTGTAAGCCAATGCTGTATGAGTTCGACAAATTCCAGAGAATTCTTCTGAGAGAGTACATGTCGAGATCTAAATGTTTTATACGGGATATAAATATAGATAGCCCTATCTACTACGATTCGTTGGCAGGAGGTCAGAAATTTCTAAGGATCAATTGAACAAATTGACAATGAAGAATTAAACAATCTAGATATCTAATACTTCACCTTGATCATCATTGATCTTTGATCTTCGTCATAGTCAACGCCCCAGAGCGTCGCTTTTTATCGCAAATTCTTGCAATATAATCTCATTAAAAAAGCGAAGAACCAAAACACATAAGCTAATGGTATTATTTCTCAACAGATACGCCAGTTGATCTGGCTCCCTGCCTAAACCGTGATGGCCCCTTTGTAAATTCACTATTGCTATGGTAATCCACTATTCATGTAGACCTGAGCTAACGAAGTGTTTTAATAAATTTGCTATACTGGAGGCGAAGGTTCATCCGGAGACATGTCCTTCGTAAACCCTACATATCTCGTCTTGGGGATTTTTTACGAAATTTGCAAAAACCAGTAATCGATTTCCCTAAATATTATTAGTTTCTATGTGAACTTTTTTATTATTACTAAATAATATATTTTTTCTAAATATTATAGAAAAAAATCTCTTTTGCAAACTTACCCATTTGCATTTGGCCACCAATAGCACTAACTAAAAGAAGAAGAAAAATATCAGTTGAATAAACTACCTCCTTTTTGTTGTTTCTGAAAAGTATTATATTTGAAGTGATAATTTCACCAAGGTCCATGTTTCGGAATCATATGCGAGTATAAAGTCTAATAATAGTTTATACCACTTTTTTTAGTTTTGTCTTTTTCGTAAACTTATTTTTATTATATATGAAATAATTTAGTATTTCCATATTAATTTTCACTAATCTTGATTACATTTCTTGCATCATTAAGGGAGACCCAAGCCCCATATCCTAATTTGTTTATTAAAAAATTCAGAAATACCATTTTTTTTATATTATTAGAACATTTTTTTCTGAACAAAAATCAAAAACAAAAATATATTTAAATTTTTTTACTTTTGTTATTTTCTGTGCTCTTTAAGCTTAAATAAACTTTAAAAAAAAAATCACTACTCATCCTTCAATTCTTAATGTTTTTTAATTTTTTTTAATTAATTAAATAACGTCAAAGAATGTACTATAGAATAGACTGAATAGACTTTTGCAGATTTGGAATTTAATAGTTTTCAAAAACTTATTTTAAGTTCAAAACTTAAAAAATATTCAAATTTTTATGTTGATTATTTGTAAAAAAATAATTTATAACTTAATTTAAAAAAGCTATTCATACGTTTATAAAAAAAAAAATTAGAGCTTCAAAAACTATTAACTGTTTAGTTTTGAGTTAATTAGTTACAAAGGCTTAGCATTTTAATTGTGATCAAAATTAAAAAAAAAATATTTTGAGTAAATGACAATTGTTGCAGACGAAAAGTGTGTAGGTAGATGATAAATGGTATATAAACATCTAAAAAAACATACGTTCTGTTTCTTTTATTGTTTTGAAATTTTGTACACACCTTCTTAAATATGTATAGCCTCGTTTTATGAAAAAAAAATTTAGCAATTTTTTCGGAATTTGGGGCTCGGGTCTCCCTTAGAAACCGGTTAGCAGCAGCTGTACTTCGTCCAATCTCGGTATTCAAGTTATTTTGGCTTTTACACTTAAGGGGGACCCGAGCCCCAAAATCCGGAAAAATTGCTAATTTTTTTTTCTTCATAAAACGATGCTATACATATTTAAGGAGGTGTGTACAAAATTTCAAAACAGTAAAAGAAACAGAACATGTGTTTTTTTAGATGTTTATTTGCCATTTATAATCTTTCTACATACTGTTCGTCTGCAACAATCGTCATTTACTCAAAATATTTTATTTTAATTCTGGTCACGTTTAAAATGCTAAGGCTTTGTAAATAATTAACTTAAAACTAAACTGTTAATAGTTTTTGAAGCTCTAATGTTTGTTTTATAAACGTATGTATAGCTTTTTTAAATTAAGTTATAAATTATTTTTTTACAAATTATTAAACTTAAAAGTTTGAATATATTTTGGGTTTTGAACTTAAAATAAGTTTTTAAAAACAATTAAAACACAAATCTGCAAAAGTCTATACATACGATTGTAGTGTGTACTTTGATGTTATTTAATCAATTAAAAATATTTAAAAACATTAAAAATTGAAAAAGGAGTAGTGTTTTTAAAAAACGTCTTTTTAAGCTTAAAAAATTCCAAAAATATCAAAAATAATTTTTTTAAACATATTTTTGTTTTTGATTATTGTTCAGAAAAAGACGTTCTAATAATATAAAAAAAAATTGGTATTTCTGAATTCATTAATAAACAAATTAGGATTTGGAGCTCGGGTCTCCCTTAAGCCAAAGCTATTAACAAGCTCAAATTTTACATTTTCTATTTAGAATAAATGTCAGGTCCATAGCGGTCTTTGTTACGAGCAGTTTTGACGTCATTTAGATCTGTTTTACCTGCTGATCTCGAGACAGCAGTGAATGACTCTAATAATATCCTTTTTGTTTGAGCAATTGACAATAGCGTGGAAAAACATCTTCTGAAGAACTATTTTAAGTTTGTAAGGTCGCTTTATTAAGATGTCTTGAACAGAAGTTGAGACTAACAATTTTAAATCACACTGCTCATTTTTGAGAAAGTATGATTACTTAAATTTGAGTACGCCTTCGCTCATTTACGATGCGATTGTACTCAAAGTAAAACGAGTATGTTCAGGTACTCATTTTTAAGTTCATTTTTTACAGTGTATGTTGCAATTTTATGCACTTCCTCAGTTGAAATCTAAAAACACTGGTATCATTTAGAATAAAAATCACCATTGAATATTAAAAATAAGACTTGAACTTGCTGTTATTTCTGCAATAAGTTCATTTAATCTGGGATACACTAAGTCCCTGGAAATCATAAGCAATGTAAATGAAGAAGCAGCCAGTGATGTCTCTTTCACTATAGCAAAAAAGAAAGACAACAGAAGAAAGAAGCAGAAGGCGAAGAGAAGCACAAAGAGATTCAAGGCGCGAGGGCTTCGAAAAAAATATTCAAAGTCTACTACAAAAACTCGACTTGAAAAATCTGAAGGCGTAACTAATGGAGCCGGTCAATTTTAACACATTTTATTTTCACACAGTATCTCTAATAATTGAAACTGAGTTATTACAACTCAATTATCTTATTTTCCATTCTTTTGGCACACCTTTTTAAGATTACTCTAATGTTTATAACTTCTTCACGTTGCTCTGGTAGCTTAACAGATAAGGGTCTCCAAAGCTGTGCCGCAGATGTGGGTTCGATACCTGGTAAGTCTTGGTAGTAATTGTTTATATTTATTGAAAGTGATTTATGTAGGCAGCTGATGTAGGCTAGCATCTGCTATTTTTACTCATTGTTGTGCTAATTTTTGAGTAGATGTCTTTTTCAAAATTGAAACTTATGTATTCGGAGCCATGATAAGCATCGAATGTATTCAAAAAATGTGGTCATGACCATCATAACATTCATTCATTCAGAAAATGTAACAATGTTTCAAAAAAACTAGATAAATTTTTAAATGTACCTATATGCGGCGGATGAGGAATATCTGTAAAAAAAGTTTACATATTAAATCATAAAGTCTACAATTTTCAACTATAATTTTTCTTTTATTAAGGACATATTTCTATAAAATAGATATTTTCTTCAAACACACAAGAATACAATCCACGAGATTCCGTAAAATTTAGTAGTATGTGTAAATTAAGTACTAAGGGTAAAACGAATTCAATAACGTATTTTTTGTAGTTAACGTACTCACTAAAATATTCTGAATTTAAATTAATTTATTAACGTAATATGTTAAATTATTGATTATATGTGGCTTGCCTACTTAATGTAAGAGTGTTTTTCCATCAGTGAAATATACTAGTGACCTAATATTGATGTAACTGGTAAGAAAATAACAACACGTTCTTTCAAAAACACATTAATATTCTTGAAGGTTAATTGCTGTAATAATTAAAGTAAACAATGAGGGAACGAACCTATACTCGGAGGCAACCAAAGTTGAACCTGAAGCGAAAGCTACGATATGTATAAATATCCAATTGCTTTAGGCTCAACTTAGGGTGTCCCCTTGTATAGAAATATATTTTATAAAAACTTTTATTTTACTTAATACTTACTTAACTATTTTTATATATCAAAAATATTCACTAATTGATAAATAAGTCATGAATTGAAAATTCGAGCATCATATTTCACCAATATTTCGTTTTCTTTGTACAATTAATGATAATGATAATTCGTATTGTGGATGGAACGGAAATGAGGTTGCCCTACTTCCGTATAAATAAAAATCCCCAATAATTGTTCTCACTTGCGTAGAAGCGGTGTTTAGACAGTATAATGGTCATGTTTTTGAAGTCCTTTTCCTGCTCAGTTGCCCTACTTCCGTACAAAAAAAAAAATCCCTAATACTTATTCCTACTTGTGTACAAGCGATGTTTAACAATTCCTGTTGGTACTAATGGTCCTGTTTTTGAAGTCCCTTCCAGCTCAGTTGCCGTACTAACGTAAAAATAATAATCCTTAATATTTATTTCTACTTGAGTACAAGCGGTGTTTAGACAGTAATGATTCTGTTTTTGAAGTCCCTTTCTGCTCAGTTGCCCTACTTCCGTACAAATAAAAATCCTTAATATTTATTCCTACTTGAGAACAAGCGGTGTTTAGACAGTAATGATTCTGTTTTTGAAGTCCCTTCCTGCTCAGTTGCCATACTTCCGTACAAATAAAAATCCCTAATATTTATTCCTACATGAGTGCAAGTGGTGTTTAGACAGTATAGACAGTAATGATTCTGTTTTTGAAGTCCTTTCCTGCTAAGTTGGAATACTTCCGTACAAATAAAAATCCCCAATATTTATTCCTACTTGAGTGCAAGCGATGTTTAGACAGTAATGATTCTGTTTTTGAAGTCACTTTCTGCTCAGTTGCCCAACTTCCGTACAAATAATAATCCTTAATATTTATTCCTACTTGAGTACAAGCGATGTTCAGACAGTAATGATTCTGTTTTTGAAGTCCCGTCCTGCTCAGTTGCCCTACTTCCGTACAAATAAAAATCCCCAATATTTATTCCTACTTGAGTACAAGCGATGTTTAGACAGTAATGATTCTGTTTTTGAAGTCACTTTCTGTTCAGTTGCCCTACTTCCGTACAAATAATAATCCTTAATATTTATTCTTACTTGAGTACAAGCGATGTTCAGACAGTAATGATTCTGTTTTTGAAGTCCCTTCCTGCTCAGTTGCCCTACTTCCGTACAAATAAAAATCCCCAATATTTTTTCCTACTTGAGTACAAGCGATGTTCAGACAGTAATGATTCTGTTTTTGAAGTCCCTTCCTGTTCAGTTGCCATACTTCCGTACAAATAAAATTCCCTAATATTTATTCCTACATGAGTGCAAGTGGTGTTTAGACAGTATAGACAGTAATGATTCTGTTTTTGAAGTCCTTTCCTGCTAAGTTGGAATACTTCCGTACAAATAAAAATCCCCAATATTTATTCCTACTTGAGTGCAAGCGATGTTTAGACAGTAATGATTCTGTTTTTGAAGTCACTTTCTGCTCAGTTGCCCAACTTCCGTACAAATAATAATCCTTAATATTTATTCCTACTTGAGTACAAGCGATGTTCAGACAGTAATGATTCTGTTTTTGAAGTCCCGTCCTGCTCAGTTGCCCTACTTCCGTACAAATAAAAATCCCCAATATTTATTCCTACTTGAGTACAAGCGATGTTTAGACAGTAATGATTCTGTTTTTGAAGTCACTTTCTGTTCAGTTGCCCTACTTCCGTACAAATAATAATCCTTAATATTTATTCTTACTTGAGTACAAGCGATGTTCAGACAGTAATGATTCTGTTTTTGAAGTCCCTTCCTGCTCAGTTGCCCTACTTCCGTACAAATAAAAATCCCCAATAGTTTTTCCTACTTGAGTACAAGCGATGTTCAGACAGTAATGATTCTGTTTTTGAAGTCCCTTCCTGTTCAGTTGCCATACTTCCGCACACATAAAAATCCCTATTACTTATTCCTACTTGAGTAAAACCGGTGTTTAGACAGTAATGATTCTGTTTTTGAAGTCCCTTCCTGCTTAGTTGCCCTACTTCCGTACAAATAAAAATCCCTAATATTTATTCCTACTTGAGTACAAGCGATGTTTAGACAGTAATGATTCTGTTTTTGAAGTCCCTTCCTGCTCAGTTGCCCTACTTCCGCACACATAAAAATCCCTATTACTTATTCCTACTTGAGTACAAGCGGTGTTTAGACAGTAATGATTCTGTTTTTGACGTCCCTTCCTGCTCAGTTGCCCCACTTACGTACAAATAAAAATCCCTAATACTTATTCCTACTTGTGTACAAGCGATGTTTAACAATTCCTGTTGGTCCTAATGGACTTGTTTTTGAAGTCCCTTTCCGCTCAGTTGCCCTACTTCCGTACAAATAAAAATCCCTAATATTTATTCCTACATGAGTGCAAGTGGTGTTTAGACAGTATAGACAGTAATGATTCTGTTTTTGAAGTCCTTTCCTGCTAAGTTGGAATACTTCCGTACAAATAAAAATCCCCAATATTTATTCCTACTTGAGTGCAAGCGATGTTTAGACAGTAATGATTCTGTTTTTGAAGTCACTTTCTGCTCAGTTGCCCAACTTCCGTACAAATAATAATCCTTAATATTTATTCCTACTTGAGTACAAGCGATGTTCAGACAGTAATGATTCTGTTTTTGAAGTCCCGTCCTGCTCAGTTGCCCTACTTCCGTACAAATAAAAATCCCCAATATTTATTCCTACTTGAGTACAAGCGATGTTTAGACAGTAATGATTCTGTTTTTGAAGTCACTTTCTGTTCAGTTGCCCTACTTCCGTACAAATAATAATCCTTAATATTTATTCTTACTTGAGTACAAGCGATGTTCAGACAGTAATGATTCTGTTTTTGAAGTCCCTTCCTGCTCAGTTGCCCTACTTCCGTACAAATAAAAATCCCCAATATTTTTTCCTACTTGAGTACAAGCGATGTTCAGACAGTAATGATTCTGTTTTTGAAGTCCCTTCCTGTTCAGTTGCCATACTTCCGTACAAATAAAAATCCCTAATATTTATTCCTACATGAGTGCAAGTGGTGTTTAGACAGTATAGACAGTAATGATTCTGTTTTTGAAGTCCTTTCCTGCTAAGTTGGAATACTTCCGTACAAATAAAAATCCCCAATATTTATTCCTACTTGAGTGCAAGCGATGTTTAGACAGTAATGATTCTGTTTTTGAAGTCACTTTCTGCTCAGTTGCCCAACTTCCGTACAAATAATAATCCTTAATATTTATTCCTACTTGAGTACAAGCGATGTTCAGACAGTAATGATTCTGTTTTTGAAGTCCCGTCCTGCTCAGTTGCCCTACTTCCGTACAAATAAAAATCCCCAATATTTATTCCTACTTGAGTACAAGCGATGTTTAGACAGTAATGATTCTGTTTTTGAAGTCACTTTCTGTTCAGTTGCCCTACTTCCGTACAAATAATAATCCTTAATATTTATTCTTACTTGAGTACAAGCGATGTTCAGACAGTAATGATTCTGTTTTTGAAGTCCCTTCCTGCTCAGTTGCCCTACTTCCGTACAAATAAAAATCCCCAATATTTTTTCCTACTTGAGTACAAGCGATGTTCAGACAGTAATGATTCTGTTTTTGAAGTCCCTTCCTGTTCAGTTGCCATACTTCCGCACACATAAAAATCCCTATTACTTATTCCTACTTGAGTAAAACCGGTGTTTAGACAGTAATGATTCTGTTTTTGAAGTCCCTTCCTGCTTAGTTGCCCTACTTCCGTACAAATAAAAATCCCTAATATTTATTCCTACTTGAGTACAAGCGATGTTTAGACAGTAATGATTCTGTTTTTGAAGTCCCTTCCTGCTCAGTTGCCCTACTTCCGCACACATAAAAATCCCTATTACTTATTCCTACTTGAGTACAAGCGGTGTTTAGACAGTAATGATTCTGTTTTTGACGTCCCTTCCTGCTCAGTTGCCCCACTTACGTACAAATAAAAATCCCTAATACTTATTCCTACTTGTGTACAAGCGATGTTTAACAATTCCTGTTGGTCCTAATGGACTTGTTTTTGAAGTCCCTTTCCGCTCAGTTGCCCTACTTCCGTACAAATAAAAATCCCTAATATTTATTCCTACTTGTGTACAAGCGATGTTTAACAATTCCTGTTGGTCCTAATGATTCTGTTTTTGAAGTCCCTTCCTTCTCAGTTGCCCTACTTCCGTACAAATAAAAATCTCTAATATTTATTCTTACTTGAGTACAAGCGATGTTTAGACAGTAATGATTATGTTTTTGACGCCCCTTCCTGCTTAGTTGCCCTACTTCCGTACAAATAAAAATCCCTAATATTTATTCCTACTTGAGTACAAGCGATGTTTAGACAGTAATGATTCTGTTTTTGAAGTCCCTTCCTGCTCAGTTGCCCTACTTCCGCATACATAAAAATCCCTATTACTTATTCCTACTTGAGTACAAGCGGTGTTTAGACAGTAATGATTCTGTTTTTGACGTCCCTTCCTGCTCAGTTGCCCCACTTACGTACAAATAAAAATCCCTAATACTTATTCCTACTTGTGTACAAGCGATGTTTAACAATTCCTGTTGGTCCTAATGGACTTGTTTTTGAAGTCCCTTTCCGCTCAGTTGCCCTACTTCCGTACAAATAAAAATCCCTAATATTTATTCCTACTTGTGTACAAGCGATGTTTAACAATTCCTGTTGGTCCTAATGATTCTGTTTTTGAAGTCCCTTTCTGCTCAGTTGCCCCACTTAAGTACAAATAAAAATCCCTAATATTTATTCCTACTTGAGTACAAGCGATGTTTAGACAGTAATGATTATGTTTTTGACGTCCCTTCCTGCTCAGTTGCTCTACTTCCGTACAAATAAAAATCCCTATTACTTATTCCTACTTGTGTACAAGCGATGTTTAACAATTCCTGTTGGTCCTAATGGACTTGTTTTTGAAGTCCCTTTCCGCTCAGTTGCCCTACTTCCGTACAAATAAAAATCCCTAATATTTATTCCTACTTGTGTACAAGCGATGTTTAACAATTCCTGTTGGTCCTAATGATTCTGTTTTTGAAGTCCCTTTCTGCTCAGTTGCCCCACTTAAGTACAAATAAAAATCCCTAATATTTATTCCTACTTGAGTACAAGCGATGTTTAGACAGTAATGATTATGTTTTTGACGTCCCTTCCTGCTCAGTTGCTCTACTTCCGTACAAATAAAAATCCCTATTACTTATTCCTACTTGTGTACAAGCGATGTTTAACAATTCCTGTTGGTCCTAATGGACTTGTTTTTGAAGTCCCTTTCCGCTCAGTTGCCCTACTTCCGTACAAATAAAAATCCCTAATATTTATTCCTACTTGAGTACAAGCGATGTTTAGACAGTAATGATTCTGTTTTTGAAGTTCCTTCCTGCTCAGTAAAACATATGAATTCCATAGAACAGCTCGGTAATAACATTTTATGATTGTTATTGAATACCACCAATATAGTTCGTCCACATTCCGTTATAAAATTAATTCAAAAGTAAATAATCCCTTTGATATATTTGATATAAAATCTAACTACTACTCAACACATCTTAATGTTTTTTTCTTACCTGCAGTTGGAAATTCACCTGTTCGAAAAAAACCATATACAATAATTATTATATACAGTGACTTGTGTTCTATTTCGAAATATAATATGTAAATGGTAATATCATTTACAGAAAAAATATTCCAATATCGATTAAAATTTCTATTTTTTTTATTGGCTTGAAATAACGTTTGAACCTCTTAGAATGTTTTCCCAAAATGTTATAACAATTGGATAAATATTAGTCTTATTATAAATTTTTGCGAATTCTTATCAAATGTACCACATTCAATACTGTAAACTTTCAATCAATTTTTCTGGACGCAATCATATTTGGAAAGATATATATCTTTTTTCTCCTAAACTTAAACACATATACGAAATAGGATCCTTAAAGTTATTAAGTATACATCAATACTGCAAATAAAAAAAGTTCGATGAAAAAAAAAAGAAATCTGAAAAAGCAGAAGCATTTTGAAAAATGCCTTAAATCTCCAAAAATTTTAACAAAAATTTAATTTTTGAAAAAATTTGAGCGGTATTTCACAATTTTTTTTCCTAAAAGTTCTTTTTTAGATATTTCGCAACCAATCTCCACAAAAATATTTGTTTTTATTTTAAATTAGAGAAAATAATTTCTGGGGTATCGAACCCTCTTACCTTATTAAATAAATATGATTGGATTCTAACGTATAAAGGCACACTGCATTAAAAAAAAAGCTGCTTAAAAATGAGTACATGGACGTACTCGTTTATCTTTGAGTACAACTGCATCGTAAATGAGCGATGACGTATCAAATTTAAGTAATCGTACTTTCTTAAAAATGAGCAGTATGTTTTAAAATTACTAATATCAGCTTCTGTTCGAGCCATTTTAACAAGGCGACCTGGCAAACTTAAAATATTTGTTCAGAAGATGGTTTTCCACATTATTTGATGTCGATCGCTTAAACGAAAACTGAGTTGTTACGACTCAATTATCTTACTTCCTATTCTTTTGCACGCCTTTTTAACATTACTTATGTTTATAACTTCTTCAGGGCGCTTTGATAATACAACGGATAAGGCCTTGGATTTCGGTACGAACGACATCAGGTAGACGGAGTGGGTTCGATTCCCTGTAAGTCCTGGTTGTAATTATTTTTTTAAACTGATTAATGATGGCAGCCTATGTAGGTAAGCAACTGCTCTTTTTATTCATTTTTAATTATTTTTGAGTATATGTCTTTTTTAAAATTGAAACTTATGTATTCGGAGCTATGATAAGCATCGAATGTATTTAAAAATGAGTACATTTTACTTATTTTTAAGTACCTATTTTAAATGGTGTAAGTAATCTTCTGTTAACAAAATCCTATATTGAATAAAACAATTTACGAATTCTTATTTGAATCCCATGAATTCTGATAATTAAATAAGTCATCATATTTCCCATGATCAAGTACTAATGTCCGTAAGTCAAAGACCATGAGTCAGATCTAAATCAGAACTTGAATGGTATAGATTCAGATTGTAAAATATCAGTTTAACAAATATTATATATGTTACCGTTAAAGTATATAATGCAGTTATTTCATAGAATACCTAGTTATTCCATGAAATAACTGATCGTGTCCGTTAAAGTGTGTAATATGTTATTAATTTGACACTTTAACTAGTTATTCTATGAAATAACTAGGTATTCTATAAATTAACTAATGAGAGACAGTTAAAGTGTAAAATAAACAATTTATCCAAAATGAAATTAAACTAATGGTAGACAATTAAAATGAAAAAGAAGCAATTTATCTAATTTATGCAGTTTATAAATGGTATTTATGGAAACGTACCATAAAATCATTTGTTACAACAAGGATTACTAAAATGACACTTGGAATTACAAAGAACATTATTTCTAAAACAAAAACATTTTTTGTTGACACACTGGGTTTTACACGAACATTTTTTAAATCCCTGACCAGTACCTAAACTTTGAGCTGTAGCAACGGACTGTAAACCCCACAGAGGCTTCAGAATGGGATTTACCCGACATTAATTTAATTTATTTTACACTTTAACGGGCTGCAGATCGTTATTCTATGAAATAACTAGTTAAACCATGAAATACAAGAGAGTTTTACACTTTAACGGACACGATCAGTTATTTCATGGAATAACTAGGTATTCTATGAAATAACGGATTTCATACTTTAACGGTAACATATATAATAATTGCACTTTCCATTACTACAATGTGTACAGCATGCATTGTTATTATTTAAAATTCAAAGGTGTGTTTTAATTATATATGAAAGTTAATTTTTTTTAGATTTTGCAAGAACATGGAATTATTTTTGGAATAAACCAAATAGTATTTTTATTGAAAAAAAAACTTACACATTTGGCCAGGATCCTTTTCTAGTCCTGTGAAAGTAATAACGGAATAATCGTTTTAATCTTAATCGTAAGAATTATCCTCAATTGAAGTATAGAATGTAATTTCAAAATAATTGAAATTCACTTGATATCAGTGACACAATAAAACATATTGTACACTATATAAAAAGAAAAGCCAAGAAAAAACAAGTTTTATTGAAGGAAAATTGACAATTTCTGGAATAAAGTTTTTCTTGCATTTCATCCGAATAAATTATTCATATGTTGTCTATTCAGGTTACAAAGTCCACAAAGAGTGAGATTCAACTCATTGTTGGACAACTCGTAGTTGGACTATTAATCTGTGATCCACACTTCTCGGCCAAATATTAGTCGCACAATTTTTTGTATGCTTGTAAATTACAATAATTTGCAGGCAGCCAATCCCGAATGTTGATAAACATTCTCTAAGAAGAGCAACGTAAAAGTATGTTAACTCAGTTGCTATTAGGTGATGGTGACATAATGTATATTTTCCTATAAATCCATATTTCCGATTAATCTATATGCCGACATTTTCGATGCATGCATATTGTTGATAAATTGATATTTCCGATATATCGGTATTTCTAATATATCGATATTTCCGATATACCGATATTTCCAATATATCGATATTTCTAATATATTGATATTATCGATATTTTAGATACATCGATATCTCTAATATATCAATATTTCTAATATATCGATATTTCAAGTATACTTATAGTTCTAGTGATGAGCTTAAAAGTTATTCTATATTAACGGCAGTTATTACGATATTATTGACGAATAACAGTTACCATTAACTGTTACTTAGGTATTTTTTCAGCGAGAAGGGGGGGGGGGGGGGGGGGGGGGGGAGCGGGTAAAATAGTAGTGTTTGACCTAAATCACTCAAAAAAGGCTCCGCAAAAAGATTTTGTATTTTAAACTAACATGTTCTTTTATGACATGTTATACCATGTTTATAACTTTCTTAATATGACAAAATTTAGCACATTATTTCATGCTTATCAGAATATGGTTCCATATTAAAAAAAAAAGGATGAAAAATGTAATACATATAAAATTACAAAAATAACATTAAATTTAGATTTTTATATGGCATTGAGCCATCTTTTTTAAAACTAATTTTAAAAAATTCTAATCAACTATTTTTAGACAATTTATATAATTTCAGTTACATTGGCCTTTCAATTTGTTTTTAAAAATCTTCTTAATTTATTTACTTTCTGTCAAAAATATGTACATGACATTTTTTAAGACAATGCGAATATATCTTTTAAAGGCAAAGCAATAATCAACACAGTAGCAACAACGACATTTGCTCAAACGCGCTCAAACTAACTAAATAAGCGCCGAGTTAAACACACACACATCAGCACTACGAAGACATTTCTCCCCTGTCACACGAACACACAAATTATTCTAGATAGTTGCATAAAAGGCACAACAGAAACATTATACGAAATCCCCTCTAAAAAACAAGCATATTACTCAAGGATAATGGAGACTATATATAAAAGGTGTGCTGGTACTCGCTCTTGCTGATGGAGGGCGGGGAAAAGGATTCTTTTGACGTCATAGTGACGCCTTCCTCCGCCTTCAACCGTCTGTGGGCGTGTCTAATGCTCTCGACAGTCGTTTTAAGAGTAATTGTCGCTATTGTCACGGAGTACTTAATTTAACAAGAATTCTTGTTTTTAACTAATCATGAATTTATTTAAAAGAAAACAGTTAAAATTTGCTTCAAAAACCTAAGTAGCAATGCTTGAAACATACAGCCAATGAGAATGATCAAAAACACATAGTAAGGCGGAGCTAAAATGACGTCAAAAGAATTCTTTCCTTGCCCCTTTCAAAGAGCGAAACACGAGCACACCTTATATATATATATGGTCTTCACTATCCTTGCATATTACTCACCCGAATTCCTTCATCAGAAAATGCAAAGTGGCAATGCTTAAAACCACGCAATTAAATTAATCGTAATTGATGTCATTCGCCAAACGCCCATTTTGCCGAAGAAAAGAAAAAAAAAAAATTACCCATTCGAAAACTGAATTACTAATCCCCCCTCCCCCTCCCCCCCCCCCCCTCTACACCAATTAAACACTTCCAAACTATCGTTATACAATCTTAAGATAAACGATACAATATCAATAGTCTCGAAAAAATATATTTTGAACCAATGAGTTCTGATACTAAAATAATTTTTATCGTAATAATTTTTTTTTCGGGTTTGGGTCGTTTTCAATTGTTTGTTAATTTTGGACATGTGCCAATAACGAAAAATAATAATATTTAATCCAACTCGATTTTTGTGATATGAGAGGAATTTTAATAGATATCGGGGAACAAATTTGTTTCAACAAAGGCCTTTCTTAAAAGTGGGAGCAAGTCGTTCTTCTGTTGCGGTTCTTTTTTAATAACATGTCAATAAATTTTTCACCAGTTAATTTTTTAACCTGTTCTTTTTTTAACCAGCTCTTTTTTTAACGATTTTTGTGTTTCTGATCAAATTAAACAGTGCATCTATTAATTGTTTGAATAACTTATTTTATTCAATATATATATTTTCGATTTTGAAATACAACTTTTTTGAGAAAATAATGAACTGTTAGTTTTTAAAAATAATATCTTTAATTATCGTAAATTGATATAATGATATCTTTTAACTGTTATTCTAATATCACTCATCCCTAGATAGTTACGATATATCAATATTACGCCGATATATCGATATCTCTCCGACAAATAGTTCCTTGCCCACTTTCAAAAAGCGAAAAACGAGCGCACCTTCTATATATAGTCTTCAATATCCTTGGTGTACCATCTCATTTAAAAGTTGATATATGATTAGAATCAAATTAATTTAAGAATAAATAATTTGTATTTGGCTATTTACATAGTGATATCGCTTCCATCTCTTTTTTTATTACAGTATCCGTTTTATATGTCCCAAAATCAAATGCAAACACATCATAAAATAATATTCTTTGAAAACATTGTTTGAACCTCTATTACCTGAAAGGTCGGTTCGAACAGTTATTATTTTAAAATAAAGACAAATGGACGCGAGTTCTTATGCGGAAAACATTAAGTTTAACATTTGTTTTAATATGGTATTGGTTAAAACTTCTGGCAACTTAAAAATAGTCAATTAGATTTTATAAAACAAAAAACTTCAAAATTGTTTACTTAAATAATGAAATTATGTTTGCTTCTTACCCGCTTTAGCTAAAAAGAGAAATTCGGCATTAATATTTATGTTACATTGTCAATTGGTAAGAGTTAACTAACATGTTATGTTACATTGCCAATTGGTAATAGTTAATTAACATGTTATGTTACATTGTGAATTGGTAACAGTTATTTAACATGTTATGTTACACTCAAAAAAATTATGAGATTAAACTAGAAAGAAGGCGCGCAGACGATATCAACAAAATTCAGAAATACGACCTTTTTGCTCTGATTTTGTCATGAAATACGTCGAAATCAACATTTCATATTGTCTTAAACTGTAAACCTATATAATAATAAAACTAAACAATTCATTTATTCATTTATTTGTTTAACCTTTTCACATGGGATCCGCAACAGAAAGGTTGCCCCGGCTGTGTGCTAATTCCAAAAAGTGTTAAGGTGGGGGGAAATAATTTCGCTTTGGGATGCAGAAAAAAGAGTTCTCAAAGCATTCTGTAAGGAAGATTTGCCTTACAATAGGAGGCGTGTCACTATCTGATGGAGGTATCGTTAACAATCCCACCTCAAAGCCTGCAGATTCAGGGCAGGACCATTCAGGTGTCAAAATACTGAAAAGCTCAGCTGAAGACGATCTGTAGAAACTATTAGGGAAACGCCACCTGTCCGTCCAGGCGTAATTAACTGTTCGGCTGCAAACAGCATAATTTAGACCACAGGAGTTTTAAAAATTCTTCCCCCACAACATGGACCAAAAGTGTCCCAAGCCCAGAACTATATCTCGATACTCTGTGGGACACATGTTGTAACAGTCCATTGGATAATGTTAAACAACGTGTTCGTTGACTAAATACAATTTTATAACATTTAAATTAACAAATTGTTCAGTGCAAATTCAATTTTTTTTTAAAATAATCTCAAAGTGTTAATGTTGTCTCTAAGAAAATGCCACGTGCGGCCATTTTATTGGAATACCTGTATGGTTCACCAATTCACGTATATAAATATACAGATATTGTGATCCAAAAATAACAGAAATATTACAAATTTAATAGGGTGGTCAAGGCTTGTTATTTTTTGAAAACATTGATATTTCACTAAAAAACATACAAGGTATACAATATTGGAATGGTTTATTTTGATACTCGCCAAAAAGTCTGGCAATTTCTATCTTGATAGAGTTTTTTGTTATTTTAATTCTTTTGTAAACTTTTTTTACATTTTAGACGTATTTTACATTGCACGGGTAGGCGTATATTTGGTTAACAACGAAACAAATGGTTATAATTTCCGTCGATAGGTGACGCTTCAACTGTTTACGTGCAGTGCCGCATCACACATTGCAACCCAACTAGGATGACAAAAATAACGGTCGTATTTCATGAGAATAGCTGCCAGACGTGGTACGACACTCTGTTGCAATTTAGTCTCATGCGTAATTCTTGCCACAAAAAAACACATTAATTTATGTGAAAACCGTATCGTAGTACTGTCTATATTTTTAAAATTAAATTAAAAAATTGTCAGGTACTTTTGGATCACCCTGTACAATTGAAAACTGAATATGTAATTTAAAAATAATCTAAATATGATAACATATTCGATTGTAAAATACTTTTTAGAAAAATAATAAATTACGAAAGAATTGCAAAGCTGGCAATTTTTCGTAAATAAATTAAATACTTGTACTAAAGTTATAGGTTTTCAAGGAAACTTATACGGATAAAATATATTTCAATTTATTAGGATACAAACTTGATATTAAAGTAATTACCTGGTGGAATCGGTTTCTTTTGATCTGAAAGAAACCAGAATATTTAAAAATATATTTAACAAGTAATATGCTAGTTTTTATACATTTGAAAATTTAGAAACGTTCTCCAATTATTGCAACACAGACATTTTTAAATAAAATACTTTATGAATTTCTGAAGTTAGTGTTCCTCTAAAATGATTTTAAGGCATTTAACACGGTATGTTCACATTTTTATATAACATAACATAATACTCATTGTAATTCAATATTCAATAATCCTAGTAATTTCAATAAAGTTAATAATTTAATTTTTCTGTGAATTTTTTGTTAATGTTTAAGTAATCTTAACAAACATTAAAAACGGGGCCTAAGTCATGCGTAGAAACAAAAAAAAAAAAAAATATTATTATGTTACACCCGGCTTACAATGGCCCCAACCGGCAACTATAGCGCCATCTACTGGTTGACGAGATCAATTCGTCAGTCGAGCTTCCACCTTGCTCGGTTGCATTTAGTTTATATCGAATGTTGTGTTTGTGCTGTGTGTAACCTTAAATTTCAATGAAATTTGTTATACTTAAAACAAAAATGTCCCTTTCGCGTCTTAATCATTCAAAAACTCCATTCGTAGCACTCACCCCAAGTTATACAGTTATTGTTTAAAATTTCTGTTTTTAGATTTAGATAGTTTCTTTAACTTGTATTTTCACTTTCTTTTATTTACTTTAATTTACCGTTTTTCCGCGGATTTTAATTATTTTCGATAATGATTACTCGATTCATTTTAATTTAGACGTTTAATTACTTTTTATTCAGACTTTTACTGAGTTATTCGGTCAGTGCCTCTGTACTGATTTAACTTCGATTTATTTTATTTGAGCACAGTGCTCATTGTCACTTTACCTCAGATAACTTTTTATGTTTCGGTACTATTGGGGATTCTGGGTCTCGCTTTGTCTACTGTCCCTAGACTAAATTAAAATGGTCACGCAATGTCCCCGGAACATTGTTCAAAAAACAATGATCAACGTAAAATGTATTTCTCACTGTATTGAGGCTTCATGCCAAAATACTTTCATTCATGCAATTGTCTATTCATACTGTATAGAGGCTTTATGCCATTTAGTGTAAAATACTTACCCATACCAAATTGTATTCATGCTGTATAGAGGCTTTTATGCCAAAATGTTCTCATTCATGCAATCTGCTTATCCATACTGTATATAGGCTAAATGCCAATTTTATTAGTGCAAATTACTTATCCATACCAATTGTTTTCTCATGCCAAATTGCTTATTCAACCTTAATATGCAATGTCATACTTTGAAATGTCCAGTCCCAGAGACTTGGAAATACCCATGTATATATAGACCACCTTTCCATGTTACAAGGCCTTTGCCTTTCCGTTCTCATTGTGTTAATTAAGTCACGTCCATGTTCGTACTTGCTTCTGCAAGCAAATTTTTCCATTTTTACCCAACATGTTTTATAAATTTATTGTCATACAGGAGGTAAAAGGGGCTTCGCCCCTATGGTACTCCGTACGCTTCGCTCAATTATATGGGGATTCTGGGTATTTTGTTGGGGTGTCCGTCCTGTGCCTGTCCTGGAGTGGTTGGGGGTTTGTGGTGAATGGAGTTTGAATGATTGGATGTGAAACGGTAATTTCAATTCATCTTTCGATTTACATATTTAGATCTCACTTCAGATGATTTGGTTATAGTCCGTAACTGTACCCAGGTACCAAGTGTCAAATCATATTAAAGGTAACACAAATCTGAATAGAATTTTAGTTGAATATTTTTTCTATAGAGATGCTCTAAACTAGTTATCTTATGTTATACGTATTATCTGTCGCTCGTATTAGCTTTTCAGATATACATAGGGATTCAATTTTGTTTATATCCGGCATGAGCAATTCCTGCCTGCAAACTAATATAAGTAAATTTCTTAGGGTGACTTTAACTATTTTAAAAGTGATGTGGAAATCTTCCCTTGAATCACGTTTCCACATAACCATAATTAATTACAAATATGGAAGAATCAATGGTTCCCAACTTTAACGTAACCACGGACATCCTAGACCACAATTAAAGTTATCAGGTAATAAATATAAATGAAACTCTACTAATTAAAAGTTAAATTTGGATTTTTAATACTATATATATATATATATATATATATATATATATATATATATATATATATATGTTTGTATTGTAGGCATACATACAAAAGACATTCTCAAACAATGTCTGGTTATTATTATTTAAAAAAAGAACCACAATAACATCTTGAATTCACATAAGTTCGGCGGACCACTTCAGAACTGCTTACGAAAAATATATGCTAGATAATGAAACACCGTCATGTTAGGTTTAGTTTATGATTAAAATTACCTCAAAATTGTTTTTGAAAACAACTATTTTCTGGGAGAGGATCCCTGGACCCCCTTTAGACTGGGAAGTGTTCAATACACCCTATGCTACCCGGGGTTCAGGTATCACCCCTCCCAAACCGTGGGTCCGCCCTTACTTTGACATAAAATGTAATATATCAGAGTTAATTAACTATAATTATTTCAAATAAAAATAATTAATTGAAAATAACAATTGTTTTTTCGCGTAATAAATAATAAATTTAAGAAAACGAAAATAAAAATAACAATATATGTTGTATTCTAGTTATACATCCGATGCCTGGTTATATTAAAATACAATTTTTCCAATTGATATTCGTTTCGCTTTAAAAGATCTTAAATTGAGTTGAATAGATGTAGATTAGCATAAAAAAATGTCCTTGCTACATGAAAATCGCCAAAGGGATAAATATTTAATGAAGTGGGTATTGTGTAACATATCCAACATACTTTTAACCTTTACAGGGCGGGTGGCCGATATTTCGGCCAGAATCCCATGTTAAAATCAAACACCCACCTTCAAATGTAAAAATATATAATGTCAAACTTACCAAACATGAAGAGGGAAGGAAGAGCTACAAAAGTTTTAAAAAATCTACAATTTTTAAGAATATAGCATTATTTTAATAGAAATATTTCATTATAAAATGATTACTTATTGATAAAACAATGTATTATAGAAAACTAGTCAATATAATTGTAATTGTCTAAGAACTCAGGCTTTTATAGCATTTGCTAAAGGCTTAAAAATAATATTTGAGTGAATTTTGATAGAATGATTCGACAGAAAACGAACTTTTAAGACATAATCTGCAATAAAACAAAACATTGTCAAATTTGGACTTGGGGCCCGTCTGGACCTGAGTTGCAGATTATTTAATTTATATATTACTCAATTACAATAAAATATTATTTCTAGGAAAAAGGAAAACCGACTTTAAGGAAAATGAGCTTAAAAGAAAAAAAAATATTTTTCATTTTACGAATGAGTTGAAAAACTTTAATTATTGAATATCAAATTTATACTTATTACAACTTTTTGAAATCGGCGCCAAAATTTAGGTATGATTTTTGTAAATTGGCACCCACTTTAAAAAGTTGTACTAAGTATAAAACTTAAATTCAATAATTCAATTTTTTCAACTCAATCGTAAAAATTATTTAAATTATTAAAAATTATTTTTTACTTAAACATTTTCCTTAAAGTGGGATTTCTTTTTTTATATAAAGATTATTTTATTTTTCATTTTTAGTTTTTAATTTAGCAGGGGGCTTCGCCCCCTATGATTATTCACCAAGAAATTCAAGTTTCAACTTGTGCTCAACAATGTATATTGTAAAACAATCCCTATCAATTCCAATAAATGCTGGTTAAACGAAATGTCATTGTTGTACAACTCCTGTTAAACCATGAAATATTACAAAATCTGCTAAATTGTTTAAAAAAAACTCCGGTTAATCGACATTTCCGGATATATAACAGCCGGATATTCGATTATTTGTTTGCAGATTTTGCTTAAGTGGATTTTTCTCTATCCAACAAAAAAATAATTTTCGAAATCGGACAATATTTTTTTTCGAACGGTCCGGTTAATTGAGAATTCCGTATAGTTAAATGCCGGATAACCAGATATTTTTGTTTAATTGCTCCCAAGTAAACCATCCCTTATGCAACCAAACAAATTTTGCTAATATCTGAAGTAGAACCGAAATCCCGCGCGAACATACATAAAAAAAATACATAATGGTCAAATTGATAAATTCTCGACTTGGCGCGCGTTGGCGGTTTTATTTTGGAGTCTTCGTTGGCGCGCTGTTCAGTCGGTTAAAAAGAATGCCTTCTACCTACCCGATTAGGTTATGATATCTATAACTTGTACACGTTGGATGTAATATTTTTTGTGATAATTTTGGCATTCAATTCACCATGCCTTTTATTGGACCTTCAATTCGGCAACACTTACGATTTTTTTTATCCTTCAATTCATCAGGAGCAAGCGCGGATCCAGGTGGGGGGTGAAGGGGAAATTAAACCCCTAACATCTAAGATTATATTTTCAAAAGTCACCTTAGGAAATGTCAAATTTGATGTTCATGATAACAATATACTGTATTACCCCCTAACAATAATCTCTGGAACCGCCCTTGATCAGGAGTAGGTAGTTTTAAAAGACAGCCGGATCGGCATTGAGGGATATGTTTCTATCGAAAACTTATAAACTATTTTTAAGAATTATATTCGAATTATAACTTCTGATTTTTAATCAAAGGCAATTTTCAGTGGTTTACTTTTGATTTTAATGTGAACAATATTATTAAAAAATAATAAAAATATTAAACACGTTCATTGACATTACAATATTAATTACGAAACGGATATTTTATAAATAACTTTAAATAGATTTGAAACACAAAAATCTGTGACTAAATGGTAGAAATGTGTTTATTCCAATACAAAAAATATATTATAAACCGTACTACTGTAGCAACCATTGATATAGTTTTCATGTAAGATATGGGGAATTTATTTCATAATATTTTTTTTTAACTTACTGTCCGGAAATTCATGGGGTGGAGCTAAAAAATTTAACATACATGAAAGTTAGTTAATAATGTAAATATAATATCTCTGCAAAATATTTTTATAACATTTCACTACAAAATATAACACTGAAACAACATGACAAATGAAGAGTTCCAAATAAAATAATTATTGCCCTTAATTATACTACAGTTGGGATATTAACCTTTTTGTTATAATTCCTAAATTGTAGAAGAATTAAAATATGAAAATGATATCCCGTAAAATATAAGGGAATTCAAAATTCGATACATAATTGAGGGGCGGACATCGGGAAGACAGTAAGTCACAAATTTCGGTGTTTCGTTTTTTTCACGGAAAAAAAACAGTAAATGCTCAAGCCAATGGCATGGAATAAACAGTAACTCAATCGGAAAAATGATTTAGTTTCTACGAGCGACGGCAGAATATTGTATACTGTAAAATTTACTTTTTATGACTTACTGTCTTCCCCATGTCAGCCCCTCAATTATATAAAATTTTCAGAGATAAAGTATAAATGAATCGCTAAATGTAAAAAGAGGTCATGTCTAATTTCTTTAAAGTTTTCAAAAGTCAAAAAAAACACATATATTCTCCAATAATACGTTTTTAGTAAAGCATATAACTGTAGTGTCCGTGGAATACTTTTAATAAAGCCAAGAGGCAGGATTTCAAATTTTACTTGCTTAAGAATAGCTACGAGCGAGTTAAGACACATGTGGACATGACCCCTTTTTACAATTATACGTTTTAAAGCCCCTAATTCTCCAATGAAAAATCTCAGGAAAACTCATAAATAAAAAATATACACAAAGAAACAAACTTTATTAAGATTTGTATACTATACAAACTGTCTGTTATACACATAGGTGGTTTTCCGTCCCAAAACGGATTTCCGTCTTTTTTGTTTGCCCAAATACAAATATTGACGACCAACAACAGCTTCAACAAAGTTGGTCCAGATAGTATCTCATATATATCTCCCAATGTATATCTAACTTCTTCTTAAAATACTTTACTCCTGTACCAATTAACAGTAGTCATTGGCAAGTTGTTCCATTTGTCTATTACCCTATGATAGAAATAGTGTTTTCTCCCTTCCCAATTAGAATGTGATTTATTTAATTTAAACCCATGACCTTTCGTTCTATCACTCATATTAAAATCTAAACCCTTCACATCCCCTTGTTTAATGAATTTGAACAGTTGAATCAAATTTCCTTTAACCCTTCTCTCTTCCAAGAGTATACATATTCAAATTTCTTAATCTATCTTCATAATCCATGCCTGAAAACCCTTGGACCACTTTAGTAGCCCTGTGCTGAATTTTTTCTTACAATTCAGTGTCTTTTTTAAGATAGGGTGACCAAAACTTTACAGCATACTCAAGATGAGACCTTACCAAACTCCTATGCAATTGCAAGATTATATCCCTAGATTTTGCTGAAACACTTTTCCTGATGTACTCCAATTTTCTATTAGCTTTAGTGCTAGCCACTGTATATTGATGACTCCTTTTAAAAGTCCGATTTACTAATAGCTCCAGGTCACTTACTATATAACTTTTTTTTGGATCCAGGGTGAGAAGGGACGGTAAAAATTTAAGTAATTAATAATGGATTTGATAAAAACTCTTCTTATAAAACATTGCGTTAAGGGGGTCCGATACCTTCGACATTTTTTTTCTTTATTTTTATACTTGTACAATCCAAGTTTTTTTCTCTTTCTAAATATGCATAAAAAACCATTTTAAGACGCTCAATTTTTTTTTTAAATTGCACATTTATTTTTAAATTAAAATTTTAGTAAATTTTTTAACAATTTTAAAATTCCTACTCCATTTTTGTTTTTCAATGTTTTGAAGCAATTTTTTTTATTTAATATCTTGAATAATATGTAAATAGATGTATGCATTCAAATTTTGATTCAGATACATCACTTTAAAAAAATAAAATATATTAGAAATTTTGGAAAAAAAATTGTCGAAAAAAAATAAAATTCCATTTTAAGTGGTTTTAAAAAAACAAATTATGGTAAAAATAGGAAATCTGAATGCATACATCTATTTAAAATATATTTATCTTGCTATACACATAAAAATTATGATTTTAAGTATAATAGTAAAAAAGCCTTAGCATTTTTAGTGTTCATTAAATTTCAAAACCACGAACAGAGATATTTGCTTTTAAAGTTTACATATGATACAACTATGTTATAGGAACACATCATTAAAACATTCATAACTAAAAAAGTAATAGGAATTTTTTGAAGCAGTTTTTTGTGAGTTATTAAGATAAGTTTGAATATTATTTTTGAAATATAAAAAAAAATGACTTTTTTTGCGAATTTTGGGTATCGGACCCCCTTAAGAATATGAAAATACAAATACAACATTAAAATACGGAATAAAAGTCCATCAAATCTGGACATGTTTCGGGAGATACATCTCCCTTCATCAGCAGAAAATGAATCCAATTCCAATTCATTTTCTGCTGATGAAGGGAGATGTATCTCCCGAAACATGTCCAGATTTGATGGACTTTTATTCCGTATTTTAACGTTGTATTTGTATTTTAATAATAATTAATTTGTTTGACAATTTGTCAAAATCAATAAAAGGTCAACTGATACAGAAATACACAGCAAATCAAATATTGAATGTTAGGCAGTGATGTCACACAGTTAAGACATAATATTTTTATAATTATCCGCTCTTGTTGAATGTTAGGCAGTGATGTCACACATTTAAGACATAATATTTTTACCATTATCCGCTCTTGTTGAATGTTAGGCAGTGATGTCACACAATTAAGACATAATATTTTTACCATTATCCGCTCTTGTTGAATGTTAGGTAGTGATGTGACACTATTCAAAGATAATATTTTTACCATTATCCGCTATTGTTGAATGTTAGGCAGTGATGCCACACAATTAAGACATAATATTTTTACCATTATCCGCTCTTGTTGAATGTTAGGCAGTGATGTCACACAATTAAGACATAATATTTTTACCATTATCCGCTCTTGTTGAATGTTAGGCAGTGATGTGACACTATTCAAAGATAATATTTTTACCATTATCCGCTATTGTTGAATGTTAGGCAGTGATGCCACACAATTAAGACATAATATTTTTACCATTATCTGCTATTGTTGAATGTTAGGCAGTGATGCCACACAATTAAGACATAATATTTTTATAATTATCCGCTCTTGTTGAATGTTAGGCAGTGATGTCACACATTTAAGACATAATATTTTTACCATTATCCGCTCTTGTTGAATGTTAGGCAGTGATGTCACACAATTAAGACATAATATTTTTACCATTATCCGCTCTTGTTGAATGTTAGGCAGTGATGTCACACAATTAAGACATAATATTTTTACCATTATCCGCTCTTGTTGAATGTTAGGCAGTGATGTGACACTATTCAAAGATAATATTTTTACCATTATCCGCTCTTGTTGAATGTTAGGCAGTGATGCCACACAATTAAGACATAATATGTTTACCATTATTCGCTCTTGTTGAATTTTAGGCAGTGATGTTATACAATTAAGACATAGTATTTTTACCAATATCCGCTCTTGTTGAATGTTAGACAGTGATGTCACACAATTAAGACATAATATTTTTACCATTATCCGCTCTTGTTGTATGTTAGGCAGTGATGTCACACAATTAAGACATAATATGTTTACCAATATCCGTTCTTGTTGTATGTTAGGCAGTGATGTCACACAATTAAGGCATACTATGTTTACCATTATCCGCTCTTGTTGTATGTTAGGCAGTGATGTCACACAATTAAGGCATAATATTTTTACCATTATCCGCTTATGTTGAATGTTAAACAGTGATGTCACACAATTAAGACATAATATATTTACCATTATCCGCTCTTGTTGAATGTTAGGCAGTGATGTCACTCAATTAAGACATAATATTTATAGCATTATCAGTTCAAGTTATAATCAAAATTGCGATTCAAAGACCCGTAGTAAATGTATTTTTAAGTAAAGAAATCCATTATCATAATTTTAAAGAGAAGATGTAAATAAGAACTGTAAAAATGCGCATAAATGTTTTGTTTTTATAAATGATACAAAATATAAAAAAAAACTTGATTTGTTAAAAACATGAGAGCTAATTACCTTCCATTTCAGAAGCACCTGTAAAAAATTAAATTAAAAAATATAACTTCAAATTGTTTTTACTTGATTACTATAATTTTACTTGAACTCTGGAAGTAATTTTGCAAAACTCTGAAAATTGTATACTTAATTGAGGACTAAAAGTGATAAAATGAAGTAAGTGCCAAAATAAAAAATGTTGGGAAATCGCAATATTTTTGTATTTAACCCAGCGGTTTTCAATTCCAATGAAACCACGGACAGTCCCCGCTCTCAGGGCATGTTCAATTTTATTTGAACATAAAAATGAAGAGGGAAGAAATCTGAAATTAATTTTATAGTTTATTTTGATTTCACGCGGTTTTTACTAAGTGCATGGACACAAATTTATATAACGAATACTTAAAAAAGATAACACCGCAATTTAAACCTTAATTACTTTTAGGCTCTTATACTTGTGGCTATAAAACTCATATAAACTCATGAAATCATTGTGAATAGTCACTCAAGTTAGTTATTACTATGATTTTCTAACTGTATTCCATGAGTAAAACCTTCCTTTTTAGTTCAAAATTTCATCCTAGTTTGGCTGCAATATAGATTTGTCACTTTTAAATCAACATGAATATTTAATCTGTTACGATACTTTTTTTTCATTTAATCTTTACGTGTGAGCTGGAACAGCATATGTCCCGTAGAGTATAGATAACTAGTGATGGGCCTGGGAAACTGTTGGTCTTTTGATCCATATTATGGGGGAAGAGTTTTTAACCTTTAGAAAGCGTGTGTTTGATTTTAACATGGAATTCTGGCCGAAATATGGGCCATCCGCCCTGTAAAGGAACACGTATGGCCTAAAGTATGATGTTTGCGGCGTAACAGGTAATTACACCTGTTCGGACAGGTGAATAATGTTTTCTGCAGACGTCTTTCGGTTGCGATTTTCAGTATTTTGAATGTCCTTTTCCCAAATCTGCGTGCTTTATGGTATGGTTATTAACGAACCTTCAGTTTGACAGTTACACTCCTCTTATTGTCAGACCAGTCGTCTTCCGCGAAGCTTCTCTTTTTCCTGTCTCCCAAAATGAAATACCCGCCCTGTTTGGAATTAGCCCACAGCCAGGGCAACTTTTCATTGAAGGACCTCATGTGAAAAGGTTAAATATAGATAAAAAATCTTGTTCATATCCGCGGAGGTAAGAAGAAGGTGTAGGTGCGATCAAGTATAAAACTGGTGTGCAATGTGAAGTAAGGTATAATTTAAAATGTAGGTACTGACGAAATATTTGGCTCTATTCTAAAGCACTACTTTGTATTTGGCGATGGTAATTTATGTTATAGTTTAATTTACATAGGAAGTGAAAATAGGAGCATCCTTTATTGATTTGGAACTTGTACTGTATCTCACTACTGCCCAAACAGTTGTATTTTAATTTTTTATACTCTAAAATTCGTGTGTTAAATAACGCTATCCTCGTTGAAAATGCACTGCCTGATGGGATTGTTTGTACCTACTTTAAGGTTGCCAATCTCGCCAAAGCACCTCCACCTTCTTCTTTCCTCCGTGTATTGCCGACCGCAGCAATCTGTATACCGAAATGCACTGCGCCAATTAATTTTTTTGTGGGTTCCGACCCGTTATCAAGCCCTGAGCATAACAAAACTGTTGACAGAATCCCAAGATGCATTGCGCCAAGGGCTTCTTTTGTGCACTACTGCGCATGTACTAAGGCATATCTTTCCCGCTCCATTATATCTTTGACTAAGCTGTTTTAATGCTTTCTCGACCAGTTGCTTTTGATAAACTTGGTCACTTTATGCCCCCGCGGACCCCCTAATATTGACCCGCGGACCCTCGGGGTCTGCTATCCACAATTTGGGAACCACTGGTTTAGCCCATAGGGACGGCCACACTAGCGCTATCCGTATATCTTCTTTCGAACTAATTAGAGGACTAACTGGAATTTTTCAGGTTTACCACATTATAAAGCATTGCTCATTTCGAAACAGTTTTTGAGTATTTTTGGCGCTTACATCGTTTACCAATTTTAGTCTTCAACTGTATAAATACATTATACTCTTGTTACAATCTGTCAAAAGAATAACTTTTATATTTTACTCACGAGGCTCTCGAATGGGTACGTCCCAAACCTTATGCGACATTACTGGCAAAAAAGTAGCTGCAAGATAAAAATAATTAAAAACAATCAAATAAATAATGCAAAATTAAAAATTGTTAAATACATAAAAAAAATATATATTACATCTCCTTATATTCGCTTTATTCAGAAATTTTCAACTAATCAAAAAATTAACTAAAAAAACTAACTAAAAAAATTAACTATTGATTTAGTGAAACTGAATATTTTTTTTATATAACATTTAATTAAAAAAAAATCGGAAAAAAAAGTATTTTTTAATAACTATAGGGTGACCGTAAAATAAGTTTCCCTTTTTAGAGGCATCTGTTGCTAAAATTAATGAATTGATTTACACGAAATTTCATTTTAAGGATATTTACAGCATGAGGAAAAGATTTCCGTAAAAATATTACTTCAAAAGATCGTCGATAAGTAGAATTTTGGCGCTGTCTGAGCCGAAAACGTATATAATGTATGTAAAATAAAATTGCGATAGACAAATAAATTGATTAATTGATTTAGTAAAGTAAATAATTTTATATTATTTTGAATCATAGTCTCCAGAACGACTGGGAAATAGCAACGTGATTAAAACCTGGTCGAGTGATTTTATATATTTTTAATTAAGACGATCCGACGAAAATACACTTATAAATACAACTAGTAGTCAACTAGAATTTCCACGCAACGTACCAAGCAAAAGCTCTTTTTTAGATATTAGGTTCTAAGTACTTGATTTTGTGTTAAATTTTCAAATGTGTCAGGGAATTTTGACACAACTTGTATATTTGAAATGTATACCTAATAACAAATTCATGCTAGCAAGTGACGACAAACAGGGGTTAGATTTAGATGTCACAAATTTTAATTAAAAAAAAATTCCTACTTACATTGCTCCTTTGGACCTGTATAAGACAATATACATTGTAAAAGAATTGTAAATCATAACTATGAAAATAATATTTCTATAATTATTAGAACACATTTAAATTTAATAATAGAGCGTGCAAGGTTCTTCAAAAAACAGGGTATTGCCAGTAGGACTCAGAGGTCTTCCCATCCTTCCGGCAGGACGTCTGGTACTACTACCAAAACATTAAAAAAATGCGAGTTCGAGCGAAAAATAAACAGTTTTAAAAATTCGAACTATAAACTTTGTTATGTACAGCCGGGGGAAAAAAACGAACTACCAATGATTATTTCGTTAGTTTTTATAGTAGAGTTAAACTTAATATACCATTTTGTATGGAATAAAGTCTACTACACATTGATATACCAAAAATTTGCATAGGGGACTATCTTCATACTCGAAAACGCGCCAACTTTAAAATTTTCAATAGCAACACCTACTTTTGATACCGCAGAAATGTTCCTCGTCCTCAAAATAATCTAAATATAAATTTTTGTTAATTTCCTACATTTATATACAGAGATATTAGATAATATGCATCGATCTTATTTGAGGGGCTACCTCCACATTGAACAAAGTATTGGACTACGAAATGAAGGACGCGGGTAGAAAATGTTTTGGCGTAAGCCCTGGTTCTTCTTTTCCCGTGGTCATTCATTCCCCCACTCCCGTAACCCCTCGCCTTTATAAAAGAATTTAGAATTTTATGCAAACGCGATCACAGCACTTTTAATTATCAAAATTAGTGAAGATTTCTGTTAAGTTCTGCAGATTTTAAACTTGTGTATGACCCCTGAAATGATCATTTGATGTACATTTTAATATAGCAAAAAAACTACAAAGAGGAAAATCACGAAATTTTAGATATGCATATAAAGCGTTTTTCTGAATCCATCACTATCAAAATATAGCATGATTGCTATTCATAAATTTTATGAATATTAATATCCTAATTTAAATAAAATTAAAAAATATACATATAAGTAATGAAAGTTAGTGTATTTTATTTGGGTCGTTTAGAAGTAACACAGATAAAAATATCAGCTTAAAAAAATTATTATTTCGAAAGATATGATTAAAAGTTTAAGAAATTCATTTAACATTACGAGTTCTAAACTTTCGATATTCAAAAATAAAAAACTTCTAACCAAATCACTTGCAAATTGATATTCAACGATAAATTTTATCGTACATTCTCAATATTGAACCAAAATTGGATGTTGCTATTGGAAATTTTAAAGTTGGTGCGGATTTTAATATGAATGTAGACCCCAATGCAAATTTTTTGTATATGAATGTGTAGTAGACTTTATTCCCTACAAGATGGTATATTAATCTTAGCTCTACTATAAAAACTAACGAAATAATCATTGGGGGTTCGTTTTTTTCCACCGGCTGTACAAAAGTGCTTCCAGAAGGCTCTTCCGGAAGGGTTTTGTCATCTTCGTTCTATTTTTAGCTATTGCATTCACTCCAATAATCTTGATTTAATTATCACTGTTTTAATTTGAAATTTTAAAAATTGTACAGGGATATATTTATTATTTATGCACATTGTTGTTCTTCAAACTCTTAGTCGCACGATTTATATTATTTGGTTTTATATATCATCAAAGCAATTTTGAAAAAAAAAAAATCTATCAAATTGAAGCAGTTCAAATTGAAATTGGGGCAGTACAATATATTTCGAATAGACATAAATTTTTTTTTAATTTGTCAGTATAAGAGTGAAGTCCTAAATCTGAGTATAACAAGCTGCTGTTGTCCCTCTTATTATTTACCTCCCTGGTGTTAAACATCTTACTCTCTGGTATTCCTAAACACCCAGTCGTCAACACAACATCCCTATGTTTTCGATCCACGCGCATACATTTAATTTTATAGATAAAGGATGCTTAAACTAAAAAAAAAACCAGCATGTTATTGTAAGTTTAAGATATATAAAGGGAATAAATAATTTGACTGTTTAAGAATGATTAATAAGAAAAATATTTCAAGATCATTTCTTTTTCAAAGTTGAAATAATTAAATAATTGATGCTAGAACAATATTGTAGGTACACATATATAAGTACCTACATTCTTTTTAACAAAATCTATTTCCAATTAAAAACCTTACACTTTTTTGTATGAACATAACATCTGTGAAAATAAACAATGTGACCCAGCATTAAATTTCTAATGTTATGCTCCAAAAAATAGTACTAAATAAATAAGAATTAGTTTCCCATCTCCACAAAATGCAATGTCCTTTCAATAGTTACGCTATCTGTATTAAGTACCCTGGCATTTCAGTGCAGCCAAAGATGATCAATTAAAAACCAAAGTCCAATGTACTATAGTAAGCAATATTAAGATCAAATATACAAAATCACCTTTAAATTCAAAATGATAGTCTACTTCTAGAATAAAATTTATCAAATCTAATTCAATGTATCCTAAGCATGATCGACTGTATTTTCATAGGAAACAATGAAAACCAAAATTCTATTTAAAAATCAAATGTAGCTACAACAGCTAAAATATGATCCTAACATTAACAATCTCTGAAAAAACGAAAAAAAAAACAGACTAATGTGCCCTAAAATCAAAAAGCGATGCACCCCAATAATATACTTTCAATATATAAAAGCAATTTTTTTAAATGTACAACGAAGAGTAGAATACCAATGTATCCCATGAGTAACGGCCGCCGGTTGAAAATCCTGTGGGGTCTTTCCTTCATATATCCGATAATGCCCTTTCTGCATAAATCCTTTATATACCCGATACTCCCATTTGGGCAGGAGTGATCGATGTACCCTGATTGGTAGAGTATCTGCGTAGCATACGTAGGATCCCCTGTTCGATTCCGAGTGACAGCCAAAAAGGGCTACATTTGTGACTTTTATACTGTAGATCAACGCAACCTTCAAACAAGCATTTGTTATACTCCATCGAATCAACCACCACAACTTTTATCCCGATATAACACTTAACGGCCTCGACCACTGTCCACGTGATAACACGTCACGGGCATCAATCAATCGTTCCTCCATCCGACTTATTGAGAGGAAGGTACTGTGAGGGTCACTTCATATACCCGATACTCCCAGTTGAGTTGGAGTGATAATTTTAGCCTGACTGGTATAGAGTATCGACATTATACACTCAAGGTTCCCGGTTCGATTTCGAGAGATTGCAAAGTGCATCGCGCTACAATCCAATGAATTACTAAAACCGAAAGTTTAATATTCCTTAAATCACAAGTGTAATGTACTCTATTATAGAACACCCAATGAGTCCAATGGAACATCCAAAATCAAATCAAGTGTTAAGAGTTATAAGTTTAATTTACACCAAGTTCAGAAGATTGATTTTCTAGAACATTAAAATCTCAACCATTCAACATCCCATTCAACCCCCAAAATAAAATTCTACATATCCATATAAACTGTAATTTTTAAAACATGTAAAAATATAAAGAAAATATGTTAATCTAAATCATTAAAAATGACACAAAGATATACCCTTAAATTCTTAGTTGAAAAAGAAATTAAAGAATAAAACTTTCAAAAACTAAATAAACCTCATTGACTTCCAAATAGTTTTTTCATCACCTTCATTTGTTGTCCCCGTTTATTTGGGTTTCCATTCCGAAAAAGTGTGATATATTTTTTATATAATATCGAAGCTTCATGCACTTTTTAAGATTTGTAATCTTTTTTGAAAATAATTCAGTTATACAACTTACCATCTCCTTCCACATCAATAACTGGAAACATGAAATACAAATTGATTTTTAACACTGACATGAAATATTTTATTTTCATATATTTCTAAAACTGTTTTTACATTCCTTCAAATACATAAATATATACGTAGAAAATAATTTGATTATACAAATAAAATTCACACACTGTTAGAATAATAAAGAATTTATACTCACTCCTAGATAATTGCAGAATCCATTCACTTACAAATATGCATCATCTGTTAGTTATTACTTTAAAATTTCTAAGTGTCTAGGGCAGTGGTCGGCAAACCGCGGCTCGCGAGCCACATGCGGCTCTTTGGCCTTTTGAGTGTGGCTCTTCCACAAATTACCACGTGCGGGCGCATTGAAACTTCGTGGCCCAAATTAAAAACAACAACATACAAACTTGACTTACCCAAACTTTCCAAGGAGATGGAAGGCAATTGTTCACATTAGTGTTTGTCAGTTATTGTTATGATTGAGAAAGGTATGTTGAGATAGTTTGGACATCATATAAAGAGGATGAACGAAAGGAGATAGACGAAATACAGGACGAGTGTGGATGGAAGAGTTGGAAGGGGTTGATTTCAGCGAACGCACCTCAATCAGATTGAGGACGGTTTTAGCAAAGGCCAGCTTAGGAGTACCCTAATTAAGTTACTAACTATGTATCTACCTATAGTTTAAGTTTAAAAAATGTGGCTCTCAAAAGAAATTTCAATCGTTGTTCTGTTGATATTTGGCTCTCAAAAGAAATTTCAATCGTTGTTCTGTTGATATTTGGCTCTGTTGACTAATAAGTTTGCCGAGCACTGGTCTAAGGCATTGCATGTAAAATGTTTCTAGATAAGATATAATTGGTTGCTCTGCCCTGACTATACTTTAATATTTATGTCATCATTCATAGCTAAACTTAATATGGGAAGACACTGTCTAATGCAGTGATTTCCAAAAGGTGGTCCAGGGTCGACGTCAGGTGTCAGGTCGTTCGTTGGGTCATAAAGAACATTTCAACTGCGCATTGAACTGTCACATTTGGCGACTTTTAACTGAGTTAACTTAAATGACAGTTACAATGCTTTTAGGAATTTAAATGGGTGTAAAATGTATAAGTAAGAGAATAAAAGTAATTAAACTTCTAATTGTGGTGTTATCTTTTCTATGTATTGCTTGGGTGGATTTGTGTCCATGAAGAAAATATAAAAAAAATTAAATTAAAATTATACATATTTTTTAATTTTATTTAAGTTTTACTCAGAACTAAAACTTAAAATATATATAAAATTAATTTCAATTTTATCACTTCCACTTCATTTCCATATTAAAAATATTGAAACAAACATACCATTCAAACAGTAGTAAATCCATGAGCATGTATGGAAAAAGGGGTCCCCGGTCCTATTTGACTTTTAGCTGGGAGTCCGTGATTTAATGCTAATTGGGAACCGCTCGTTTAAGGTCATGATTAGCAAAAAGTGTTTGTGGAGAAATGATTGCATTATTTCATAAAATCATTAGGTGAACTATAAATTGTTTTTTAATCAATTTGACTTCATGTATATCTCATCGATGCATCCGATCGAAAAATTGCACATCTATTAAATAGGGTAATTTTAAAACATAAACTAGTTCATGAAGCTTTCCCAAAGTAAAATCAGTTAATCAGAAGAATGACAAGTGTAATTAAAATATGTTTCTTGTTGATGACTTTGGACAATACACTGGACTTATACCAGATTCAATCTAAAGTATATTATTGTTCCAAAACCTAACACGAAAATAAAGGAATGTGCATTCCAATAAATCGGGCCTGATAAAAGACCAGTTTTATAAGCTTTTCTTACATTCAGAATAAGTCGTAAAAAATAGAAAGGAAGGATTTCTTCTAAATTATAAGTAAAATGCCAAAAAAATGGCATAATTCTGTACAGACTCCAAGGTGGAAGTAAAGTGAGTAACATTTTCAAAGTATGCGTATGCCTCTTAGACAAACTTCCATCATGGCCATTTTGGTAAGCAGCATATTAATTATTGTTGCGATTTGAGGGAAAATTGACTCAGAAGTTTCTAAATAAAAGCACATGAAGTTCAGAAGTTCATGTGTTTTCTGGGGATATATATATATGCTATTGATAGCATGATCTGAAAATATCTTACTCTTATTAAAAATGAAAAGTTTGGTTTTATGCTAGGCAGACCTGCAAAAAAATCGACGAAGGTCCTATAATTTCAGGGTCAGCATAGTTTAATGAAGGGTCAACGCACCAGTTACCGACCAGTTTAAACTTTTTTAAGTTTTAAACAATTGCAGTAAATTAGCCATTCAAAAATATAAACAATTATCACCATAAAATTTAAAAATATTTTTCCTTTATATATAATTGTGGCAGACGGTGTTTTAGTGTCTTATTACTTAAAATTGAGTGTTTAATTGTTTTGCATAAGTTACAAATTACCAATAACCGACCACTACAGCACAAGTTACCGACTACTAACAAATGTCCAGCTATTAATTTAATTTATACAAATATTTGGAACAACTACACGCTTTAAGCCCAGCAAGGTTGGTACCATTTATCGGATCCTAGTAATCCCCCAATGTCGACTCAGCTGTATTTTAACACTTTGAAAGCCGAGTGAGTTATATGGAACTCACCCATTTTTAAAAATTTTAATTAAATCGGAATGTAGCTGCTGAATTTGTTCCCTGTATTTGAATGTTCCCATAATCTTTAAATCAACCGCAAAGAAACTGATCTTACATGAAAAACTCTTACCAATATCATCAATGAAAATAGTAAGCAATAGTGACCCAAGTACAGAACCCTGTGGAACACCTCTTTTGTCTTCCACACACGTAGAGTATTTACCCATAATGTTAAAACTACCTACTCCTAATCACCCCTTCAGATAAACTTCCCGATTTATATGTTACTCAATTATAAAAAAAATGATGATTTCAACATGTTGCGTGTTACCAAAATAATCCGTACTACCAGCAAATTCTTGCTGACCAATAAAGATTTAGTGAAGGATCAAATACACATGTACATTAGGAAACAAACTTTTTATTATATAAAGCAGACATTTGCTTTTCAAATTTGTACCACAGGCAAAAACCTGTTCCATCAATTTTAAATACATAAAAACATTAAACTCATGTTGCCACAACCGGAATGCAAACTCTCCCAAAAATGAACTTATAACAAATTACCATAATTTTACATCTCATAATATTTATATCTCCCGCAAAGTTACTGACCTTACTTAAAATATTCTTACTAATATAAATTATAAACAATAGTGGCCTAAGTACATAACCCTGTGGAACACCTCTGCACACACACTATGTTGATACATATGTTGAGATGCAATCATCTCAACCTACGCAAAATTTTCATAATTTCAATAGATTACACACGCTCAAAATCAATTTATGTTTCTGGAATCTAATAATCATGCCCAGCATTCATTGCAAAGAGTAGAACACATGACTCGGTACTATCCTTCAGATATAAGGGCCCGGCGGTGTCTGATTCTGTAATCTGAAAAATGCTGCCTTCCGTGTACGGTTCTCATAAAGAGGAAAAACTTCACGTCCAAATATCCTTCAAGAAAATCTTGTACAAATGAAGAATTCTGAGAGGTTTTTTTCACAGTTTTCTTCACATTTAAATCCAATTCTTCTCTCGTAATACATTTAACAAAATGTGTAGACGCATTCTTTGTATGGTAAAACTGTATCTAATTCAACACAACTTCAAGGTTTGATGGAAGAAGAACATGCTTTCTAAAACCTATCTTTTCGTTGGATAATTTGTGTGTTTACTCTTATGACGGCGTTATCATCATCATATGTAATGAGATTTCCCATCTTTTTATTTCCCTCGTCCCCAAAAGATTCCTGCTGTATTATCTTTACTACTTTCACTTCCGTATTCTGATATTTCAGAGTGGTTATTTCTCCATGCATTTTACCACTTTTTGTTGAACAATTATGCATTAATCTGAGAATATTGCTTATTAGTCGAATTATCTGAGAATATTTTGAAAAGTGTCTATAGTTCCAATTTGTGTTAGAAGGTTTTTCAATATGTGAAGCTTTCAGAGCTAAAGTGGATCAAGTCCAAATGTATGAAAAAAATGTGTTTGTTGAGGATTAATACTTGTTAATGGTGTATATTTTCAGAGCAATAGTGAACCACGTAATGCTATTTCTATTTTCTAACAGATGGCATTATTATCCTCTAAATCACTTTAGGGTTCAACTAGTGTTAATAAACTTTTACCTTGATTATCTCAAAACTATAACGTATGGACTTGATCCACGTTAGCTCTGAACGCCTTATATGTTGACTTTAACTTCTCCTTTCTAATATCTACTTCGTTGCTGATTTGACTGGACTCCATATGATTCAAGATATTCACGGGTTCTTTCAGCCAATGCGGACCCTCCTATAATCTATTAATCAATAATTTACGTGGTATACCATGCACTATCTTGATGGTAAATCGGCCACATTTTGAACTCCAAGAATATGTATCCCAATGGCCGGGTCGGCCAGATGTCTAATCTCTTGAACACGATTGTTTACAAAAACTATCCAGTCCTTTTGATGGATCCAACTTAGTAGGGTCAGTACAAAAATGTTTCTCTATATTCTTCCTTTGGAGACAATCTAGTAAGGATGTGCTTTTCCCAACAACTTGCTGTACAAGTCGAAGTTCTGCAAACTCATTTAAAAACTTCTTTTTAATGTCCTCTTTCACTTCAGTATCCCACGAAATGCAATTTTTGGAGCAATAATTTGGGAAGCAGAAGAATAGAACTCAGAAAGTCGATTGTATCAAATATTTTATGCGCGATAGAAAGAATTAGTCTCTTGGATACCTTTTCAAACCTTTGGTTTTCCAGCCGATCTAAATTTGTGCTCATTGGATCTTCTACGAAATTCCACTTGAATACTAACACTAGATAGCACCATCTCCGTAACACTAGAAAAAAACATCTCCGTATCACCATCTCCTGTCACGAGCGTCTTCAATAAATGGTAAAATTTACATCTATAATTCAAACTCGTCACGAGATTGTACACGTACAACCTTTAAGAATTCTTTCAACAACTTTCTTATCGAAGCTGGAGCTTTTTAAATACTTTTGCAAATAATACTCAAGTAATGCTTCTAACAGAAACTCCAAAACACAACTCGGGAGTTGTGCATAATTTTCATACTTTCATTTTCTTCTTTAGTCCATCAAAAGAAAAAGAGGAAATTTCGTACGCCTGGTCTAACACTGAAGAAAAATAAAGGCTTTCTCTATATCGGCTACTTTTCTATATGTCCGCTCCCGGAAGCTCAACAAAAGACTTGGAATTAACTCCAACACATTAGGACCAGCCTCTAAACACTGTCTTTAAGAAGGACAGCCAATCTTTCTTGCAGAGGCATCAAACACTGGCCTCACTTTTCGTAGTACTGTGTTCCTTGAAATAAGGCTTGTCTGGTAAGTAATGTTCATGCCGTGCAAATCCTTTTAGTATTAACGATTCACAATGACTCTCATTCCTTGAAAACTCGATCATAGTCTTGATATTAGTTATCTGAATATAACTTTTTAGTTGAAATCTTTAATCTTTTCAATGCAAGGTAATTGTTGCTTGGATGAGGTTAGTGATTTTCTCTCCATGGTAGAGCTATTTCATAACTGCCTTCTTCATTTATTTTGACTGTATTTGCAAAGAATTGGTTCATCAAATAATTCTTCTCCTTCCTTGATTGAGTATCAAGAGGAGAAGCAATACGAAGAACATCCACGCTGAATAAATAAGAAATAGTTGCCTCCTTCACAAACATTGATATAACAGACAATGCGATATCTACTTTTTTAGCAGGAACTGTTGTTTTACCCATTAGCGTCCATCCCAAATATTTTTTTGTAGCAACCATATCTCCATTTTTTTTGCTTTTCCGGTAAACAACCTGCCTGCTACCGCACCAATAAGAATACTAATAGGGCAACTCGTTTCTTCACAATCGTCAAGGAATATGTTCAAAGGTTCTAATTCTTTTATACAACCTTTTGCCACTGAAGTAACATCATTCCATGTGTTATCTTCATCCAGAATATCAAAACTTCAACAAAAATTACCATCTAAATTTCCAAGTTCAATTTTTATAAATATTGTGCATTTTGTCACCAATCTTTGCTCCTCCATTAACTAAATGAGATTTTCATTGTTTCCTTAAGAATGGAAACTTTAAAACAGAAGAAATTTCTCATTTTACATACGACATCTGAGATCCTGAATCAAACAGAGCTCTAACACACATAGTAAAGTTTTTCCACTTATCTTGACATATAATGTATGTAACAAAACTTTTGGTGATTTACTGAAACTTGCCAAATTAATAGACTTATGGTCTAGTTATTCTTTTTTGGGATAACCTTTTCTTCTCTTATTTTTTCTGCGATGGTTCTGGACACATTATTATGTTGTGAGCTTTAATACAATCTGAACATTTTATGAACCATTTGCATTTGTCAGTTCGATGATTTGCTCTAAAGCATTTGATGTAACCACCCTTATCTTTCAATACTGTTTCGATTATTAATAACAGACATTTTTTGTGCATTGAAACAATTGAAACTGGCATGGTCTTTATTGCGAAAAACGTGCAACTTTCTTCCGCTGAGCACTTGTACTTAATAAGTTAGCAGCACAAGAAAGTATTTTATGTGTAGTATCTCTTTTTTATGAAAACCTAATCTTTTATGCCAAAGCCAGTCATTGCCAAGTTGATCTTTTCTTCAGACACAACCTCAGATTTCAGAAATTTTAACAAACTCTCCAATCTATCTGTTTAGTCTCTGCCATGATCGACATCAAAACTTCTTTGCCAGGCTCTTAAAATATGTCCAGGCAAACAAGATTCAACCAAGGAATGAAGCAGCGCAGCATTTTTTTCGTGGTCAAATCAAGAGTTTCAAGAGCACGAATTTGTGTCTCAAGGCATCATAAAGTGTACACAAATTATTTGAAGTATTCTGAGAAGCATTTTTTAAAACTAGCCTTAAAAGCTCGAAATCATTTCTCCCGAACCGATATTTTAAGCAACTGATTGCTTTCGAATAATTCTTGCCAGTATGTGGGAAACTTAATTGTTTCTCTAGCTCAGAAACCTTCATCGGTGACTTGCAACAGGTATTGAAATTTGTCTGAACCTTCAATGGCATAATCCTTATCTATTTTTTTTATCCTTACTTATTTTTTTAATTGGCTCCAAAATCGCAACCATTCTTTTATATTTCCATTGAATTTTCATAGCTCCAGTTTTGGCAGCTTCAACTTGGCGTTAGTTTGTCCAGGTAAGTCTCAATTGACACCTAGCTTGTCCAAATGCAAAAAAAGATTTTACAAACCTACGTTTACTCGAGGTATTTCTTCTGATAGATCTTGGTTGCTAGAATTTCTGCGTCTAAATCTGCATTATCATACTCCAAAAGAAGATTCATTATGTTTTTATTTATATCCTCAAGCTCGTCACCTCGATTTTCTAACATATCAAAGCAAACTTGAATGTCATTAGTTGGAGTTTTTTGATCAATTAAGGACTTCAAATCTGTAGAAACTCTAGTAAATGGATAACGCGCCGCACTTATTAATCTTAAAATGTTATCCATACCTTACATTGTAGTCAAAAATGAGTATTCAAAAACTGACCAACAATTCTTCACTATTTTAACATACTGACAATCCTGTCATAGACGCTACAAAATGTTGTGGGTTACCAAAATAATATGTGCTATCAGCACATTCTTGCTGACTAGTAATGATTTATTCTGAAGGATAAAATTCTCTTGTACATTAAGAAACAAACTTTGTATTCCATACAGAAGACATGTACTTTTAAAGCTTGTACCTGAGCAAAAAACTGCTTCATCAATTTTCAAAACATAAAAACTTCCAACTCATGTTCCACAAACGAGATGTAAACTTCCCCAAAAATGAACTTATACCAAATTACATACTTCATTTTACACTACCTTTCCGATTATGTTGCGATTTGTATAACTTGTACCTATAACATTCAGTCCCATTGTCTATATTAAATTTTATGCCTTCAAATTCCCCCGATTTAATAAATTTAAATAGTTTAAAAAGCTCGTCTGTACACTTCCTCTCCTCGAGTGTATACATGCTTGAAGTTCTAAAAATGTCGCTATAGTTAATTCCCGAAGAACCTTGGACTTATTACGTAGCCCTATGCTGAAACTGTTCTAACAAACGATCTTTTTTTTAAAGATAAGGTGACCAAAATTGTATCCCCTATACAATGGCAATATTACATCTTTGGAATGAAATGATACATTCTTTTTAATAAATCCTAACATTCTATTCGCCTTTTTAATAGCTGTCCCGCATTGATATCCCATTTTTAAAAGCCCCATTAACCCACCAACATTCCTTACAATATCACTAGAATTTATTTCAGTACCTTGTAGATTATTGTGCCCTATCTGCGACACCTGACATTTGGTGATATTGAATGACATGCCCCAATAATCAGCCCATTTTGAAATTTTAATTAAATTGTCATGTAGCTGCTGAATTTGTTTCCTTCAATTGATTGCACCTATAATCCTTAAATCATCAGCAAAGAACTGATCCTACTTGGAAGATTCTTAATAACATCATCAATAAAATAATAAACAATAGTGGCCCAAGTATTGAACCCTGTGGAACACCGCTTTTGTATTCCACCCATTTAGAGTATTATTTACTCTTAATTTGCACTCTTTGCTTCCTAGCAGTCAGCTAATTTCTATTGCATTCAAGAACATACCCCATAATACAAATCATATATAGCTTATAGCAACAATGCCTCTGGAAAATGCCTTCTGGAAACAATGACACAATATCAACAGTATTTCCACCGTCCAATTATCCAATAACTTCACCATACATTTTTGGAAGATTGGTTGTACAAGATATCTCCTTCCTAAATCCAAACTGCATACTTGACATCAAACCCCATATCTCTTGAAAGTTGATTATATGAGTTTTTATTAAAGTTTCAAATACCTTACCAATTGCAGATGTTAAGCTGATAGGTCAATAATTCTCTGGTTTGCATTTCAAACCATTTTACTGTAGTGTACATTAACACTTGAAAAGGATTTTTTTAAATCATTTTAAAAACATAACTAGCTGCAGCAACCCTACAGTTCCTTCACCTTTCTTTCTGTCTCAAGCAATTTATAGAAAGCATTTCCACTTCTTTAGTGTTTACACCCCAAAGCCATTAGGATATTGTCAACATTTGAGACCCTTTGCAAGGAGCGCCCGATTCCGATAAACGTTTCTTTAAATGCAAATCTTTAACTGTTATACTCCTATTATTAAATTTCATTTGTATTCTAAATACTATGGCATTCATCAACTTATTTATTATCTTTAAACCTTACCATCTGAATCTAAGCTGAATGGAGTCCAATAGAGTGACCGATAAAACCCATACATCTCCCGCCGCAAAACTTTAAAATGTTGTTTACATGCCACAGAAGGTAATATATCAAGGCTTAAATAACAAAAAAAATTAATTGAACAAGAGTTTTATTGTGTATTTATTAATCAAACCTGAATGGCCTTCAATCTCTATCAAATCGCTATCTGCATCCTCAGAAGATGAAAAGTGTTCTTTCTATTTCCTTTTCTTTTTTATGTTCTTTTTCTATTCATATTTCTTTTTTATGTTCTTTTTCTATTCATATTTCTTTTTTATGTTCTTTTTCTATTCATATTTCTTTGTTTATTTCTGTTTAAACTCTTCTTCCTCTTTTGTTTTTCTATCTAGTATTTTCTTTTTGTTCTCTTCCTTTAATAGTTTTTTTAATTATATTTCCAGTACTCCAACTCTAACAACGTCTGGAAATTGATTTTTTTACGAGATTTTCTTTCTTTTTTTACATATGACTGGGTGGGCCAAATCACACTATCAGCAAAGGCTGATTGTGTTTGTTATATACATAATAGCTTTAAATGTGCCAGAGATCGAACATATCTGGTTTAGGATGAGATGCTTCTCGAAGTTAACATACCTCTTTAATTGACTGCTTGTTTGCCAGTCCGATAACCGGCCACGTACTGTTTTATTTCGTTTTGATTAAATTTAATACAAAACAATTATCTCAATTAATTTTCCATAGTTTTCTAGTATGCAAAACCACTCAGAAACACTAAAACAACAACATTTTAAGTTGATGAAATAGCTACATACCTTGTGACACTCGTTCAGATACAATATTGTGAGCGATACGAAAACATTCCATGTGACTACTGAAACCACATTAGACTGTACAATGACATTTCCCTAAATTTTAAAAGACTTTGATTGAAGGTGCTTTTAAAAACATAATTATATGTTCTTAATTTTAAATATTTTTTTCCATGTGGTCGGTAACTGGTACATAGTCGGTAACTGGTCTGGTACGTAGTCGGTAACTGGTCTGGTACGTAGTCGGTAACTGGTACGTAGTATCTGGTACCTTTACCCTATGAGTCATTGCGACGTTATGAAATCAAAATAAAGATAATGTTAAACTGCTATATCAAGAGACTATATATAAAAAAATGAGATTATTTTGACATTTCAAGTACATCAGATACTCCGAGATTGGACTAGAGGTTCTGCAATTTCCGGAAAATATTACTCACTCTTATCAATCTTAAATAGTATTTTCCTTTTTTACTTTTTTTCCTATACTTCCCCCAAAAAACAAGAGATTAAATGTGAAATGAATTTGCCTGTAAACGTTTGTCTTTTGATTTTGTCTTCTTGATATTTTTAGGAAAAAATTTCTTAAAAATGTAATAAATGAGTTGTTTTTTACCCTAAAATGCTTAATTAAATATATAAACTTTTATTTATCAAAAGTCTCTTTATAAAACTGGGATTATTTCTGTATATCAAGTACATCAGAGACTATATGATTAGACAATGGTTCTGAAACTTCTGGAAAATATTTTTTATTCATATCAATCTTAAATCGTATTTCCTTTTTTTTGCACTCTTAAAAAACAAGAAACAAAATTTTTTGAATGTGAAATGAATTTGCCTGTAAATGTTTGTCTTTTAATCTTGCCTTCTAGATATTTTTAGGCATATTTTGCTTTAAAATATAATAAATAAGACGATTTCACCCCCAGAATGCTTAATTTTAACCTGTTAGAGTAAAATACGGGGCTTTTATGACGTAATATTCTTGTTTTTGTCATTTTTCTATAGAGGGGAGAAAAACACTTATTTCTTGTCTACTGTAATCTTCAGCCTTCTGGGGATATTGAAGATCTGCAAACGTATCAGTCAACATGTAGTGGAATTAACAGCGCATTCATCAGGGGGGACACTTTAATTCCACAGCAACGTTGATAACATGGGTAAAAATATAATCAACAGTACGACTTAAACGAACATTTCAACTTTTATCGCCAAGCCTAAATTGAGCATAATGCCAATACAGCCCATCTACTTGCCAAATTGTAAAGAAATAACCCTACTTGCCGTCTATTCACTAATCGTACTGTTAACTATAAATACACCCATAATACATTATAAAATAATATGGATAATATGAGGATTGCTTTTAATATGAGCCTGATATTAATGGGAAAATGAGTTAAAAACTGATTTGCTTTCGCTTCTGTTTCTAGATTCAAATCAAATCAATTCACGTAATAACATAGCTTCGGCTTAGAAGTAAAACCACGTATATTTAAACTAAAGATTTACCAGTCGTTGTTGGCGAGAAATCAAAGGTCAATGTTTTTCCCTCTTTGGATCGCAGCACCAAGATCATTCACATTTAGAAGTTAGTCTTTTTTTTGTCGCCTTCAACTACGTCCGGTATTGGTCTAAATATACGTGGTTTAACTTTTAAACGGACGGTATATGATTATTTAATTTTAATTTTTGCGATTGTATAGGCAAAATTATAAAAAATCAAATTCTTGTTAATTTTAAAGGCAATGTTAGTAGTTAATTTTACAGGATATGGCCCAAGTTGTTTGCAAATTCCTCACACAATCCAATAGTTAAAGCGTTACAGTGCTTTTCTATGATACAAACACAGCCTACCAATTTAAGATATAAACTAGAAGACACATTTGAAACCATTTTTAATAAGAATATGCAGAAGTACATAGTGTATTTTATGACTTTTTTACTAACTCACAAAGCGCGTATTTTTAATTATCCAAAGAGAACAATTTCAACAATACATGCCGAGATGCATGTCAAAGTGTGAAACTTATTAGCAAAACAATTCGGAAGATGTCAAATTTTTTATATAAAATTGGTAAAACTGTGAATGCACGCCCCCGAAGCACTTTAGCCAAAGTAAAAATACAATTGGTAAAAAAGAGAGAAAACAATGTTTCTATGACTAAAATTGAGTTTTTAAATTTTGAAATACATTCATTTAATGGTTTGGAAAGATTAAATTCTTTACAAGAACAAAGAGGATTGGTATATTTTAAATATGTTGACAATACGAGAAATATCTTTATTGTGTTATAGTAGTAAAAAAGTACAATAATAGACTAATTTCAATTTCATTTCAGTTTACTTATAGTTGCTCAAAACACCTATAATATTATCTAAATCTTACAGAAAATCGAATTTCCAACGTTTTTAGTAAAAGTTATAATTTTAGACGAAACATTTTTTTCTTCCATTATTACAAAAAACGACCAACTGACTCTTTTAAAGTGAGGAGTTTAGGTCAAATGATACACAATATGTTTAACAAAATATTTAGAACTGTTGGGTGAACATTAAAAGGCGAATAATTACAGCAAATTAGAAACTAATTTGCACTAAAAGTTATTTTTAGAGTTCATTTTTTTCTTAAAGTATCCAAAGGCATGTGCTTTGATAAATTTGCGAATTTTCACTCTGTAAAGTAATAAATGTCAGAGTATTTTGACAACTTACCTCTCACCATCCAAATAAAGACATTGTTATATAACATTACAACACTACGAATTCTATCCACTAAGGGGTCACAGTTTTACAAATTTTTAAAAAAAATTAAAATCTTCCAAATTCTTTTTTCGCCTGTTATTGTACATTAAGTAATATTTTTTGTGTAAATATTCGCAATATCGTGTAGAAAAAGTGATATTGCCGCAGAATTGATAGTTTCGTTGAAATCTGTTTATTATTGCACCCTTAAGCGCTGTATTTAAAAATAAGGTTGTTAATCATTTAAAATAAAAACAAGAGAAGTTATAAATGGTTATAATTGGCTTTCATGAAAATTTTAAAAAGATGTCATTTGCCAATCTATATCAAATTTGGAAACAAAACATAAAAAGCCAACATCTCTAGCTAAAATAAATTTTCGTTAAAAGCTATAGAGTTTTAATTTAGAGTTTTATCTAAACATTTGAAGTTTTAATTTGGAGTTGGTAAAAAGAAAAATTGCAAATTTTAAAGATGCTGATTGTTATGGGTCAGTAGAGAAAAGGGAATATTTTAGTCGAATAAATGAGGTATTGTAGTACAAAATTACCTAGATACCGAAATACTAGATACTAAATTTGTAAAACATGTAATTTTGCCAATTTATATCAAATTTGGAAAAAATATAAAAAGCCGACATCTCTAGCTAAAATAAATTTTCAGTAAAAGCTATTGAGTTTTAATTTAAAGTTTTATCTAAAAATTCGAAGTTTTAATTTGGAGTTGGTAAAAAGAAATATTGCAAATTTTAAAGATGCTGAGTGTTATGGGTGAGTAGAGAAAAGGGGATATTTTAGCCGAATAGATAAGGTATTGTAGTACAAAATTACCTAGATACCTAAATACTAGATACTAAATTTGTAAAACATGTCATTTGCCAATCTATATCAAATTTGGAAAAAATATAAAAAGCCAACATCTAAACAGCTAAAATAAATTTTCAGTAAAAGCTATAGAGTTTTAATTTAGAGTTCCATCGAAAACATTTAAATTTTAATTTGGAATTGGAAAAAAGAAATATTGAAACTTTTATAGATGTTGAGTGTTATATTTGAGTAGAGAAGAGGGAATGTTTTAACAAAATGCGTGAGGTATTGTAATTAAAAATCAGTTAGATATCTGAATACTAGATACCGAATTTTTCAAACATGTCATTTGCCAATATATATCAAATTTGGAAAAAAAAATATTAAAAGCCAACATCTCTAGCTAAAATAAATGTTTATTAAAATATATAGAGTTTTTAAACTTTAAAGCTTTAAAGTTTTAATTTAGAGTTGGAAAAAAGAAATATTGCAACTTTTATAGATGCTGAGTGTTATATTTGAGTAGAGAAGAGGGGATGTTTTAGCCCAATGTGTGAGGTATTGTACTTCAAAATAATACCTGAATATAAAATACTGAATACTGTAGATACCTGAATATTAAATACTGAATTTTTAAAGCTTATAATTTGCCAATTTATATCAAATTCGGAAGAAATTTAAATAGCCACTCTGTATGATATATAAAATGTTATGTTTTAGTAGAGAAAAGGAGATTTTTAGCCGAATAGATGAGGTTTTGTAGTTCAAAATGAGCTACATACCTGAATACCAACTACATGTCCTCTTAACAAGTTCAACTTTAAATTATTTCAAAATAAATAAAACACAATTTAGTCAAATAAAATTGTTAGATTCGCGTGGAATTTTTTTTACGTGTGGGAAAGTAATAAGTTAACCACAGCCAATAATCAAAAATCAAAATATCAACATATGACTTTATCAAAAATCGAAACTCTAAAAAGAAGTTATGATTTATTTACGCAATGTAATTAGAATTAAATAGGCACTTTTTAGTCCGATTATTGAAAGACTATTAAGAATAATAAAGCCAAAATGGGTAAAAAAAGTTTCATACTTCCAGAATTATATTGCAATAAAAAATTGTTCTGAAAGTGTCCACCAAGATGAAAACTGGTGATGCATATACAGTTAAAATCAGTAATAAAAACTTGTGTTAAACTAGGTTACAAAACCTTTATTGATACTCAATTTCAAGTAGGGTTCGATATGTTGCCCTTGAATCTCTTCCATAAACTTGATTCTACGAACACCATTTCAACTGCAGACCGCACATTAGCACCTTATATACGAATCTAATGATGTCAACTAGCTGATATTTGAAAAAAAAAATTGTTTACAGCGACAATTTTCACACTGGTGGTTTCTTTTAGAACTAATATTTTTTCGCTATTGAATTCTTTCGGTTTGACGCAAGTATGTCCCTCAAATTTTGGTTTCATTACCCTCAATAGTTTTTCAGTAATCGCTCTCCAAACGTCTGCCATCTTCTATTTGCGCATGTTCCTTGAAGGTAGGTATTTGGAAAATACCTATCTTAAAAATAATAAAATTTCAAAGCAAATCATGCGGATAGTTCACATTTGCCACCTTGAAACCAAGAATTATTTTTTAAACATACTTTTTCACATCTATGTATATATATATAAAAATAAGATAATTAAAATATAGAAAGTTTCGCATTTCTTTGTGCTATTCTATTTGTCCAAATCTTACATTCCCATTTCATAGATAATGGAAATTTCAAAGTTATTTAAATTACAGATAACAAAGTCAAATGTAAGTAAATTCCGCGTTAAACGATTAACAAATCACATATGTTAAATTTCTTTTACATTAAATTTTATTTAGATCCCCACAAAATGAAAATTTTCGGTAATGAAATAAAAAAAACAGAAGAAAACATTTAAAATATTATTGTTTTGTGCTTAATTTGAAGGAATTGAAAAAATTCTTATAGAAATAAATTTTTGTATTTGACTCGCTCCATTCCAAAACGTATGTTGTCTATTTTGGATAACATGACCATCACATTTTTAATTTTTTCGTATTAGATTTTATATCTACACCTGGAATTAAGCAAAGTATGTTGTTTAATGTCGTTGCGGTAATAATTGTAGTGGTTGTAATCGTGGAGAGGACATTCATCTTTCTATATGCTATCTATCTCTAGCACTTCCGAAATATCATTCCACTTGTCCAGTGTTTACACCTTACAACCAACCAGAGATATTCAGCATTTGAGACCCTTTGTAAGGAGCAGCCGATTCCGATAAACACGGACTCAAGAGAACCGATTCCTAGTCTTAAATCTCAAAGGAGAGAGACGTTTCTCACGTTGCTCAATTTCTTTATAATTGAAATGCTTCCAATTTACCCTTAAATGTTTACACCTCACAAACAATCAGAGATCTTCAGCATTTGTGGCCCTTTGTAAGGAGCGCCAGATTCCGAGAAACAAGGACACGAGAGAACCGATTTCTATACTTGAATATCAGTGGAGGATGATGTTTCTCACGCTGCTCAATTTCTTTATTATCGTAATGCTTCTAATTTAGCCTTAGTCAATCTTCAATTGTTACGCCTACACCATTACATTTATTTGTTATCTAACTTTCATGGCGATCATCAACCTTAAAATTCCAACCTTCTCATATTAAGGAGTTAACAAAAGCGTGGCCGCAGACCCTTAATTTACATAGGCTCCAGCAATGTGTAAAATAACATGCTTTGCTGAATTGCAGGAGTAGAAATAAAATGTAATACAAAAAATATTGTGATGGGATTGTTCTCCTAAATGGGCAAGAAACGTTTCGGAATTGGGCAACTCATATAAATATTGATACTGTTTCAACAAAATAAATGTTCAGAATAAAATGTAACCATTAAAAACTTGATATATTTGAAAATCATTTTAAAATGCTTATGTTAAAGGGAAAAAATATTGAAAATTTATATTGTTTGTTTAACGATACCATTTAACGATAAATTATCCTTAATAGTACTTAGAATTAATAAATAAGGAGTAGTTTTAAAATTGTATGTTCTAAGTTAACAAGTCTTGTAATGAAATGCCTTAATATAATAATATGTACTTAATAAATTAACTAATATTTTCGATTTGCATCCGAAAAAAAATCATTGTTGTTTTGCATAGTATTATGACTTTTTAAACTTACTTGGAACTGGATTGCTGGCTGAAAAAATAAGGACTTAAAAATAGGGCATCTTTTATATTAAAGAACTAACAAAATAGTATAAAATCCTTAATAAAACTTTTTTAAAAAATACTTCTTTATTCATTATTTTTTAACTTAAATGAAACGCGCATCCATAAATCTCAATTTCGACCAATTAATCGTCAATTTTTAATGACGGAAGGAATCACATTTTTGACATTACCATTGCAAGACTTTTATAGACGTCCTTGTTCACCTCTCCTATTCTTCAAACCTAGCTTCTGCCAAAATCCATGATATAAAATCCTTTACGAAGGGACAAATGAGTCGTAAAATTGCAAACTCTATAACCGCCTTCCAGATTTTTTTTTACAAAAGTATAAAAAATACTTTGTAGAGTTTAATTTTCAAGCTAACTAAAATTTGAAATTTTCACGCAAAAGTTCGCTCTGATTTCGATTATATACCACTCTTTCTTTACCTACAGTTTCTTTGAATGTAATAAAATGCCTATGATTTATTCTTAGCAGTATAAGAAACTTACCCGCTCCTTGCATTTGTTGCATTCCTGCGCCAGCACCCCCTAACCAAAATAAATTAAGAATTAACATATCAAATTCTTCGTAATATGTAGGGGAAAATTTACAACGATTTAAATTATTTGAAAATATTTTCATTTTGTTTTTTGTCAAAGTTTTAAATGTCTATGATATAATGGCATAAATATTCCAAACTTGCCTGCTCCTTGCATTTGTTGCATTCCTGCGCCAGCACCCCCTAACCAAAAAAGTAATTAAGAATTAACATATCAGATGCTTTGCAATGTGTAGTAAAAAATTGTCAACAAATCAAATGATTTGAAAATATTTTCATTTAGTTATTAGTCAAAGTATCAAATGTCTATGATATCATGGCATAAATATTCCAAACTTGCCTGCTCCTTGCATTTGTTGCATTCCTGCGCCAGCACCCCCTAACAAAAAAAAATGTTTGAGAATTAACATATAAAATTCTTTGCTATGTGTAGTGAAACTTTTACAACAAATCAAATGATTTGAAAATATTTTCATTTAGTTTTTAGTCAAAGTATCAAATGTCTATGATAGCATGGCATAAATATTCCAAACTTGCCTGCTCCTTGCATTTGTTGCATTCCTCCGTCATAACCCCCTAACCAAAAAAAAATATTTAAGAATTAACATATAAAAATTCTTCGCAATGTGCAGCGAAAAATTTATTACAAATCAAATGATTTGAAAATATTTTCATTCAGTTTTTAGTCAAAGTATCAAATGTATATGATATAATGGCATAAAAGTTCGAAACTTGCCTGCTCCTTGCATTTGTTGCATTCCTGCGCCAGCACCTCCTAATAAAAAAAAATATTTAAGAATTAACATATCAAATTCTTCGCAATGTGTAGTGAAAGTACAACAAATCAAATGATTTGAAAATATTTTCATTTAGTTTTTAGTCAAAATATCAAATGTCTATGATATCATGGCATAAATATTCCAAACTTGCCTGCTCCTTGCATTTGTTGCATTCCTCCGTCATAACCACCTAACCCAAAAAAAAATATTTAAGAATTAACATATAAAAATTCTTTGCAATGTGCAGCGAAAAATTTATTACAAATCAAATAATTTGAAAATATTTTCATTAAGTTTTTAATCAAAGTAACAAATGTAATGGCATAAATGTTCGAAACTTGCCTGCTCCTTGCATTTGTTGCATTCCTGCGCCAGCACCCCCTAACCAAATATATATTTGAGTATTAACATATCAAATTCTTCGCAATGTGTAGTGAAAAATTTACAACAAATCAAATGATTTAAAAATATTTTCATTTAGTTTTTTTTGTCAAAGTATCAAATGTCTGTGATAAAATGGCATAAATAGTCGAAACTTGCCTGCTCCTTGCATTTGTTGCATTCCTCCGCCATAACCCCCTAAACCAAAAAAAATATTTAAGAATTAACATATCAAAATTCTTTGCAATGTGTAGCGAAAAATGTATAACAAATCAAGTTATTTGAAAATATTTTCATTTAATGTTTAGTATCAAAGTATCAAATGTCTATGATATAATGGCATAAGATAAGGATTTAAAACTTGCCTGCTCCTTGCATTTGTTGCAAATCGCGTGCACCACGTCCTATGCAAAAAAAAACATATAAAAAATTAATATATTTTTTTTAACTTCAATTGCAAAACTTGCTAAGGCTCAAAGTCATTTGACTTTTTTATTAAATTAAACATTTTAGTATTTTCTGAACGATATAAAGTTTTGTGGAATGCTAAGGTCCGTTTCCTATTAATTAAAACCTAATACTTTATGTTAATTAATAACTAACTAAAACCAATTTGGTTTCTTCTTAACCTTTGATTTTAACTCCAGTGTAGAACCAAAGTAGTTATCGTAATTTACCCGCTGCTTTCCCAATCATTTCATTGTCATATTTGTATAAATAAGTCTTTCGCCTTTGCATTTCTACCTAATAATTACACTTTTGATTTAGTTTTGAAATTTAGTGTTTAATGATATCAGTTTTCAAACTTAAGGTAGGAAACATTTTCTCTCTTTTTTTCTTCTGCAGCGTTGCATTTTTCCTCCGAGTCTCTGGATTGGTTGGTGGATTGAATTAACCAAACTACCAATCCAATGTTTCGGAGGAAAAAACCATTCTTATATTATCCTTAAATCACCTTGCAATTGATTTATCTGTTCCTCAGAATTCACAGTCCCCATAATATTTCAATCCTCTACAAAGTTGCTGACCTTGTCCTGAATCTCCCAACTATCAATAAAATCAATACTATCAATAAAATAATAAATAAAAGAGGACTTAAGACAGAACCCTGTGACACTTCACTGTGAGTAAAGATCATATGGTATAATCATATGTTTTCAAAACTTACCCCCTCTTTGCATTTGTTGCATTCCATCATCTAAGCAAAATAGATTTTAAAAAATGTTATATTTTTATCAAATATTCTGCAGTTAATTTACTGAGCTAAACAATTTATGTATAAAAACTTTTGTCAACTTATTCTATAGTCATGTTTCCTTTACCTCTATACTTAAATTGTTTTAAATTATAAAGTCACTAGCATCACCATGACTATACATTGACAACTGCAGAAATTCCGTTCAGTTATTTTCTCCATTAGTGAATATACCACTGTAATGTTTGATATAAACATACATTACTTAGAAATTACCATATATAGTCTTACATTTACTCTCACTATATAATATACATCTCAACGTGGTAAGGGATTTGGTATGAGCTATTAAGCTCACGTATTCCTTAAGCCTTAAGTTTGAAGAATGCCATTAGCGGCATCTTGAACGCCTTAAGGCATAAGGCGTTCAAGATACTGCTAATGGCATTCTTCAAAGTTTAAAGTGCTATCTGACCACTAGAGGTCGCTCGCATTTCTAGTAAAAGTTGTAGCGTTTAAGTGAGGTTTGATAGTATTTGAGTGTGATGGTATTTGAGTGTGATGGGCATTAAAGTGAGGTGTGATGGGTAATTAAGTAAGGTGTGCAAGTACTTGAGTGTGATGGGTAATTAAGTAAGGTGTGCAAGTACTTGAGTGTGATGGGTATTTAAGTGGGGTGTGATGATATTTGAGAATTATGGGTACTTAAGTGAGGTGTGATGGTATTTGAGTATGATGGGAACTTAAGTGAAGTGCTAGTACTTGAGTGTGATGGGTACTTAAGTGGGGTGTGATGGTATTTGAGTGTGTTGAGTACTACAGTTAGGTGTGATGGTATTTAAGTGTGATTGGTACTTAATTGAGGTGTGCTAGTACTTAAGTGGGGTATGAGGGTATTTGAGTGGGATGGGAACTTAATTAAGGTGTAAAGGTATTTGAGAGCGATGGGTACTTAAGTGATGTGTGACGGTATTTGAGTGGGATGGGTACTTAAGTGAGGATACTAGTACTTGAGTGTGATGATTACTTAAATGGGGTATGACGGTATTTGAGTGGGATGGGTACTTAAGTAAGTTATACCTCATTTAATCTCGGATAATAAAGTTTTCACAAAATTATATTTTTTTTTATTTGCTTTATTTTTATTTATTATTGCACGCTATATTTTTACCTAAGCAGAATATTAATTGCTTCTCTACATAAATTTTATATTAGATTTTTTTAAACAGTCAATAAAGTAAGAATCGTATACAATTATATTCGTTTATTGTGTCAGAAACACTGGATACGTTTTGATTCAACATTTGCTGATGGTAGTTAAGGGTAGACAGCAGTCCTCGATAGCGAAAATCAGTCGTATTTCATTCAACTTAAAATTGCCGCATATTATTTAAAATTTTATTTAAAAAAGTAATATAATCAATAAATAAATTTTTTTTATGATTATTACCCTTCAAAAATTTAGTTTTGTACAAACAATTTTAAGTAACATTTTTTTTAACACATGAAATTTTCAACTGGATAACATTTGGTTTGGTACACTTTTTAGAATAAATATACAATAACTTTACATAAACTTTTACCAAATGCATGTAAACACTCTAATTCAAACAGTTAACCTAATTTTTATACCCAATATTATTTGAAATATATATGACACAAAATTATTTTGCATGTACAAAAACTTATATTTTTTGCAATATAAAATGTCACATAAAGTATTTATTTTTCATAATTTAAGAAATATTTTAGGTTTACTATGCAAAACTTATGCATTTTTATTATTGTTAAAGAAACAATTAAATAAAAATCTTGAATAGAATTTGGGAGAAGTGTACCGATGTACTAAAAATATCAGTTTTGAGAAAAATACAAAAAACTTTTACTATTTAAAAATATTTATACATAACTAAATTGTGAAGTGTAATAATCAAAAATGTTTAATTATTTACTGTATTAATTTTTTTATTAAATATTAAATATTTTTTCAAGTTGGATGAATTACGATTGATTTTTGTTGTCTAGTTCTCCTGTCTCCCTTTAAAGCTTTATAAATAGGATACAGATTTAGATTCAATCTCTGGTTTATATGAAAATTACTAAACAAAATGATTTCTGTTCGCTTCTGTAAATTAGTTTCATCAAATTTTTTTTGTACCTTCATGATATTTCAACTACTTATACTAAAATTGTGATGGCCTGGTTCCAAAAATGCTATTTTAAAGTCTTCAAGTAGTTTACAAATAAAAATAGTAATTCGAATGACAAACAAACAAAAAATAAATAAATGCATAACGTACCTATGGATTGCAATTCTTGCATTTCATCTTCTGTACCAAAAATAAAACGTAAATAAAACAATTAAAAATATACTATACACAGAAAAATACAGATAAATAATTTTGTTTTGAGAAACAATTATCGTAATATTATCATTTATGTTACAGTATTTTGAGGGCTTAGATATTCCACATGTGTATCAAAGTTTTAATTTTTTAAAGTGCCTGTAAAAATTAAATGATTTAAAAAACTTCAGTATTAAAAAAAAAATAATGTATTGTTGATTATATATTTCATTTTTTAATTCATTAGTTATCTACTTTTTATTTATGTTTGTTTTGTGTTCTTTTAGCAGAAAGATGTCCACTATTTTTTTATTGTACTTTCTATGCTGTAATTGTGGTCATTGTAATTGAAAAATGTAAACTATTTACGTAATAATGTAGTATAATAAATATTCTGTACACATTCAAAGTGGCTGCATCAAACAATTATAGTTAATTTTCCACCACATTTGCAGTTGCTTATTCAATACATTAAATGTTGATTGTCTAGTATGTTTGTAGTTGATTATCCAATACATTAAATGTTGATTTTCAGTATGTTTGTAGTTGATTATCCAATACATTAAATGTTGATTGTCCAGTATATTTGTAGTTGATTACCCAATACATTAAATGTTGATTGTCCAGTATATTTATAGTTGATTATCCAATACATTAAATGTTGATTATCCAGTATATTTGTAGCTGATTATTCAATACATTAAATGTTGATTGTCCACTATATTTGTAGTTGATTATCCAATACATTAAATGTTGATTGTCCAGTATATTTGTAGTTGATTACCCAATACATTAAATGTTGATTGTCTATTATATTTATAGTTGATTATCCAATACATTAAATGTTGATTGTTCAGTATGTTTGTAGTTGATTGTTCAGTATGTTTGTAGTTGATTATCCAATACATTAAAAGTTGATTGTCCAGTATATTTGTAGTTGATTACCCAATACATTAAATGTTGATTGTCTATTATATTTATAGTTGATTATCCAATACATTAAATGTTGATTATCCAGTATATTTGTAGCTGATTATTCAATACATTAAATGTTGATTGTCCACTATATTTGTAGTTGATTATCCAATACATTAAATGTTGATTGTCCAGTATATTTGTAGTCGATAACAAAATCCCGATAGACAAAGTTATTTACAATTTTTATAATTTAAAAGTTTCATTGAAAAATATTAATAAGTTTTCGTGGAGGATTAAAAGGTATATTAGTTTCGCCCAGGACCAAGCGACAAAAGAGAGCAGCCATGATTATATTATATATCAATAATAGTATGAATGTACATGATTTTAAACATTTTCATAGGTAAATAGATACATTAAGGGTATACAGAGGACAAAACAACACACACTACTTTTGGCGATTTTCAATGATGCCGTGTTAAGTGACGTAAGCGTATCTCCACTCGGCATTAAATCGAGGAAATACGTCTAACGCGTTTGAATTTTAACATAGAAGAATGGACAATGGCTGTCTCTACGAAGGAACGGCTGTCTCTGCGAAGGAACGGCTGTCTCTGCGAAGGACTGGCTGTCTCTGCGAAGGAACGGCTGTCTTTGCAAAAGCGGAAATACGCTTTTTTCCCCTTGACACGGCAAAATTGCCAATTTATGAAAATTAATGATAAAATAAAAAATTATTTCACTTACCTAAACCTCTAGCTGTCAATTCAATAAGTTAATATATTTCATGTAGTTTAACAATTGCAAAAAAAAGGTGAAACGTTACTTACCGAAGGAATGTCGATACAATTGTATCACTTAACACGGCATCACCTTCAAATTTAACGCCACTTAAACATTCAAAGTTAACGCCATTTAGTAAACAAACACTACAGAAAAACAACAGTATTTTGGATTATATATAATTAATAAAAATAACATTCCTCGGACATCAGTCGGATATTTTCCGAATATTTCAAGCAGTTACTGTGCAAAAATTAATGGAAATTGGTCAATGTGTCTAGGATATTTAAGGAGAACATGATGTACCAGTACGAACATGATATTGCTATTTTATATATATTGCTGTTATACACACAGGAAACTTGCATACAAAGAACTTATTTGTATAAAGTTCAGTATTTTAATAACAGAATTGCTGTAATTTTCTTGAAAGAAAATTGTGCATTTATTTTCTTGAAAGAAAGTTGCTATTATTTTCTTGAAAGAAAATTGCTATTACTTTCTTGAAAGAAAATTGCTACTATTTTCTTAAAAGAAAATTGCATTTATTTTTTTGAAAGAAAATTGCATTTATTTTCTTGAAAGAAAATTGTATTTATTTTCTTGAAAGAAAATTGCATTTATTTTCTTAAAGGAAAATTGCTATCATTTTCTCGAAAGAAAATTGCATTTATTTCCTTGACGGAAAATTCCTATAATTTTCTTGAAGGAAAATTGCTATAATTTTCTCGAACGAAAATTGAATTTACTTTCTTGAAGTAATATTGCTTTTATTATCCTGAAAGAAAATCGTATTATAAAAACTTACCCATCCTCCGTGGAGGTGGTGGAGGAGGAGGTGGTGGAGGTGGTGGTGGTGGTGGAGGAGGAGGAGGAGGTGGAGGGGGTGGTGGAGGAGGAGGTGGTGGAGGTGGTGGTGGGGGAGGGGGTGGAGGAGGAGGCGGTGGAGGAGGTGGCGGTGGAGGAGGAGGAGGTGGCGGAGGTGGTAGAGGGGCTATAACAATTAAATAAATAATCAATACAATTCATGCATGTATGTACAATATAATACCCATACTAAAATCAATGTAAGCTTACTTAGCTTATTAAAGTATTATCAGTGCGCAGCATGTATAACGTAAATCCATCTGTGGAATATGAATGTGTATATCTGTCCACGTATATCCAGTTTTCCCGGCATATAACTTAATAATAACATAATAAGTAAAAAAAATATTTTGTTAAAAAAAGAATGTGCTGGACGCGGAGTAAAATTCTTGGAATTTAACATCCTCAATTTAATGAATTTAATTTTATATCATAATTACGTGCTTCAAAAATCTCAATTCAGCTTCGTCTATATAGAATTAGGCATTGTATAGAATGACATGGCAAAGTATATAAGGGATTAAAATAATTCCTTATTGGATACTATGTCTAAAAACGTCAGGCATTCTACGGAATGCCTGATTTTAATACTTTGTCGCTAACATGTGTATTAGAGTGACTAGGACTAGCCGCACACAACCATGAATCGGATTGCAATATTATTCAACTGAACAACTAAAAAATCAAATGCCAATTGCTGTTAAATATTTAGTTGCTTTTGATTCCAGGTTGCCAGGTCCTTTGTCGCAATCACCAAACTGAAGGGTAAGAATCGCCAAGCTCGTATTACCACAATACATACAAAACAGCCAAATTTTTTTTATTATTTGATAAAGCTGGGGTTTTTTTTCGAGCATGAATCCTATGTAGTAGAGAAATCATGACGTCACTCTCGCTAACATCAAAGTGAAGCCAACATGTATGACACAAGACACGTGGTTAAACCTTTGAGTACTGAAATATTTGAAGATTTTTATGCCCATGGGACGGATTTGGTGAGGTTCAATTGATCCCATTTTTGAACGACCCTACAACAAATTGTTTGCGATCAACACTCACTGGCGGGGGTGCCGCAAACATCAACGACTGCTTCTTAAATTCAGATGACGAGTCAGACTCGTCCACCGTAACTTCGCCCAAGTAAGCAGATGACGAGTCTCACTCGTCAAATATACCCAAACGGTTAACTACGTCATTCCATTCATAAATTTTCACTGTTACACATTTCCCGATTCAGAAGCCAATCGCGAGCATTTTATCATTCGTAATTTTGAAGAGAGGGCACGTGATATGGGCCTTCCGCTCTGAGATGTGGGCTTCACGATTATGACGTCATATTCTCTCTTCTACAGTTCATTCATTCTCGAAAGGTTTTTAAGGAACAGATATTTTTATCCAACTAAAAAATTTATAAGTAAATGGGTATAGCCAATAAAAACAGTAATTGTTTTTGGCTGAACAGTGTAGTATATATATATATATATATATATATATATATATATATATATATATATATATATATATATATATATATATATATATATATATATATATGTTAGTTTCCGGGTTATGATTTTGTGTAATGTGGAAACCGAGGAGACAAATAATTAGAGTGGATCTTATTCTGCTATTTAACTCTGTGATAGGGAGAGATTGTAATTTAATAATGCCAAAGGACCTGAAGTCGTGGATTCAAGTTATAAAAATCGCAATTCAATCGGAAGGGTAGAAAACATTATTTTTATAACAGAGTAATAGACTAATAAAATAACTTGCCTGACAATCCTGTTAATTCTTCAGGAGTAGGTAGTTTTAAAAAGAAATTGGATCGACATTAGGAATCGTTAAGATGTGTTAGACAGCACCAACCTTACTGGGCGCAGAACTTAATTGGTCGTCAATATTTCTATTTATAAGTGTTTTAAACGGTTTCCTTATGCAAAATTCCACTTTCAACTCAAGTCAAGCCCCATGATAACTGAAGTTTAAGCTCATTCGGCTATTCACACGCAGTGGCACCTAATTTTTACATAGAAATCGTATTAACAATCTCACCTGCCATTTGCATTTGCTGCACTTGTTGGCCTATAGGAGAAAGTATTATTTAAAAAAATTAATAAAGAAATGTAAACATGTTATAAATGAATTAAAAAATAACAGTTTACACTTTTTGGTAAATTTATACATGTGTTTACAGTGTTACGTGTAAATGTCTACATGTATTTACGACGTTACAATAAAATTTTTACATGTGTTTACAATGTTACATGTAAATTTTGACATGTGTTTACGATGTTACATGTAAAATTTTGCATTTGTTTAAAAAGTTACATGTTAATTTTGACATGTGTTTCAATGTGACTTGTAAAATTTTACATGCGTTTACAATGTTAGATGTAAACTTTTACATGTGTTTACAATGTGACATGTAAATGTATACATGTATTTACAATGTTACATGTAAAATTTTGCATTTGTTTACAATGTAACATGTTAGTTTTGACATGTGTTTCAATGTGACATGTAAAATTTTACATGTGTTTACAATGTGACATGTAAACTTTCACATGTGTTTATAATGTGACATGTAAATGTCTACATGTATTTACAATGTTACATGTAAATTTTTACATTTGTTTACAATGTTACATGTTAATTTTGACATGTGTTTCAATGTGACATGTAAAACTTTACATGTGTTTACAATGCAACATGTAAACTTTCACATGTGTTTACAATGTGACATGTAAATGTTTACATGTGTTTACAATGTGACATGTAAACTTTTACATGTGTTTACAACGTGACATGTAAACTTTCACATGTGTTTAGAATGTGACATGTAAATGTTTACATGTGTTTACAATGTTATATGTAAATTTTTACATGTATTTACGATGTTATATGTAAAATTTTGCATTTGTTTACAATGTTAGATGTTAATTTTGACATGTGTTTCAATGTGACTTGTATAATTTTACATGCGTTTACAATGTTAGATGTAAACTTTCACATGTGTTTATAATGTGACATGTAAATGTCTACATGTATTTACAATGTTACATGTACATTTTTACATTTGGTTACAATGTTACATGTTAATTTTGACATCAGTTTTAATGGGACATGGACTTTTTGATCAATGTATACGTACTTTATAAATGTAGTACACATTATAAACAAACTGATTTTTCTATTGCTGATGTCATGACACGTAATTAATCATTAGCGAAAGAAAGTCTAACTTACTACTCTCCTCCACAGATTCTAATCTTCTCCCTTCCGAAACTGAAAAATTTCAAAAATAATTACAGAAATGCTGTAGATTATCAGGAAAGAATTGCCCATGCCAAGCTAAATGCAAGAAACCCTCAAAATATCAATAATTGTTTTTAAAAAATATTAAACAGAATATTAGATTCAAACAACACAGCTCCATTATTATAATTAACATTATGAATACTATTAGGCTTCGTGCCTCGCCCTACCATTATTTATTATTTTCCACTTTATTTGCATGTTTTTCCTGCGTTTTAGCTCAATTTCTAACATCGGTAATTTGTTTTGGATATAATTGATGTTAAGCTTACAATAATATTCCATACCAAAAATGTTTAATTTAATGACAAATGACGTCAGACAGACGGAGTTTATAGGAATCCAGTTTTCAAAACAGCCAAGAGATGGCGCCATCTCAATTTTCCGTTTGCTTACAGTTTTGATACGTTTTTAAAAACTTCTTTTTTGTTAATATAATAAGACTTATATTTTTCCTAATTTAAGTGGACATCATTGAAATAATTATTCACCAATAAATGTAAGGGTTAATCGCCAAAATGGGTTACATGATGAAAAAATACAAATACGGACGCAACTGATTTTTGTAACTGATGTTGTCATTCAGCGTAGAGAAAAACATCGTTTTTCATATATATATATATATATATATATATATATATATATATATATATATATAAGGTGTGCTCGCTCTTGCGCTTTCTGACGGAAGGCGGGGAAAGCAAATTTTGACGTAATAGTGAAACCTACCTCCGCCTTCTGTGGGCGTGTCTAATGATCTCGTTTGTACAGTCGTTTTTGGAGTCTACAGAGCAAACTTAATTTAACAAGAATTCTTGTTTGTAACTAATCATGAATTTATATAAAAGAAAACAGTTAAAATTTGCTTCAAAAAACAATTTGAATCGATTTGCAGAGTGGTTTAGTTATTAAAATATCTCTAAATTAATTGCAGCCAATTTGAACAAATGGTTCGTGACGTGCTGCCATCTATTCGTTTTTTTGTGTGAACTATTTAAAAATGATATTCGCTAATTTTATTTAGAATTTGCTGAATTTTAAGAGTTTAAATTATATTTTAAGGATTGCATTTAGTATGTAAAAATTGCAAAAGCTTTTCTTAATAAATTAGGCTTTTAAAATAATATTAGCTGCCACGAGAGCATGTTCATGAATTTTGAAGGAGTAAAATCATCCGATCCATTGCATTTGTATTGGACATATTAAATGAGTTACAATTTCAATCAAATAAAATACGGGGACATAACAAAACAAGGGAGGATTCGTAGTGAAGCTACTTGAACACAATTATTTACAGATATTTACATTATTTTGCTAATTAAAAATTAAATCAGCAGTTGTTACCCAACCGGGGATCGAACCTAAGTAGCAATGCTTGAAACACACAGCCAATGAGAATGATCAAAAACCCATAGTAAGGCGGAGCAAAAATGTGCTTTCCTTGCCCACTTTCAAAAAGCGAAAAACGAGCACACCTATATATAGTCTCCACTATCCTTGATTGATAATGACCAAAAAAACAACTTACCCATTTTTTGCTGTATTCCTCCGCCGTCACCTCCTTCTACATATCAAAATCCCATATTCATTTTAATATAAAATATCAAATAAATAACCATGCATAAAATACCATAAATTAATTAAAACGTAGAAGTATTAATTTATAAATAATAATAACATTAGCATGACTTAAAATATCGTGTTGTTGTTACTTATTCTACACAGTCTAGAATATGCTAAACCAGGTCCACCAAATCATTCACTCTCAGAAAGTCCTTCACCAGGACCGGGTTCTTTTCAAGATCTTCCCGACTCGGCCGCAATCAAGACAGAATATGCTCGGGTGAAGCCCGGTACTTGCTCACATTTAGTGCACAGCATGAATGTCTTACAAACCCTGTCATAGGAGAGTGACCTAATATGTCCACTATTAAATCTTGTTAGGACGGTCTTTTGTTTCTTTCTCCCTTAAATTCCAATGCAGCCCCCGGATGGGTACCTCTGTAGCAATACGCCAATAATTGTTAATCATGAATTTTCTCTTAGAGGAAAGTTTCTTGAAAAATGAAAGCTTCCGAGGGAAACCCTGGGGACATAGTGCCAGCCTTGGCCAAGTCATCTGCAACATCATTGAAATACAGGTCTACATGTGAGGGAATCCACTGAATGTGGATTTCATTTCGTACCGACAACTTTATAAGCTCGATTTAAGACAATTTTTTTTTTAAATATCGTGAATCAAAGTATGTTGATTTCGCTATCATACTTTACAGTAAATCATATCCTGGATTCCAATAAGCAATACGCGATGTCAACCGTCGCAACGCATTCTTTCAACTCTTTGTGGCGCAGTATGGCCCCTGTGTTGCCCTTGCGCCAATAAAACCCAAGAAACAACAACAACAACTTTCAACTCTTTGCGAAGTATTTTTTATGTCCTTAATATGGAGGCATTTACCGTTCGCTGAGAAGAAGTGACCGGTAATTCTGCTGCGAAGTATATAAATTCCACGTACACAAGCTGCCTCAATACAATATGACGTACTAATGTTACTGAGTAAACCTGCCCCAATACAGTATGACGTACTACTCTTACTGTTACTGAGTAAAGCTGCCCCAATACAGTATGATGTACTACTGTTACTGAGTAAAGCTGCCCCAATACAGTATGACGTACTGCTGTTACTGAGTAAAGCTGCCCCAATACAGTAGGATGTACTACTGTTACTGAGTAAAGCTGCCCCAATACAGTATGATGTACTACTGTTACTGAGTAAAGCTGCCCCAATACAGTATGACGTACTGCTGTTACTGAGTAAAGCTGCCCCAATACAGTATGACGTACTACTTTTACTGTTACTGAGTAAAGCTGCCCCAACACAGTATGACGTACTACTGTTACTTGAACCCACATGCAATCTCTTACCTGGGACACGATATTAAAGGCTTAACGCCAAAACCTATTGAACCATTCACAGTACCGTTAGTATTAGGATTCGAATCGCCCAATTCCAAAAGCGTCTCTTGTCTATTTTGGAGAGAACATACCCATCACATTTTTAACTTTTTCGTATTAGATTTTGTATCTGCACCTGTAATTAAGCAAAGTATGTTGTTTAATGTTGTAGCCATTGTAATTGTGTGGAGTACATTCACCTTTCTTTTTGCCATCTTTTTCAAGCACCTCCCAAAGATCATTCCACTTGTCCAGTGTTTACACCTCACAACCAATCAGAGATCTTCAACATGTGAGACCCTTTGTAAGGAGCAGCCGATTCCGATAAACACGGGCTCAAAAAAACTGATTGCTAGACTTTTACCTCAAAAGAGAGAAACATTTCTCTCGCTTTATATAACAATAGTATATTGGTCATGGAAAGATTAGATCTGCTATATATATATTCACCGATATGGCAGTCCGTACCATAACTGAACATCCGCCAAGTTTTACTCTTTATAAATAATCTTTTTGTGCGGTCAGAGTGCTTATGTTAAAGGAGATCCGAGCCCCAAATTCGGAAAAAATTGCTAAATAGAGTTTTTTCATAAAACAATGCATACATAAGAAGGTGTGTAGAAAATTTCAAAACAATAAAATAAAAAGAACATACGTTGTTTTTAGATGTTTATATACCATTTGATGTTTAGATGTTTATCTACCTACATTTCGTCTGCGCCATTCGTCATTTCCTCAAAAATATTTTTTTTTACATTTTGGTCACGTTTAAAATGCTAAGGATTTGTAAATAATTAACTTAAAACTAAACTGTTAATAGTCTTTGAAGCTCTGGTATTTATTTAATAAACGTATGAATAGCTTTTTTAAATTAAGTTATAAATTATTTTTTAACGAATTATTAAACACAAAAATTTGAATATTTTTTGGTTGTAGAATTAAAATACTGCAAAAGTCTATTCATACGTCTGTAGTATATACTTTGACATTATTTAATCAATTCCAAAAAAAATTAAACATTAAAAATTGAAAGCGGAGTCGTTTTTTTTTAAAGTCTGTATAAGATTAAAAACGCAAAAATAATAGAAAAAATTTTTTTAAATATATTTTTGTTGTTTTGATTTTAGTGTTTAGAAAAAGATGTTCTAATAATATAAAAAAATGGTATTTCAAAATCCCTTAATAAGCAAATTAGGATTTGGGGATCGGGTCTCCCTTAAAAATAAAACAATAGCAGATATTGTTATTAGAAATACATACGGGCCTGCATCATTCCCTGCATTCCACCTGAAAAAATTAATTATAATACTCAGTATTTGAGATATTTCAATGTAAATTATCCACTTCTACTCTTGAAAATTATGATACTCAGTATTTCAATGTAAATTACCCACTTCTACTCTTGAAAATTATGATACTCAGTATTTCAGATATTTCAATGTAAATTATCCACTTCTACTCTTGAAAATTATGATACTCAGTATTTCAATGTAAATTACCCACTTCTACTCTTGAAAATTATGATACTCAGTATTTCAGATATTTCAATGTAAATTATCCACTTCTACTCTTGAAAATTATGATACTCAGTATTTCAATGTAAATTACCCACTTCTACTCTTGAAAATTATGATACTCAGTATTTCAATGTAAATTATCCACTTCTACTCTTGAAAATTATGATACTCAGTATTTCAGATATTTCAATGTAAATTATCCACTTCTACTCTTGAAAATTATGATACTCAATATTTCAGATATTTCAATGTAAATTATCCACTTCTACTCTTGAAAATTATGATACTCAGTATTTCAGATATTTCAATGTAAATTATCCACTTCTAGTCTTGAAATAGAAGTAAATAGGGTTGGATCAGATTGGAAAACTATAGAACCAGTTTTTTATTCATGTAATTCTATGTCAACCTGCCACCAAATCTATAAGTTATTTTCAATTTCTGTATGGAAAACAAACTCTGCAGGATTCTAGCTATAATACTTATTTTAATCGATTAGCATTTGATCCAAAGGTACAAATGACATTTATGATCCAAAGGTATTTATTTGCTGTTAGTCGCTTGAGCAACATTGTTACATGTGGAAAGGAGTTGATTTAATTTTTTTTTCAACTCTTTCTCTCTCTTTCAGATTTTACTTTCTTTGGACTCTGAAAGTTTTTGTTGACAGAACACAGACATAAACAAGGGATTTAAGCTAATTGAACGATGTTGTAGCATATTTATGAGAAAATATAACAAAGATCATAAGTACATATGTGTTATTCGTACAAATTTGTCCAAAAATTTGCAGGATAATGCGATTTATTGTGATAAATATCGGGAGTAATATTTAGATCAATATAGAATAACAAATTTATCATTATTATATTAGCATATTACGCAATAATAATTACTGATTATGCATATCAGTGAAACGTTACAAATCTTCCTTTCACTTGTCTTTCGCACAACAAGAAGACGCCATTTCATACAGATATTGCAAAGCGAAATGGTCGACACAGACATGTTCAAACACGCGGCCATTGAAATAGCAAGGTGAGTGAAGAAGAGGCGAGGACAGATAGTGACGACAAACATGTGACTAAACTTCGGAGCCTTCGAGCATGGATCCTTTGTAGTAGAGGAGTCATGACGTCACTCACGCTAACATCAAAGTAAAGCCAACATGTATGCCCTCAGACATGTGGTTAATTACGTCATTCCATTAATAAATTTTCACTGTTACACATTTCCCAATTCATCAGCCAATCGCGAGAATTTTTTAATTCATAATTTTGAGGAGATGGCACGTGATATGGGCCTTTCGCTCTGAGATGTAGGCTTCACGATTATGACGTCATATTCTCTCTATTACAGACCATTCATGCTCAAAGTTCGGAGCCACGATAATAGGATTATCCTCTATCTACTTCCCATACTCTACGGTCCAGACCAGCGGTTCCCAATTAGAATTAAGCCACGGACCCTTAGCTAAAACTAAAATTGGACCGAGAATTCCTCACTGAAATTAGCTTATTTATTATTTGATATTGTTATTAGTTATTTACATTTTTCCACCAAAAAGCTTGACTTTACAAACACCTTTTGAATACTTGCCCATACTAACAATTATCAGAATATGCAGATCTCGATATTCTTCCTACTTATAATAAAAATTCCGATCTTGTCTATTGCGATTTCAAAACCCTCTATACTACACTTACCCTCTTGCATAGACATCAGGTAGACAGATTGGGATCGATTCCTGGTAAGACTTGGTTGTAATTGTTGAAATTTATTGAAAGTGATTTATAAAGACATTCTATGTAGGCTAGCAACTGCTCTTTTTATTAATTTTACTTATTTTTGAGTACTTGTCTTTTTCAAAAATGGAACTTATGTATTTCGGAGCTATGATAAGCATCGAATGTAATCAAAAATGAGTACATTTTAATTATTTTTAAATACCTATTTTAAACAATATGTTCTCAAACAGTAGATGTATTAAGTTATTTCACGATTGAACGAGCGTTGGACGCGTTCTACTAACACCAATTATTTGTGTAAGGTGTCTTTTTGTAATTAATCAATGCTATTCTTCAACTTTTACAATCCAAGTCGCACAAAGTTACCATTAAAGTGTAAAGCCAGTGGCTCTTCCACTTCGTAATTGATTATTTTCTTGTATTTTGTATAGTTTTATATATAAAGTTAATGGAGTGACCCAAGCACTTTAGTGGACACATTGTAAATAAATCCTAATTCTACTTTTAGAAACAAAAAAAGAGGAGTCCATTGTGTTTGCTAAGATCTTTATACTATACTTACCGCCATCCATACCCCCCTGCATAGCTTGCATTCCGCCCGCTCCTGAAATTAAGAAGTACATGTAAATCCGTTTATAAAAATTATTAGAATTTTTGAGGCGCCCAATCCCCAAAACGTCTGCTGTCCACTACGGACAGGAGCCTATCACATTTTTCAATCAAGTTCTTTTCGTATTACATATTATTTCTACAACTGGATTTAAGCAAAGTATGCTGTGTTAAAAAACATACATTCAAAGATCTAGTACGTGACACTTACCTCCTTGCATTGCTTGCATTCCTGAAATTATGAAGTACATGTAAATTCATTTCTATATACCTATAGCATAAAAAAACATTTAAAAATCAATATATCACTCATTTTAATTTATATTGTTGTAAACTTACCACCAGAAACTGGTACTGCCCAAGTTTTTTTCCAAGCTATAAACAAGAAAAACAGAATAAGTAGGATAAATAGAATAAAAAGGATAAATAGAATGAATGCTATAAATAGAATAAATAGGATAATAGAATAAATAGGATATATATAATAAATTAGACAAAAAAAATACTATAAATCGAATAAATAGGATACATAGAATAAATAGGATAAAGAGAATAAATACTATAAATCGAATAAATAGGATAATAGAATAAATATAATAAGTTGGCCAATAGAATAAGTTGGATAAATAGAATAAATACTATAAATAGAATAAACACTATAAATAGATTAAATATGATAAATATAATAAATAGGATAAATAGAATAAATAGTATAAATAGAATAAATAGGATAAATAGTATAAATAAGATAAAAACGAATGCGTACTATAAATAGAATAAATAGGATAAATACTAATAATAAAATAAATAAGATAAATAGAATAAATACTATAAATAGAATAAATAGGATAAATACTATAAATAGAATAAAAAGAATAAATAGGATAAAAAGAATAAATAAAATAAAAAGAATAAATAAGATAAAAAGAATAAATAGGATAAAAAGAATAAATACTATAAATATAATAAATAGGATAAATCGAATAAATAGGATAAATAGGATAAATAAGATAAATACTATAAAAAGAATAAATAGTATAAATAGAATAAATACTATAAATAGAATAAATAGGATAATAGAATAAATAGGATAATAGAATAAATAGGATAAATAAACTAGCATACGAGTAACGAAAGATGTTAATTAGAATTTACGGAATGAATATATGTACCCATTTTTTATAGTTTTTACTAGTTAAAACTAGTTGTAAATAAATTGAGTCTTCAAACTAGTTAATGCGTTACCAAAAGGTGTTTATGCAAAGAAAAAAATGCTTTGCAACTCTAAATGCCATGACAGTTTGCCTTGCGGAAACAAATAACAAAGTGGCTGTTTATAAAAAGTTTTTTAATAAAATAACAAACTTTTTAATTGCTTTTTGTCGTTTTCGATAGTTTTGTTTTCGAATAAGGAACAAAATATTTCCTGATAACTAATTGTAGATTTAGTCAATAAGTATTTTTTCCCTGTAAAAATAACATAGTTTTTATTTTCTGACTGCTGTTGAACACCCTTTTTGTATTCAAATATGGAATAAACATATTTGTTATAAATAATTCTTGTAGTTGTTGTTTATTTCATAAAATTTAAAATTTCAGTTATTACTAGTTGTAACTAACTACAACTAGTATATATATATATATATATATAAGAAGTTCTCAATACATCACTTAACAAAGCGATATTGTATTGTTCAGTGGTGTCTTAAACTAGCCTATAACTTCATTCAAAGTCATGGGCGTATCCTGCACAATTAATAAAAATTATTATCGTTTTGAAACTAGACAGCTCATACAAGCTTAGTCTATTGGAAACAATTTACTAAGCTTAGATCAATAGTAATTTTGAATTTTTTAATTCAAAGATTCCTCTGTTAAAAAAGCTGTGCTCTGATTTTGAATAATAAATTGAGAGCCCACCTGACGATTTTCTTTAACCAAATATTGTTTATTTCAAATAGTTTTCCGACTTATAAATATTTTGAATAGAATTTTTTAAATTAAAGTCACATGATTTTTAAATGTCTTGAAACTGAATAAATGTTTTCAACTTACCAACACTTGGTCCTGTCCACGAGGATTTCCAAGCTGCAATTATTAGGCAAAGTAAATAAAAACGAAAAATAAACGCAGGTAATTGATATTAGGTTTAATTATTCAACATTTAAAGCAATTAAAAAATTATATTATAAGTAAACGCTAAACTTTATATCGACGTTTCTAAAAAAATAATTAAACCTTAAGAAGCAGTTTTTTACTTAACATTCAATGGACTAGTTTATATTATGCATTTGTTTAATAAAATATTTTCACGGTAAACCTATTTTTTTTTCGTTTTTGCCAAACATTTCATACAAAATACTAGAAAAGTCATCCAGAACATCCGCAAAAATTAACGGTGTGTATACGGGATTGGTGCACGATAAATCTGATCGGGTTCCAAAGTCCCGCCGTCTATTGAAGGCGCTGGGTGCCAGTTGAGGTGTTTCTGTGGTATGTGGATCGATGAATAACGCAGAACAAGAAATTTATTTGTAAAACAACAAGTATATATAAGAAATAAACAGCGCCATCTAGACACAGAAATCATAACTAAAATATTTGCATATAACCAGATACTGTCTGATGCCAACAAACTCCCCCTTGGGTAGATGCAAAATTTAACATAAACAATCATCTTGATTGATAACCTTTTTCTAACAGACTTACTTCATTTAAAGTCCACAACAATTTATCTTCCGACACAGCTTTCGTACAAAAATCTGCTAACATTTCATTAGTTTTGCAGTGTTCTAGTTTAATCTTATTACTTTCAATTAAATCTCTAATAAAATGAAATTTCAAACATACATGTCTCGTTTTTACAGAAGATTTAGCAGCTTTGCACCAATCTATGGCGGCTTTATTATCACAATAAACAATAACTGGAAAATTAATATATTTAGAGCATTTTAACTCTTCAAATAGATTACATATCCAAATTAAATTCCTAGTAGCATCTGCAATAGCAAAAAGTTCAACTTCACATGTTGACAATCCTACACACTTTTGCTTGTTTGTTTTTCAAACTAACAAAGAGTTGCCAAGCATAATAACCGATCCACAGAATGACTTTCCTCCTTCAGCATTTCCCCAACTTGAATCAGCACTAACCTTTAGATCCCCAAGATTGTCGTCGTAAAATAAAATACGATCTTTGGTACCTTTTAAATATCTTAAAACCTTTTTAAGTAACAAAAAATTACGCTTTTCTGGTCTTTGATTATACTGAGATAAAAAACTTACAACAAAACTTAGATCAGGACGCGTGCGATTCGCAAGATAAGAAAGTTCACCTATTAATTATAAATACTTGGTTTGATCAATCTGCTCGTTTGTAGTGTCTAAACATCTGTCTTCAATTTTAGAGATTGGGAGTTTTACAGGTTTACAATCACTCATACCATGTTTTTCAAGAATAATTTCTATATAATCTTTTTGAGATAATCCTATTCCATTTTCGAATTTTTGTAGTTCTAATCCCAAAAATTTACCTTTTTCAGTTGTTTCATTAAGATCAAAATGTTCTCTTAATTTATGAATAATTTCATCTGAAATTTTTGGATTACTGCTAAAAATACCCAAATCGTCTACATATATACACATTGCAAAAAAAAAATTGTTCGGATCATCTAAAATAAAGATACAATTATCAGCAGCGAGTTGTTTAAGTCCGACTTCTAATAATACAGTTTTTAGTTTTAAATTCCATTTTCTACCAGATTGCGGTAAACCGTAAATACTGCGTTTAAGTTTACAAACTTTGTTTTTTCCGTAATTATTTTCAAAACCTGGCGGAACAGTCATATACACGGTTTCCTTCAAATCACTATACAGATAAGCTGTTTTAACGTTAAAAAAAACGAATATCTAAATCAAGCTTTGCAGCTAAAGCGACTAATAATCTAAAAGATTCGATATTTACTACGGGAGAATACGATTCGTCATAGTTTAGATTTTTGATTTGATTAAATCCTGCTGCAACAAGACGCGCTTTATACTTAACACAATTTTGATATTGTTTAAAGTTATAAACCCATTTACTTTTAATAGTTTTTACGTCATTTGGTTTATCCACTATTTCACATACGTTATATTGTTTTAATGATTTTAACTCGTCTTGCATTGCTTTAGCCAATCATTTGAGTTTTTATTGGACATAGCTTCATCGTAATTATTCGGTATATCCTGAGTAACTAAACACGTTAAGTTCGTTTTTAACCTTCTGATCTCCTTACCCCTTATTCTAACATTTATCGTTCTTCTTCTAAAACACGTTCGCGATTCAATTCCTGACTTTTAAGCTTAGTCATACCAAGAGGTCTACCACGTTTTTGTGTTTGGATTTTCTCTTCAGTTGGATATTCACCCAGATCTATATCTAAAAGTGGTTGATTTTGAACATCCCTTTTCGAATGTTCGGCTTCGGATTGCATTAACCCATCGTTAAAGTACGTCTCAATATCCCAATTATTATCAAACGATCGTTTCAACAAATTCGAACCTTTTAAGTTTTCATTAAATTTTACTGAGCGTTCTTCTATTACACAATCTTCCTCAACATTAAAAATTCGAAAAGCTTTCCTTTCTCGAGAATATCCCACCACAATACCAGTTTTACCAGGGATTTGTAATTTGTTGCGGTATACTTTTGGTGTGTGGTAATAAGCTACATAACCGAACACTTTCAAATATGAAATATTAGGCTTTCTTTTGAAAAATAATTCATACGGAGTTTTAAGTTTAGATTTTCTAGGGGTTAAATTTGTAACATGTGTACTACAAGCAATAGCTTCAGCCCAGAAAGTTAAAGAAAGTTTACTTCCGTAAATTAATGTTCTAGCACGATCCAAAAGAACTCTTACAGCTCTTTCACCTTTACCATTGCTGGGAGGATTTTAAGGAACTGTTTTTTCGTGAGTTATTCCACATTCATCAAAATAAGATTTTAGTTCATTATTAATGAATTCACCTCCATTATCAGATCGGAAACGTTTGATACGTTTATTTAAAAATTCTCGTATTTTGCTTTGAATAATTTAATCTTATCAATAGCTTCACTTTTAAGTTTTAAGAAATATGTGAAATACATTCCAGAATAATCATCTACTATAACAAGAAAATACTTAGAATTATTTAACGAATTTTCAGGCATAGGATCACATAAATCTATATGATTTAATTCTAAAACACATTTACTTTGTTCATAATGAATAGATTTATGAGGTTTGGAAGTAATTTTACTAATATCACATACTTCACAATCAAACTTTGCAACTTCATCAAGATTAGAAGTATTAATAGCAAGATTATCATGAATTAGCATTTTACACATATAATCATAATTCAAATGACATAGTCTTTCATGTCACAATTTACTTAAATTATCATTAACATAACTACATTAATCTTTAATAGATTTTTCAACATTAGGTTTCAAAATTATTTCTAAACGCTTATTAACTTTATTTGCTTTTAAAGCTTGTATACCTTGATTATCAATAACTAACATACAATTATGCTCAACAGGAATCTTGTAACCCTTTTCTAATAAAGTAGTTAAAGATAATAAATTAAATCTTAGTTCAGGTACATATAACACATCATGTATATCTGAATCATTGTTATTAAACTTAGCTTTTACAGTACCACTACCTTCCGATTTTATAGTAGAACCTATACCAGCTAACTGTATTTCACTATTATAACTATTAAATTCATTAAACCATTTACCATATGGCAACTGCAACTGCTGTCGATCAGCCATATATCTTTAGTTTTGTCCATTTCTTCATGGTCGTTGGATGCCGTCAGAGCGAAATTGGAGCGGCGGTTTCCCCTACTGGAACTTCTTCGGTCGGTGTGATCCGGTCTAATCTTCGATTCACTCGAATCACGGCGCAAGTTCTTAGGTTGTTTTTTCTGTTGGTTCTTTCTTGCGTAACAACTTTTCCATAAGTGTCCTTTTCTTTTACAAAAATGGCAAGTCTTTTCTAAATCTTTAACGGCGAATGCATTTTCCGTTCTTTTCCGGCTTGGGTTGGAATCTCGCTGGAACTGTTGTTCTTCCTCTCGTACGACTTCTAAAACATCTTCCATGGACTTGTCTCTTTGGGTCTTGATAATTTCTCAAGAATATTGAATATTTGAATATTTACCATTACGTCCACGAACAGCATGGAATACTAGTTCACGACTGGTAATTTGCAGTCCCAAACTAGCGCACTTCGTAGCTAATCCTCTTGCTCTAGCTATATAGTCGTTGGCGGATTCTGTTTCACCCATTTGCAAATTCTTCAATTCTTGACTAGAGTCAATTTTTCTATCTTCAATACCACCGGTACAATTGTCTTTAATTTTAGTCCACAATTCTTTGGCGTTCTGTTCAGAAGCATACTGAAGTAGGTATTCATCCGATAAAGACAACTTGATGTAAGAAACAGCGTCAGCGTTCTTCGAGTTCCATTCTGCATAACTTTTATCGTCTGCTGCAGGTTCAGCCACGTGCAGAACGTTGGAAAGTCCTCTTATCGATAAAGCGGCTTCTAACTTCACAGACCAAATGAAATAATTATTTCCAACAAGTGCAGGAACTATTGGCGTATTTTACTATCTGCATTAAACATTTTTAAAGCTTTCTATACGCAATAACCACGGACTACAATACCATAATGTTGTATGTGGATCGATAAATAACGCAGAACAAGAAATTTATTTGTAAAACAACAAGTATATATAAGAAATAAACAGCGCCATCTAGACACAGAAATCATAACTAAAATATTTGCATATAACCAGATACTGTCTGATGCCACCAGTTTCCTTGTCATATGACCATGGATCTAAAATAACGAGGTGCATGTATGAATGTGTATGTGTTCCCGGGTCTTTCCTTTTTGAGATAGACCCCGAACCGTCGCCAATAGCTCACTGTGCAGCTTTAGTGGGACGTTAATTAACCAAACCAACCATTTTTACACTACTCGTTATAGTATACTTTATAAGTGAAATCACTATATATTTACATGAATTAGTTTAATCTGCTTAATACTTACATTTAGATTGTCCAAAAGTACTAGCCTTAGAACCTTAAAAAATAGAATTTTTAAAAATTAATTTACACAATAAAATTTTAAATATTTAAAGAACGTTATGTTCGAATTGGACTCACCTTTTTTAACCACTTTAATGCCGCCTTGTACGGCTAAAAATTAAGAAATAATAAAATAGTTATAATAATCAGACATATATTAAATATTATAATAAATGTAAAATAAAACGTTGGACGTAAATAAAAATATTATAAAAAAATTCTTCTTTAAAATATTTCAAATGTAATCGGAAATCTTATAAAATAATTATTTTTTTAATCAATGAAAGTTTGGAAACAATAGTCTTGTTTTAATTTGAATAACAAATACATTTGATAAACTAGTTGTGTTTTATAAAATTAAAAGTATTGAAAATAATTTAGTGCATTGCACACATACCTTCTATTTAAAAAAAACGTAATTTTTTAAGAATTAAAATGGTTGGTTATGAAAGATGTGGGATTTTAGACGTTTTTTAATGGTGACTATAATTTTAATGGAAACTATAGTCTTAGACTATAGTCTTAAAGGAAACTATAGTCTTAATGGAGACTATAGTCTTAATGGAGACTATAGTCTTAATGGAAACTATAGTCTTACATTTAAAAAACAAGTTGTATTTTATAAAAATAAAAATATTGAAAATGATTTAGTGCATTGCACACATACCCTCTATTTAAAAAAACGTCATTATTTAAGAATTAAAATTGTTGGTTATGAAAGATGTGGGAGTTTAGACGTTTTTTAATTGTGACTATAGTTTTAATGGAAACTATAGTCTTAAACTATAGTCCTAATGGAAACTGTAGTCTTAAACTATAGTCTTAATGGAAACTATAGTCTTACATTTGATAAACTAGTTGTATTTTATAAAAATAAAAGTATTGAAAATGATTTAATGCATTGCACACATACCCTCTATTTAAAAAAAACGTCATTATTTTAGAATTAAAATGGTTGGTTATGAAAGATGTGGGATTTTATACGTTTTTTAATGGTGACTAAAGTTTTAATGGAAACTATAGTCTTAAACTATAGTCTTAATAGAAACTAAAGTCTTAAACTATAGTCTTAATGGAAACTATAGTCTTGTTTTAATTTTAATAACAAATACATTTTATAAACTAGTTGTATTTTATAAAAATAAAAGTATTGAAAATTATTTAGTGCATTGCACACATACCATCTATTTAAAAAAAATTTCATTTTTTAAGAATTAAAATGGTTGGTTATGAAAGATGTGGGATTTTAGACGTTTTTTAGTGGTAATCTATTTGTTGATCTATGAGTGTCATCAGATGGAAATTTTCGTATATAGCTTTCACGATAGGACATCGGTTTGGGAAAATAAAAATCTTTTTTAAAAATATGTCGCCGATTTTTTTTACGGAATGTGCCACTATAATTTATTTTACTAGTCGAGCAATGAACTGGATGCACATATTACTTTATAATTTAACAAAACTATAAATTAAATTCTATAGTTTATATATCACTGTGATTAATTAAATAATATTGTAAACAAATACAAAATTTCACTGCAAACTTTAAAATATGCCTAAAAATAAAAAAAATGCCTTTAAAATATGCCTAAAAGTCCCTTACCTGGCATACCAAAACCACCTGAAAATAAAAGAAAAAGTTAACCACATTTTTTAGGTTCCACAATAAAATATTAATAGCTAAATGCACAATAATTGTTTGTCCATTTTGTGGTCTACATAAAATATTAGTAGTAATGCAAAGGTGGAGACTATCTCTTGCTTCTTACTCAAACGTTATGCTATATCCCTTCCAAATAATAACTTTGCAATTCACCAAGTTTCGTAATTTCGCCAAGTTTTGTAAATTTAATAAAAATTGAACTTTGAATAAGAATTGTCTTGAAATTGGAGAAACATGCATTACTGAAAGTCTGATTACAAATAGAAAAAAAGAAGGAAATTAAATATTTAAAAAAAATTAACTCGTTTTAAAATTTGATGAATGTAACTGCGACTAGGAAATAGCATAGGAGTTTAAATAAGTATAATTATAACATCCGATAAATTGATTGGTGATTAGTGAAAAAGTCGTACATTTTAATTTCAATCTAACTTAAATTAGAATAATTTGATATAGTCACTATTAAATACTATTATTGCTACTATAAGTACATTGTTAAATATATATATATTTTGGTTTCACAGCCTGGCGAAATTTTAATAAAATTTCCGCATGACTGACTTGTTATTGGCCCGCCGATTTTATCACTCAAGTCACTGATGTTAGCATAATCGTCCGTTGCTTTAAGGAAAATTACGCTAGGGCAAGTCGGTTCGGTCTGGGGCTCAATGATCATAGGAACATCAGGTTCGGGAAGAATGCCGCTGGACCCGTGACATCCGCAATTGGCGTTGGGCAACTTTGCGCCCCATTGTAGCCAACCGGGGCGACACTAAGTCCACCGGTAAGTGATCCATTCATTTCGTGTAGACGTTTCCTCCGCTCTTTCCTGGCAGGTTTGGGCTCCGGGTTGAACTTGGGTTCCAAGTCCATTGGGGAATCGACATCGCTAGTGGGCAACGGTATAGTGACTAAAAGAGGTAGTGTGTCAACCGCTATTGTTCTCCGAGGGGAAAAAGGTTCTTCGGAACGGGACACCGATAGGGGCGCTGTAAGCGTTACTGTTGGTGATATCTCGTGATTCCCATTGATGAATATTAATGTTATTGCTTATAATAAAATAAAAATATATAATAGGGACTTTGATACAAGTGAAAAAAATTATAATATGTCTTAGAAAGTTAAATAATAGTAAATACTTCTGAAATGCGAATTAAAACTAAATAATATGGTACCAATGAATCACGAATGTCCACTTTAAAGTCACCTTTCACTATTAATATTATATATATATATATATATATATATATATATATATATATATATATATATATATAAAGTAAAAGCAGTTTAATTTTTTTTTCATTTAATAAGGAATTGAAATTAGAAAAAGAGAAGATAGTTACTTTTAGCTGAAATTAAAATTGTTAAATAACCAATTTTTATATAATATGTATTTTTTTTTACTTCCGAAAAGGTCAATCAAAATTCAATAAGTTAGCTTTTATTAATCCTAACATTAGTACATAAATTGAAAAACTAAATAAATTTTCTGATTATTATTTTATTTTAGAATTAGTTTTCAGAAAGAAGTACAGTAGTTTAGTATAACGTTAGCAATATTTAAATGCAAAAATTTGAAATGTATTCTTTATCTTAAATTTAAAATATGTAAAAAACAGAAATCAGTATTAGAAAACCATTTATTATATACAAAAACATATATCAAAAAGAAAAAAAAGTATTATGAAACAAAATATTTAAAAAGTTTAGATTACATCAGTCACAAGTACATGACTTTTCCTTTAACAAATTCAAGAGTTCAATAATTATTGGTTAAATAGTGTACAGGATGTGCATTAAACATCCCTATTCCTAAATCATAGTAACATAAACACACAGTAAAATTTTTTTGGCACATCAGATGACAAATACTTAGGCAAATTCGGAAATATGGTCGGGATAGTATCATTATCTAATAACGGACGTTGTCTTGGCAATTTTACTTCAACACCGTTGATTATATGCACAAACTATCGGGAAATAAACTGTTTATCAAAATGTTTTTCGCAAATACTGCAATTTAAATCCAAAGGCTTATCTGAACGTGGTATGTTTTTGGCCTATTTAGCCAGCAACTCATCGCTTTTAGGCACTTGGAACAATAATATCTTTTCATCTATATTCCCCTTATTATTATATCCAGTTGTACATGCCGGAACAAAACAATGTCTTTATTGGGACTTGCGAGGCATAATTGTTTTTTAAATTATCGAAAAATCAACGCATTCTCAAACAGTGTTTAATGCCGACGACAATGTAAACAAGGCTGAAGAGAGACGAAAACAACCATCACTAATATCGCCAGCGCCATCTAGTAGCATCGCGCTTTGAAGAACCAGTTTTTGCCTTCGGTTGACACACTACCTCTTTTAGTCACTATAGCAACGGCACATCGGCGGCAGTCACTTCTGGCTCCGTGCCTGCGCTCACCGGAGGGGTAGTGGTTTCCATGGGTGGAATGGCATTTGGGTCGAAGAAGTTGCCAAAAACTTCGGGCACCTTCCCGGAATTTCGGCAAGCAAGGGCAATTTCAGTCAATTTGAAAACAGCCACTTTAAATTCATTCGATCTCCAATTATCCTGAAGGTCAAATACTTCGTCATACCCAGCATGATAACTACGAAACAGCGGGTCCCTGGCATGAGTAGGGCCAGTTAAATCATAAAGCTTCCATTAATAATTTTTTATATAGTAGTAAAATTATTTCTGTTTTTCTAAAAATATTACTACGTTTTACTTGCCTGCCTGCATGCCTTGCATACCCATTCCGCCGCCTCCTGAAAATCACAGAAAAAAATTGATATTGTTTACTGAATTTTTTATTATTATTTAAACCATCTTTGAATATCATATATATTATTTCAGTAGTAAAATCCCCGTTTGCGGATCTCACGCAAAACGTTTCTTAACATGCGAGGTGTATATAAAAAGGGAAATTCTTGGACCAGTGACAAATCAAAATCGTACTTGTCTCATGAACATTAACGTTTCTTTTTAAATGCATTTAAAAATAATTAGTTTAAAAGCAGTTTTTAAACGAGCCTTTAATAGTGCTGCCATCTATGCATATAATTCTTTGAACGGAGTGTCATCTCCGTTTAAAGTGAGGACTCCCATTGGGCGACAATGTATTTTATCGTGGCGCGCGGATGAATACAATTCGGAAAAGAAGGTTCAGAAAACATTCTATCTTCGTATTTGCATTGGAAGTCACGTTGCGTTGGTCTTAAATATTTAATTTAATTAATGTGGGATTCACATCTCATTAGTAGTTAGTAATATAACCACGCAGCGACCACCAGGGGGCACTGGTACGCAGCCCCAACAAAACTTCTTGTAAGATAACGCAGCGGGCTGGTTGTGTAGATCATTCGGCCGGTCAGAGGACCGTTTAATCGATAATATACCTAATTACAAAGTAAGTAGGGTAGTTATTAAATTGGTTAGGACACAGCCCTATATTATTTAATATATTGTCCTCTTTTTCTTGTAAGGATGGAAAAACATTAAATACGTAACATTTAATGTATTTTTGAAAACCAGAAATGTGGTTTTCAAACTAGGATGCATGTACTTAATCATATTACAAACACCATGTAAAAGGATGATATGTTCTACCATCACTCAGCAAAAGGGTATAAAGTAGTCGCCACTCTTAGTCCTCACTCCAGTGTTTATATTGTTTTAGCTCAGTACGTATACTAGAAATAGTGATATCCGGAGATAATATTATTAAAACTATTTCTCTTATGTCGGCCATCAATAAATTGACACTTTCTGTTAATGTTTGCAGCTTTTAAAATACTTTATTTCAAAAGAAATTCTATAAGTTTTGTCTTTTCAACTAGGACTCATTTCAGAACCTACTACAAAATGTCGTGTCCAATTTTTTTTACTATTGTTTTTCAACTTTTATCGAAAATACTCTACCTTACACTTACCGCCTTGCATTCCTTGCATGCCCATAACGCCGCCGTCTCCCATGCCTGCAATGTCAATCAACCAATAAATAACCACACAGAAATAATTAAAAATGCAACAAAACTTAATATAAAACAGAGCTTCCAAAGACTATTTAAACAATTAAGTGTAATAAAAATATATTTTTTAATGAATAGTAGAATGAATGAATAGTATCATGAAATAAAAAAAAATTAAGAACAAATTGAAAAAATGTAATTATATAAATGTTAATATTATACTTTTTTCAACGTTTTCAATCGGTGCCAAAATTTAAATACGGTTTTCGTAAATTGGCAAAAATTTTAATATTTTTGTACAATATTAATATTAAATTATTCAATTTGTCAGCTTGTTCGTAAAATTATCAATTAAGTTTCTTAAAGTCGGTTTTCCTTTTTTTTTTTAAGATTATTTTATTTTACCCTTTTTAGATATTAATTTAGCAGGAGCGTTCACCTGGGAACTCAACTTTTTGCAAACTTTTAAGGTACACATTTATTTAGATTTATTTGGAAATTAGTAGCAAATACGATAATTCTTTGTTGACAATGACTAATTCCCATGTCGTATATACGTTATTAATTATGTAATTTTTAAAGCCACTTACCGCCTTGCATTGACTGCATGCCCATTCCACCGCCGCTGTCTCCCATGCCTACAATGTCAATCAACAAATAAATAATCAAAAAAAATAATTAAAAATACAACAAAATTTAATATAAAAACGGAGCTGCCAAAGACTATTTAGACAATTAAGTGTAACAAAAAAAAAATTACATTAATAGCCCAGTAAATATAGGGTTTTATATGAAACTAATTTATAATTAGCTGAAAATTTCAGAATTAGTTCCTCTTTGCATGTATAACGAATCCTGAAAAGTCCCCTAACTTTCCATGTGAGCTTCAATCCAAAATGGCGGATCAAAGATGGCCGCCAAGCACTTTTTGCCTTGTTTGATGTTTTTCCTCATATCTCAGTTAAAAATAAACATTTTTCAATTCTGTAAAAACCGGTATATTCTAAAAGGATTATTGTTTCGATATATACCATAAAATAACCGATAGCAGTTTTCAAATGAGGAAAAATTAAATTTTTTTTGACGTCGAAACCCAAAATTTCTGTGTTCGAAGTTTTTAGCTGAATTCATAATTTAGAAATATAAATAAATTGTGAAAAATGTTGTAGGTAAGAAAATGTTATTTCTTGTATGGAGTTTTCTAAAGTAAATTTTAAAAAAAATATTCAAAGAAAAATTGCTGATATATTCCATTTTCTTAAGCAATCCAGAAGGGTTTTTTTTAACTTCGAAGTGAGGAGTTGTTAGTGTAGATCTGTGTTAAACTTAAAAACAAAACAAAAAACGTGACTGTCTTTGTTTATAACTGTAACAAGTTGGGCAAGAGAGGGAAAGTGTGCGCGGTTTTTTAAAATGAATTGAAATGAAAAAGAAAAACACAAATTTTATAGCACTTAATTACATAAGAATAACAAAAATTTTGGCCTACAGTTCATAAATAAAAAAATATAGACCAGTCATTCAACATCATAATCATCATCTTCGAAACCGCTGTAGGAGGAGCTGAATTTTTACATGACTCTCCTATGCAAGAGGTACAAAACTTGGAGCACTGGAGGTCTGCCTTCGTGCATTGGCATCTTATGTCACAGTCTTTTGTTGAAGTTATTTTGCAGTCACATGATATTAGTTGTAAAAGTTCTTCGGAAGCTGCGGGAAGTGTTGAAGGCACTGGATTCAATCTACCATCCTTCATGAACCATCCCCATTTAGTAGGATCAAGGTTGTTCTCCAGCCACTGTTGAACTTGATAATAGGTGCAAAGTGAATGCTGTGAAGCAGCTGCACTTGTTGGTGGAAGAGTTGCCAAATTAAAGTTTGAAGAGATGGTTTTAGCTACTTCTTTATTGTAACGGAAGTATCGCAGATCATCTAAAGAAGTTATTTGTTTTTCTCCAATAATGTATTCCAGGAATACTTCACCAATTTCAATGACCTTTTGGGAATCAAGTTGAGGATTGTTGAACTGTGAAATCAAAAAACGCAGTTCGTGATTGTTCTTTATCAACTTGTAAGCTGTAGATTTCCCCTTTCTGAATATTGCAGATGTAGTGTCGCATCCAGTGGCAGCGTGTAGGAAGAGAAGGGTATCCTTTATTGGCCCAATAGCTTCTTGTATTTTAGTTATGCTGTAGCACTTTTCGTTGTACTTAGTTGATTGGGGTCGTAAAAAGTACAGTGATGTTCCTGGGATACCTCGTGCAATCAGAATTGTAAGTAGATCTGTATCAGAACCTATTACTGCGACAGATCTGCAACTGGCCTGGCATGCATTTATTGCCGTTGAGCAGATTTGTGTATCTGCGTCCCCATCCGCCTGCTGCCACCATCAACCTACTCGTCCATTGTAGATGGAGGATTTCTTATGCAGACATTGGCTTGGGAGGAGTCTGATACCTACGGAGATATATGCCTCAAATATGTCAGATTTGTGCAGAAATGATTCTCTCCATGTGAGGCAGTGATTTTTGATGGATACTCGAGTGATTTATCAACTAAAAGTGTGGAGAGACAAAGAAAGATGATGTCAAAAATGTCTGCCACTATTGCTTTTGATGAAAATATGGTGACAACGACTAAACAAGCTAATATTTTGGTAAAAACTCCGAAAAGAAATCAAGACTAATTCGAATGATGATATGCTACCTCCAATCTGCAGGAATAACTGTTAAACAGGCGGATGGGGACGCAGATACACTAATCAGCTCAACGGCAATAAATGTATGCCATACCAGTTGCAGATCTGTCGCAGTAATAGGTTCTGATACAGACCTGCTACTGCACGAGGTATCCCAGGAACACCACTGTACTTTTTACGACCCCAATCAACTAAGTACAACGAAAAGTGCTACAGCATAACTAAAATACAAGAAGCTATTGGGCCAATAAAGGATACCCTTCTCTTCTTACACGCTGTCACTGGATGCGACACTACATCTGCAATATTCAGAAAGGGGAAATCTACAGCTTACAAGTTGATAAAGAACAATCACGAACTGCGTCTTCATGATCATGAAGGATGATAGATTGAATCCAGTTTTTTCAACACTTCCCGCAGCTTCCAAAGAACTTTTACAACTAATATCATGTGACTGCAAAATAACTGCAACAAAAGACTGTGACATGATGCCAATGCAAGAAGGCAGACCTCCAGTGCTCCAAGTTTTGTACCTCTTGCTTAGGAGAGTCATGTAAAAATTCAGCTCCTCCTACTAGCGGTTTCGAAGATGATGATTATGATGTTGAATGACTGGTCTATATTTTTTTATTTATGAACTGTAGTACAACATTTTTGTTATTCTTATGTAATTAAGTGGTATAAAAATTGTGTTTTTCTTTTTCATTTCAATTCATTTTAAAAAACCGCGCACACTTTCCCTTTCTTTCCCAACTTGTTACAGTTATAAACAAAGACAGTCATGTTTTTTGTTTTTAATTTAACAGTACCCTACGCTAACAACTACTCACTTCGAAGTTAATAAAAAACCTGCTGGATTGCTTAAGAAAATGGAATATATCAGCAACTTTTCTTTGAATATTTTTTTAAAATTTACTTTAGAAAACTCCATACAAGGAACAAAATTTGCTTACCTACAAAATTTTTCTTAATTTATTTATATTTCTAAATTATGAATTCAGCTAAAAACTTAGAACACAGAAATTTTGGGTTTCGGCGTCAAAAAACTTAATTTTCCCTCATTTGAAAACTATTATCGGTTATTTTATGGTATATATATAGAAACAATAATCCTTTTAGAGTATACTGTTTTTTACAGAATTGAAAAATGTTTATTTTTAACTTAGATATGAGGAAAAACATCAAACAAGGCAAAATCGGCTTAGCGGCCATCTTTGATCCGCCATTTTGGATTGAAGCGCACGTGGGAAGTTAGGGGACTTTTCAGGATACGTTCTACACATATCTAGTAGCTAATCCTGAAAATTTCAACTAATTATGAATTTGTGCCATATGAAATCCTAAATTTACTGGGCTATAAGAGCCTAAAAAAAAAAGTGCTTAGCGGCCATCTTTGATCCGCCATTTTGGATGGAAGCTCACGTGGGAAGTTAGGGGACTTTTCAGGATACGTTCTACACATATCTAGGAGCTAATCCTGAAAATTTCAGCTAATTATAAATTTGTTTCATATCGACCCTGTTTTTGGTCTAAATTTACTGGGCTATAAGAAAAATTTACTAGTTTTTTTTTTAATTTTACGAACAAGTTTAAAAAAAATAGAATTATATAAATGTTAATATTATACTTATATTACACTTGTTAGTTTTTTTTAATTAGCGCCAAAATTTAAGTACTATTTTCACAATTGGCACAAATTTCAATATTATGTACAATATTAATATTAAATAATTAAATTTTTCAGCTTGTTCGTAAAATTATCAATTATTTTTCTGAAAGTCAGGTTTCCTTTTTTAAAAAAAGATTATTTTATTTTACCCTTTTTGGATTTTAATTTAGCATTCGGCGTTCACCTGGGATCTCAAGTTATTACAAACTTTTTTATTATGCGATTAAGGTACACTTTTACTTAGATTCATTTGGAAATTAGAAGCAAATATGATAATTTTTTGTTGACAATGACTAATTCCAATGTAGTATATCCGTTATCAATTATGACATTTTTAAAGCCACTTACCGCCTTGCATTGACTGCATGCCCATACCACCGCCACTGTCTCCCATGCCTACAATGTCAATCAACAAATAAATAACCACAAAAAATAATTAAAAATGGAACAAAACTTAATATAAAAACGGAGCTGCCAAAGACTATTTAGACAATTAGGTGTAAAAAATTTTTTAATAATATTTAAAAATAAAAAAAATTTAAAAATTAAAAAAAAAAAACTACATTAAGAAAAATGCACTAATTTTTTATTTTAATTTTACGAACAAGTTTAAAAAATAGAATTATATAAATGTTAATATTATACTTATATTACACTTATTACATTATTTGAATTGGCCCCAAAATTTAAGTACGGTTTTCATAATTTTAGCACAAATTTCAATATTATGTAAAATATTAATATTAAATAATTACATTTTTCAGCTTGTTCGTAAAATTATCAATTATTTTCCTTAAAGTCGGGTTTCCTTTTTTTAAAAAAGATTATTTTATTTTACCCTTTTTAGATTTTAATTTAGCATTCGGCGTTCACCTGGGATCTCAAGTTATTACAAACTTTTTTATTATGCGATTAAGGAACACTTTTACTTAGATTCTTAGATTGGAAATTAGAAGTAAATATGATAATTTTTTGATGACAATGATTAATTCCAATGTAGTATATACGTTATTAATTATGTAATTTTTAAAGCCACTTACCGCCTTGCATTGACTGCATGCCCATACCACCGCCACTGTCTCCTATGCCTACAATGTCAATCAATAAATAAATAACCACAAAAAATAATTAAAAATGCAACAAAACTTAATATAAAAACGGAGCTGCCAAAGTTTATTTAAACAATTAAGTGTGAACAAAATAAAATAATAATTTTCTTAAAATAAAAATATATATTTAAAAAAATAACAATAAGAAAAATGCTGTCCTGCATTTTTTTTTGCGAACAAGTTGAAAAAATAGAATTGTATAAATGTTAATATTATACTTATTACGTTGTTTTGAATAGGCGCCAAAATTTAAGTACGGTTTTCGAAAATTGGCACAAACTTCAATATTATGTACAATATTATAATTAAATAATTCCATTTTTATCTTGTTCGTAAAATTAAAATTATTTTTCAGCAGCGCGTTTTTCTTCATGTCGGCTTTCCTGTTTTTAAAATTTATTATTTTATTTTACTCTTTTTAGATTTTAATTTAGCAGGAGGCGTTCACCTGGGAACTTTAGTTCTTTTTTATTATGCGATGAAGGTTCACATTAATTTAGATTCATTAGGAAATTAGAAGCAAATACAATAACTTTTTTGTTGACAATGACTAATTCTAATGTAGTATATACGTTATTAATTATGTAATTTTAAATGCAACTTACCGCCTTGCATTGATTGCATGCCCATACCACCGCCGCTGTCTCCCATGCCTACAATATCAATTAACATATAAATAACCACAAACAAATAATTAAAAATGCAACTAAACTAAATATAAATACAGAGCTGCCAAAGACTATTTAGACAATTAAGTGTGAAACAAATAAAATATATCTTTAAAATACTTTTAAATTAAAAAAAAACGACATTAAGAAAAATGCATTAATTTTTTTTTTTTTAATTTTACGAACAAGTCGAAAAAGTTTAATTATAAAAATGTTAATATTATACTTATTACATCGTTTTGAATGGGCCACCAAAATTTAAGTACGGTTTTCGTAAATAGGAACAAATTTCAATATTATGTACAATATTAATATTAAATAATTCAATTTTTCAGCTCGTTCGTAAAATTATATTTTTTTTTCTTCTTAAATTCGGTTTTCTTTTTTTTTAAAAAGATTACTTTATTTTACACTTTTTAGATTTTAATTTAACAGGGGGGGGGGGGGGGTCACCTGGAAACTCAAGTTATTGCAAATTTTTTTATTATACGATTTATGTACACTTTTATTTAGATTTATTTGGAAGTTAGAAGCAAATACAATAATTTCTTTTTGACAATGGTTAATTTCAATGTTATATATACATTATTAATTATGTAATTTTTAAATATATTATTATATTATTTAAATCATACACAAAACATAATTAAGAAACAAAATAATATTCTTTTTAATACTTACCGCCCATCATTCCTTGCATACCGCCGCCACCACCGCCTAAATTAAAAAAAATATATTAAAATAACTTTTAAAATTCTGTACTATTTTGTAAATTTGTAAGTCAGTTTAGTTAGTAAATACTTTTCGCATTCACTCAGAGTTATAAATCAATTTTTACATATGAAATTTATATTAAAAATTATATTTTATATATTGGGAAATATTATTTTGCTTTAGCGCTGTTAACTTATTTTGTTATAGACGTTTCAAGACGACGAACAATTAAGAAATATTATGTGATAGATATAACTATGTGCATTATGGAATAACAAGTTTACATTTTTTAATTCTTTAAAAACTGTGTTATTACCTCAGACTTAATTCATGAACTTTTATAATTTGTTCATTTTATAACTTTCGTTTAAATTTTTTTTTATTATTTTAAAATTTCGTTTCAATTTGTTTATTATTTTCAAATGTCCGTTTCAATTTGTTTATTATTTTCAAATGTTCACTTCAATTTGTTTATTATTTTCAAATGTTCGCTTCAATTTGTTTAATATTTTTAAATGTTCGTTTCAATTTGTACTATGAAATGTTATACTCTGTGCCACACTTACCTCCTTGCATTGCTTGCATTCCCATCCCTGAAAATTACGACATATAACACGATTAAAAATGTTTACTATAATCACTGCAAAAGATATCTACGTTTATCATTACATGATTACATGAATTTACCGCTGAGTTTCTAATTTAAATTATATATTCATTATATATATCAAAACAACCTATTTTGTAAGGTCATTACGGATATTGATATTTTTAAATATGTCCCTTTTAACGAATGTGCGATTTAGAAGGCTGTTTTAGAAATAATTTGATTAATATTTTGACAATATAAAACTACTTAGAGCAATTTATCAAAATATTAGTTAAACTTAAAATTCTTATCTTACCATAAAAAATAATATACATTATTCCATATTAAGAATTTTTTGTTGACGTAAACCTAGTTGGGAATTGCGTATATGTTAATAAATAAGACTTAAATAAATTGTTTCTAAACTTAACCTAATTTAAAATATAAGCAAATTACAGTTCAAAATATTAAAAAGACTTGTTATCAATGAAGTAGCATTTATCATTTTATACTTAATTTACTCAGTTTGTAATGCTAGTAGTGAAGAAATGACGGTTCAACACCAGGAGATTAAAATATGCCTTCTAAGGAAATACCAATAAATCCATTGAGGGTGAAATATGTTTGACGTCACATAGTTACTGCCATCTGGTGGGGAATATCTTAAACTCACACAATCTTGCTTCCTATTTATGAGACAAAGGTATATTAAAACAGACACAGTAATATAACTATCAAACCGTATTTGTAAGTTTTTTTGGTTTGATTATAACAAAAAGCGTCATAGAACCACAGCGTCCCAAAGGGTAAATACATTGTAGCGTCCCAAAATATATGTTCATTATAGCATCCCAAAGTATATGCATATAGTGCACTTTGAGGACTTATCAATATTCGTAATGTGAAATGTAGATTAATTAAAGTTTGTTTTGTATTTCATTTCTTTTACAATCCATTTCAATAGATTTTTATTGGTATTTAAAAAAAAAATAAGAGAAAGTTTCCAATACCTATTCAAAATAAATATAATGGTTTACTAATAATTTTTTTAAAACTATTATTACTAAGTTACAGTCTTTCCGAATTTCAAACCTTTAAATTGATCGATGTGCATTTAAAAAGCTTATGGTTCAAAGCATATTCTATACAACTTTGTAAAAAAAAATTCGTTTTCCCCCTTCATTTTTATTTTAATGAAATTGATTAGAAAGAATTGCAAAGAAAATGAACAAATAATTGCATTTTTTTTTTTTTTTTTTTTTTTTTTTTTTTTTTTTTTAGTACTTAAAGAACCTTTTGAAAAATGAAATGGATGTGCTAAATGAAAATTAAAGCCCAAAACGTGAGATCGTATAGTTTCCTTTCCCTTAGTCTTCAAAGAATAAGTTCTAATCGAGTACACGTGTGATTTAATGATCTACAAATAATACAATGGAATTATATCTTACCGTAGAATGTGCAGTATCCGCTTCAACTAGCACATGGAGTGTTTAGTTGCTGAAGTCGGACTCAGAAATGCCTGTGCAGAATAAGATAAAACCTTAGTTTTAGATACTTTTACTTATGATTCATTCCCTTGTGACTCTCGTAAGGTCCGACATACGAAGTTTCCGGATACGCAGGTCAAATGCTAGCAAGGTCATGTGCATTTATGACAAACACGCAGCAGATAACAGAGATACAATGCTAATTAACAAAGTGATATAACATAATTTTAATCTACAACTATAATTGAAAGATCTGTCTATATGTGTGTCCATATGTCTGTCTGTGGAATACCAACTTCTTCTGCACGGAAATGTCTGATATTTTCAACATAAGTACTATTTAACTTCTAATTGTGTACCTGAGAGACTGAATTAAAAATATTTAGTTTTTTATTTTTAATTAATATTTAGTTTCAATCCAATAGAAATCGTAGGGTCGTTGTGAGGGCATACGTGGTGCCATCTATGTTTGATTTATGTAGTTTATAAATTAAAAAAATACTTTATTCAAATTTATTTAGAAAAATTTTCTTTATTTTTATTGCATTTCTTTAACATATTTTATTATTGCTAGGAAAAGAATTATCTTTATTTAATTTGATGTGACGTTAACGTGAAAGTGAATGACTTGTTTTATTAATTGTATATAAAATATTAACACTGATCATATGTGCACTTATTTTTTCCAATAACTTTATTTGCAATGACTTTTTTTAATTAAATAGTTGAAAAAAAAATTTGTTGTAATTTTTTTTATTCTATTTTTCTTCATTCCTTTTTTATGAAGTCTAAGGTTAACAAGAATTATAGTTCCCTTAATTATATTAAAGGAAATATTTTTAGTATATAATAATAATAATAATAATAATAAAGATTATGTCTGTATGTGGCACGTAAAACACCAACTTCATCTGCACGGAAATGTCTAAAATTTTAAAACATAAGTACTATTCAATCTGTAATTCTGCACCTGGGAGCCAGAATTGAATCAATTTTGTTAATTATTTTTTCATTATTATTTAAAGTTTCCATCCAACGAAAATCGTAGGGCCGTAGTGAGGGAGAACTGCGCATGCGCTATGTAAGGATCAGGAAAGGAACGAACTCAAGGGAGAACTTGCGAAGTTTCTGCAGCTTAGTCGATAAGAGTGTTGTAACTCGTAACAAATGGTCGGGGGTTCAAAACTTGACGGGGGTAACTGTATTTTTTAATATATATGCCTTAATAGTTCCCAGATACGCCGGGGATCATACAACTAATATTAAATATATTTGGAATGTAAACAGTCAAAAGAAAAGTTAATTTCTCAAAGTGGCGATAACATTGTTTTTATTTCAAATGGGAAATTTGGAGTAGTTATTATGCCATAAAGTGATAATGTATTAGAACATTTAAAACCGTAATTTAAAAACACAAAATTTTTTAGTAGATGCCGCCATGCTTTAGTGTTTTGTCAAATAGCAGAAATAGTGAAATTTGTAAAATTATGCACAAATTGCCATGTATATAGTATTCATGGCATATACAAACTAAGAAAAAGTTTTTCAATATACAAAAATGAATCATTGTTTTGATTTAATATGGTTAAATTTATAACGGGGTAAAAATTATCCGATATTATCTACTAAACGAATATGATTGTGGCTGGATGATTGTTTAGTAAAAATTATAACATTAAATATAACAAAGATTCAAAAACTATATTTTATTAAAAAAAATACATTTCATCCTACACACTCAAACCTTCATTTATAAATAAATAAAATACTATTTCTTGCAGTGATTATAGTCAGCATTTATAATTTTTTTAAACATTGGAAGAATACAAGGAATGCACGAAGATTAACATAAATTAGAAAAACGTGAATACTAATGGTAAAAATCTTTGATAAATTTGTTTGCTTAATTTGTGTTTTTATTTTTAACACAGAAATAATTATATAATTGATTTAATACAATCTATTTTAATTTCGCTCGTATCAAATAACATATGATGTCGATCAGTAAATTATTGAAAAAATCATCAGATTAGTGCTTTAGGTTAATCGTTTACTAATCTAAATGGAATTTTGGCCGATCAAACGTGATAGAATTTAGCAACAACAAAACTGCTTTCTTTTGGTAGATGTTATTATTAATTTACTTTCGTCATTTCTTAAGATATAAAGTTATCTTAAGAAATATTACTAATTCATAAAGTACAAATAATAAACTGTAAACCTACCTTATTTTAAATGTCAGGACATCCCTTTTCGTTGTTGAGTCCACCAAAGTCCAAATCTTCAGCTGACGTTCATTCCATGTCAGAAGTTCGTGTAAAGAAAATGTATTGGTCTCACAAACTCTGTTGTTTAAATTATTTAAGTTATCTGCACCACATGTTTAAGTTAATGGTTTTGCGTATAACCGTATGATAATCATATTAAATTGAGATGTGACCTTGCTAGCACACTACGTAGTGTATTAAAAAAATCTCCATATGTTTTGCCTTATGAGAGTCTGCAGGGAATGAATCATGAGTAATCTTATCTAAAATTAGGTTTCTATCTTATTGTGCATTTCTGAGTCCAACTTCAGTAAATAAACTATCTACACATTCAAAATATTGGTATAAACAAATCATAATCTTCTCAAAGATATTGTTTTGATTAATTATAAAAAAATATTAAATAAGATATCTTTAATTTTACTATAAACGAATCAACTTTACAATATACCCGATATTGTTATGCATTTATATATGTAATAGACAAAAACGTTTTATTTCAATACGGTAAATATATTTAAAGTAACTTAGGTTCAAAAATATCATTTGAAATTCAGAAAGTGATATTACAACAAATATCACTTTTAGATTTTTAGATATGCGAAGAAGTGACGGTTTATGATATTTTAAAAAAAAGAATTTCAGAAAAAAAATAACTTTTCGATTTTTAGATATGTGAAGAAGTGAGGGTTTGTGATATTTCTAAAAAAAGAATTTGAGAAAAATATCACTTTTCGATTTTTAGATATGTGAAGAAGTGAGGGTTTATGATATTTTAAAAAAAAGAATTTCAGAAAAAATATCACTTTTCGATTTTTAGATATGTGAAGAAGTGAGGGTTTGTGATATTTCTAAAAAAAGAATTTGAGAAAAATATCACTTTTCGATTTTTAGATATGTGAAGAAGTGAGGGTTTGTGATATTTCTAAAAACAGAATTTGAGAAATACATATATTGCAACGTACCTATATATAAACTATGCAAATTGACTTTATAACTTAAAAGTAAACTTCAGCGAACTAAACTTACGCTGTATATGCAATTTAATATACTCAAAATGTGGGAACTATGGAGTTAAAACATATAGACGCATGTGTGAAGTCACTTCTAAAATAATAAATATTTTTTTATAACCCTCTCCTATATTCTCTCGTAACATATAGTGTACTGATTAAAACTTTCGTTAATAAAAAATAAGTTAACAAACTTTTCCTCATTTGACGCTCTTGTCAATCTATTGGCATATTTAAACAGATTCTAAATTTGTTTGACGTCGGTGAAGATTTAAAGGGAAGTATATTGTTAATTGGTCTCCCACGGTGCAAAACTGTCATTTTTTCACTACTTGCATGGTTTTATTTTATAGAACTACGAAGATAGCCCGGAAATAAATAGAGTTTGGCTCTAATATAATTTAGTTTTGTTTAATGAACATACGTATAAACATAGACATATTCTAATATGAATGTAATTTCTAACACATAATTATATATTAAACTATGTTTTAATGCATATACATTGTTTTTTATAAATATTAATATAACTGAAACTTACCCCCTCCGTCTAATCCTCCGGCACCTGGAATTTAATTAATATTGTTTTAAAATATCCCTGTATTGGTAATAAATTTTAAAAATGATGATAAAATTACATAAATTTATTTTTTTATATAATTCAAAATTAAGGATCCTCTACGAAGGCTTCCTTGATTGTAAAATTAAATAACTCGGAAACGGAGATAGATAGAAGAATAAAACAAATGGTATGTTTATTTTCAAAGCCGTAAACATATTTTACAGAAGTATAAAAATTAGTTACAAATTTTTCCAACTGATGGCTCTGTAAGTATGAATTGGCCTCCATACTCCCCCGATCTTGCATCTGCGAATACTCTTTGTGTGGCACATGGAAGGGCACTTGTTACGATAATAACTAGTTGTGATGGGGGGGAGTAATTATAAGTCTTTAGTGACTTAGCAGGAATGCTAGAAGGGGCACGTGATTTTGAATGCACCATTTAAGAAAGAGGCCGGATGTAATAGTGCTGTACAAAAGCGAGTGCCACCCACCATGACCTAGACATTCTAAACATTAAATTTAACATTCATGTTTTGCTTAGATGATTTTTGAATAAGACAAGATTTAGAGTGTGACATTATTAAAATTAAAGACAACTTATCAATAATTGATATTAAACATAAATTCAGTCGAGTCTTCTCATCAAGAGTATATATGTTAAATATACTAAGTAGATTTATGTGAATCATAAATGAGTTGAATAAGATAACATAAGATTAACGATACCAAAAATAGAAGATTCAGATGGTAAGTTCTACTTTCTTTTATTTAGTCTACTTGGTTAGATCACTTTCTTCCGTCTGGCGTCTCACATGTGTTGTCAAAGGTCTCATGGGAACGTGGGGAGGGGAATTCCGGTAGGATTCTTTGAAGAGGGATGGAGATTGAAGACTGTAATGTCTATCACGAGGATTATCGTGGATTTGTGCCAGTGACTCTTAGTAGACGGGATACATGATGAATCCGGGAGTCCAGCAGATGAAGGGGGTTCTCTACGGCGGGGAATCAGTGTGACAGGGTGTCAGTATTTCAGCAGGATCAGCATGACAGTGCATCAGTAGGACGGGGCATCAGCATGACAGGGCTTCAGATATTTCGGTAGAATCGCCGGATGATAGTGCATCAGTATGACGGGGCATCAGCATGACAGGGCTTCAGATATTTCGGCACGATAGTCGGAGAGTGGAGACTAGATCATGTAGGACGGTGATGTGATCAGCATGACTTCATTGTCTGGTAAGCCTACTTAGGCTTTCTGGAGGTTATCTCGTGGAAAATAGAAGTTCTCGACTCGATATTTCATCTCAGTCTCTGATCACTTCTTGTCGATGAAGATACGTTTAGTTGGATGATGTTGGCATAATTCAGATGGTAGATCGAAATGGATCATCACTGCACATGCGAACTGGATATATTTTAGCCATTTTTATCCTGGCTACGAGAGCGACGAAAAAGGCCCTCTCACTCTCACCGCGTCGAGTCAAAAAGTGTGGGGACGCTATCTCAGAGGTTGCCACTTTCGGAAAGAGAAGCTCGTTTGCACCGAGAAACAGCGCGTTGCCACTGCGCTAACTTTTCTCCCATCGTTTCTTCGGAGTGCACACTGGGGAAAGGACACGTCACAGCGCGGCTTGCGCACGGATTTTGGTAGGCAAACAGAGTGAGTTGGAGATTCGAAGACGAGGCACTGATCAGATAAGTTCACACAGTGTTGTAATGAGAAACGTTACAACAACTGTTTTCCAGAACAATCTTGCAACACTGGACGAGCTTCAACAGTTGATTAGTAAGGCATATGCGTTCATTTCTATTCACACACTACAGAGGGTGAGTGAAAATTTCTATTCTCCATATGTGCCATTTCTGCTGAGAAAAGTGAATTGATTGGAACGACAGTTTGCAAAGCACAGTTTATAGCCTATTTCTCGGATATTATATACAAATGCTGTCCATCGCCACCTGTCGACAACATTTGTAACTAATTATAAAACGTTTGTATCGGAATTTTATGGCTTTCAAAATAAACATACCACTTCCATCTTTATCCGTTTCCAAGTTATTAAATTTTAAAATCAGAGAATTCATTGTGGAACACCCTGTATTATTAGTATTTAATGCCGTTCCACTTGTCGTTACACCTAAAGAGAGATGCAAACTTAAAACTCTCTTAAACTTTTTTGTAAATTTGTAGTTTCTTATAACAGTCCCATTTTGAAACAATTGAATTCGCAATCAGTTAGTCGAACTTTATTTAAATTATTTAAAAAAAAACAGGAAACGTTCTCACCTCCTTGCATTTGTTGCATTTGACCAGCCGAACCTGAAAGATATCCAATGTTTGACTCGATTTAAAAATCAATGCAAACCCAACATTACACTCTATAAAACATTATTTCAAATTTTATTAAAGTTACACTTTGGGGTACTTACCTCCGCCTAAACCGCCAGCAGCTGTGAAAATCAAGAAACGTTAAAAACGCATCCACCAATCAATACAACTAATACATTTTAAACTTAAAGAAAGATGTAGTCCTCATCTTGTGTAGAAAACAGAGCTAGATTGTTTAATACTTCCTTTTTATCACCTTTTTATAGGTATCAATTGCCACGTTAATTCAACCAACCTTTGTTTATGGGTTTTGTTATTTTAGAGCTTATGAAGTTAGAGTAATTAAAATTCTTAACAGGAAGATTGGCTCTTTTTTCTGACAAGATGGGGAATTAAATACTGAAATCGTTTCCAACCACAGGCGAGGTAAAGACTTCTCATTGCAATCTTGTATACTTATCTTTTCTGCTGTCGGGAGAAATAGTCCAAATGCTCTTACCTCCTTGCATTTGTTGCATCTGACCACTAGCTGAAAAAATTCGAAATATTATAATTGTTTAGATACTTTTTTCAATACGCGTTTATTCATACGACAAGCGCTTTACAAAATGTTGAAGTATTATGCAATGCACAAGATGACCCAAAAGTCCAACTTAAATATCCAAAAAGTTGTCAAATTAAAACGAAGTTTTCACAAAAAGTTTCTTAGAAACCGGAATCTTTCCATAAGAAAAAAAAATTGGTCAGTTTTTCAATGTTAAATAGAGTTGTATACTAAAAGACAATCCAAGCCGATATCATGAAAATTGTATTTAGATATAATTGTATTTGTATGACTGCCTTATGATATTAATTATGCACTTTGACTCCTTTTATTTTAACACTATACACAAAAATATACCCGTCTTTTTGTTAAACCTTTTAGGAAACTAAATCTTAATGAGACAATTTTTTTATTGCATTATACATTTTCACTGACTATTGGCTCACCATGTACGATTAATATACGTCTTACTCTCTAGATGTTACTTACCACCTCCCAATGATCTACCACCTCTAGCTGAAAAATCAAGAAAAATCTTCACAATTATGTTTAAAATTGATAATGCTAGTTATAATTTATTTTATTTAAATCAAGTTTATTAAATATACTGGTATACATAAAAAATTGTGTTTTGGTTGTCAAACTCATAAATATGTAAAACTTTATTAGTGTGTTTCATAACTTTCCTCGAAGTTTAACTTCCCTCGGACTATAGTTAAAAAAAATGTGATAAATACAGCAAACTATAGTTGCATTTCATTGACGGAGAACAACCGCAAGATCTATTTTAACTCGACTTTTCTGCATTTCGTCTGTTTGTAAATTTGTTTGTCACGCAGTTATGACCAAACGCGCAGTTCGACTTTCTTCAAATTTGGTATGGATGTTCCTTGAAGTAATTAAAAATGACATAAATGTTTTTATTTTTTTTATTTTTATTTTTTATTTTTTTATTTTTTTATTTATTTATTTATTTATTTATTTATTTATTTATTTATTTATTTATTTATTTATTTATTTATTTATTTATTTATTTATTTATTTATTCATTCATTCATTCATTCATTTATTTATTTATTTATTTGTTTAATGCTTCCAGAACTACTAGTTATTATCAAATTTTGTACAAGCTTTACACGTTGTCAAATTGTGTATTCTTGGTAAGGCAAAAAAAAATCTGAAATATGATTTTTTTAATTATAAAAAATCATTTTATTGCGTATGTAATATTGCAAATTTACTTTACAATATTACACGAAATTTAAACAAACCTTTTTTTATAGGTTTCGTTATTTTAGAACTTAGGAAGACAGTATATTTAAAAAATTTTACAGCAATATATTTTATAAATTTTACGCGAAATATTCGAATTTATTTTCATATTTTATTCAATTTATTGTTATTATTGAGATTATAAATAATTAAAGTTTATTGATGGTGACTGAGTTTCCACGGAATTTTTAATATTTATTTTAAACATTACCGAACATTAATTCAAACATTTACTATTTACATTAAAATGTTATCAAACTAAAGAACTAAAAAGAAAAATTTCAAACATATTTGTCATTAAAATGATTTTAATGAAGTAGATAAAAGTTATTAATCTTAAATTTAAATTCGTTTGCAACTAAAAGTTCTGAAAATACGTACCTCCTTGCATTTGTTGCATAGCAAAATCTGGATCTATAATTTACAAAATAATAAATTGATTAACATAAAATTGTTCTTTAAATGTTTTTTTTAATTAACACATCAGGAGGGTCTGCATTACATTATTTTCATTATATTAGACAATACTTACCTCCTCCTATACCCCCGTAATCCCCTGAAAATTTAATAAATATATATATATATATATAAATGTACTTAATTATTAGAGGAATTATATTTAATGAATGGACATTAGTGTTTGAATTGAAATCACCTCCTTGCATTTGTTGCATTCCGCCTATTTCCCCTAAATAATGAAAATAATTCTGTATCAAAACAATTTCAGTAATATACAAGCATGTTATTATTGTACATATAAATCTAATATGTTTTAAATTTATAAAAGGGGGTAGTTCAGTTTGAGGTGATGATCAAAAATGGATAATTTTTCTGCTTATAAAAAGCAAAGGCCACTACAATACTATTAATTCCATCGAAATAAAATTTCGAGCGCATGTAGGGAAAGTAACATGTAACAAGATTCAATCACAGTATTTTGTGCATTTCGTATACCTTTAATTGAAAAAAGTAATTTTATAACTGTAGGATTTTAGGTTAAAAAGTCCGTAGGGTAAACTAAACACTTTTCTAAAACCTTTTTCAATATAGAATCAACAAATTTTATTTTTATGTACAATACTTTGTAATTAAACTACTGAATCTAATTTCAATTTTGAATTTAAACTAGAAAAAATTACCCCGTTTTTTTTTTTAAAAATTGAGAATTTTGTTTACTTTTTGACTCATATTTTCGTGCATACAGTTTTATTTTAGTAAAACAAGTAAAATATAGGTTTAACATGCATATTTTACACTAAACTAATGGTTCATAAAATTTCCCTTTGACTGAAAATATTTTTATAAACTAAACACTTTTCTAAAACCTTTTTCAATATAGAATCAACAAATTTTATTTTTATGTACAATACTTTGTAATTAAACTACTGAATCTAATTTCAATTTTGAATTTAAACTAGAAAAAATTACCACGTTTTTTTTTTAAAAATTGAGAATTTTGTTTACTTTTTGACTAATATTTTCGTGCATACAGTTTTATTTTAGTAAAACAAGTAAAATATAGGTTTAACATGCATATTTTACACTAAACTAATGGTTCATAAAATTTCCCTTCGACTGAAAATATTCTTTTTGAGAAAAGTGTATCAAAAGATGAAAAAAAATACAATTTCTTGAAAAACTATAAAACGTAAAATCACGGATAATTCTAAATTGAATTTTTTTTTGTCTTCCCGTGCAAATATTTCTCATTTTGGATCAGTGAGTGCACGAAATAATGGCTTTGTTTTAGGTAATTAATTTTTTAAAAGTTCATATAGTGACTGCTTACAAAAGGGGTTGTGTCCATTTTTTTTAATATTTTATTTTCATATTTTATATAACTTAATAAGTAAATTTTTTAACTTAGTATCAAATGATTGGTAAGGACATTATAAACCCCATATGCTATAAACTGAAAATCCGATATTCAAAGGTTTATAACTTCACTGTTCTCTTAAAATAAATTTATACCAATCTTACCTCCTGCTAATCCTCCTAAATTGCCACCTCCTAAAATAAAAAATACATTTTTTTATTTATATCCTTATAATGTGATTTTGACAATAGCGTTCAATATTAATAGTAAGCTATGCTAATTAATCATTTAGACACAAACCATTTTGGAATTGGACGACTCATATAATTATTGATCCACTTATTAATAAGTATAAAGAAATTTATAATAGCAAATTTTACTTATTAATTTACTTATTAATAAGTGCACCAATAATTAAATAGACGACTCACAAAATTATACTTTTACTTATTAATAAGTGGATCAATAATTAAATGGACGACTCATAAAACTATTGATCCACTTATTAATAAGTAAAAGAAAATTAAGTACAGCAAATTTTACTTATTAATTTACTTATTAATAAGTGGACTAATAATTAAATGGACGACTCATCATATAATTATCCTTTTAGTTATTAATAAGTGGATCAATAATTAAATAGACGACACATATAATTATTGATCCACTTATTAATAAGTAAAAGGAAATTTCGCATAGCAAATTTTACGTAGTAATTTACTTATTAATACGTGGACCAATAATTAAATGGACGACTCACATAATTATCCTTTTACTTATTAATAAGTGGATCAATAATTAAATGGACGACTCATATAATTATTGATCAACTTATTAATAAGTAAAAGGAAATTTAGTATAACAAATTTTACTTATTAATAAGTGGACCAATAATTAAATGGACGACTCATATAATTATTGATCCACTTATTAATAAGTAAAAGGAAATTTAGTATATCAAATTTTACTTATTAATTTACTTATTAATAAGTGGACCAATAATTAAATGGGCGACTCATATAATTATCCTTTTACTTATTAATAAGTGGATCAATAATTAAATGGATGACTCATATAATTATTGATCCACTATTAATAAGTAAAAGGAAATTTAGTATAGCAAATTTTACTTATTAATTTACTTACTAATAAGTGGACCTATAATTAAATGGGCGACTCATATAATTATCCTTTTACTTATTAATAAGTGGATCAATAATTAAATGGACGAGTCATATAATTATCCTTTTACTTATTAATAAATGGGTCAATAATTAAATGGGCGACTCATATAACTATTGATCCGCTTATTAATAAGTAAAAGGAAATTTAGTATAGCAAATTTTACGTAGTACTTTATTTATTAATACGTGGACCAATAATTAAATGGACGACTCACATAATTACTGATCCACTAATTAATTAGTAAAAGGAAATTTAGTATAGCAAATTTTACGTATTAATTTACTTATTAATAAGTGGACAAATAATTAAATGGACGACTCATATATTTATCCTTTTACTTATTAACAAGTGGATAAATAATTTAATGGACGACTCATATTATAATTGATCCACTTATTAATAAGTAAAAAGAAATTTAGTATAGCAAATTTTACGTAATAATTTACTTATTAATAAGTGGACCAATATTTAAATGGACGACTCATATAATTATCCTTTTATTTATTAATAAGTGGATCAATAATTAAATGGACGGCTCACATAATTATTGATCCACTTTTTAATAAGTATAAGGACATTTAGAATAGCAAATTTTACTTATTAATTTACTTATTAATAAGTGGACCAATAATTAAATGAACGACTCATACAATTTTCCTTTAACGTTGCTTTTACTTTACTTTCCTTTTACGTTATCAGTGGATCAATAATTAAATGGACGACTCATATAATTATCGATCCACTTATTAATAAGTAAAAGGAAATTTAGAATAGCATATTTTCAACTTTAAAAGTCATATTGTAAAAGTAGTTTGTATTTTAAAAGTTTATATTATTGTTTATTAATTAACACTACATTGTTGGTTTACTTTAAAAATCATCATTGTGGTCCTCATCATTTTAATCACATATTTAATTTCATAAGAAATTTTATAAATGCACTTACGTGCTCTCATAGTTTTCAAGCGAGCAGGCAAACCTGTAAATTCAAAAAGTATATTTAAAACAGTTCAAGTTTATTAAAATGTTACATTTCTATTTATTATTTAATAATATATTGTTAGGTTGCTTAGGAATTATTTTTCCCTTAGCCTTTTGACCTCTCCACGTGGGTTAAGTTAAAGAAAGTTCTTTGGGAGACAGAACAAATAGTTCTAAAAGCATTGCGGAAGGACGACCTGCCTTACAGTAAGAGGCGTTAAGCTGTTTGACGGATAGATCATTAACAATTCTTCCTCAAAGTCAGTAGATTTGCAGATGGGGGTAGGGTCAATTGAGTGGTTTAAAAACTGAAAATCCAAGTTGAAGATGATGTATAAAAATCATTAGTCAAGCGTCACATGTCCCAAAACATGTAATTACCTTTTCTGCTTTAAACAGCATACTTCAGACCACACGTGCTTTACAAATTATCTCCCTCTCCGTGGTCAAAATTGTCCCAAGCCTTATCACATTACCTGTAACATCTGTGGGACAGATGCTGTTCCAGCCCACATGTAAAGGATAAAGAAAATATTCAAAATAACAAGATATGCCGTGAATGCGTTTACCTGCATCTTGCAATTTTTGTATAGCGGCAGGAACACCTACAACCCCAAAAAATAGAATTAAAAAAATAACAGTATGTTATTCAAATTTTAAATTTAATCATTGTATTCCAGTTTTATAACTGTTTGCTTGAATTTTTTTTTTAAATTTCTCACCAGCAAATCCATTTAAAGCGCTAGTGGCTGAAAAAATAAAAATAAAAAAATATTATCATAAAAACTTCAAAAATAGGAACTAATTTGAAACTGTCATAAGCCATTAAAAATGTAGTTCTATAAATATTCAATAAAACTGTTACACCGATTCATAAATGCAATAAATATTTTATATGGAATCCCACCAAACAACCATATTACGTCAACGTGAATATATTCAGATCTCTTTCAGATTTAATGTACACTATCACCTTGTATAATATGAGTTAAACTTACATAATCTCTAACTGTAACTTCTGGATTGGGCAAGAGATTTTGTTGACTTGAAGCCAATGTGGAAGCGGCCATGCTGTGCCCCACTTTCTCACTACCGCAATATTTCGTAAATTCTTCATGTTAAAAAAATCCGACATGTATTGCTTTTGGCTGAGTTTTTTTTTATCATTATTTTCTTTTGAAACCTATTTAAATGCAATCTGCTATGAAAATGGAAAGTCAAAGTCAAAATCGAAGCAGATAAAAAGCAAGAGCAAAAACTATTTGTTTGACAATATAAAAATTAATTACATAAGAAGAAAATATAATATTTATATACATATAATATTTATATACATATAATATTTTACTATGCTATTATATTAAAATTCACCACTAAATCACTTTTAAAAAATGTTGGGGCACAGTATGACTGCTTCCACCTCGGCTTCAACGCGCCCATAGAGAAGACAAATTTTAAGCCTTCCAGAACTTACAGTTAGAGTTCAGTGATCAAATCTACCGGAACTGTTAACAGTCTAATCATTCAGCCAAATTATATTCAAAATAAGGTATTGGTAAAGAAGAAAGATACCTATCGATATAAGTATGGTATCGATACTTTATTTCACAATACCAAGTATTCGATACAGGTGTTGGTATCGATATCAGAAATCCGGTATCGTTAAAAATACTCAAATAAATTTTTATTTTAATAATTATAATTAAAAATAATTACCTTACTAAAGAAGGGGATGTGGTAATAATTTAAATTTTAACTTATTAAGTGCTAAGTGGCCCAAGATTCAATGATTATGTTGCAATGGTTGACGAACTCCGGATTTTGCAAAATCTTCCTATGCTGTTAAATATACTAAAATTAGCGGGTTAATTTTTCTTTTAGTTTCTTTGTTTAGATTTTCTTTTATGTTATAATTTAAATTTTTTATTTTATGTTATTTTTTATTTAATATTAATGTTTAATTAAAATTATTTCTTTATAATAATATTAGTAGTAATTTTATAATTATAATTACCATGTTTTTTGCATTTTTTAAATTTAATGTTGTTTTTTATGATGATTTTTTTTATTTATGTATAAAATGTTTAATTGTATAGGTTTTCTTATTTTTGTATTGCTTTTTGAGAGAAATAAACTTTAAAAAATTATCATAAATGTTAATTGTAATATTTTATTGAGTTTATTGAAAATGTTGTTCCTTTATTTTAAAAACAACAACATTTTAATGTGTTTGTGGTTAGAGCTAAATTTACTCATATGAGTAGAATAATACTTGCAAGTACTGGCATCTTTTTTCAATACTGCTCAGGAATCGATACTTTCATTGAAGTAGTGTCATTAGTAAAAGTATCGATACTTTCATGGTATCGTTCATCTCTAGATATAAGTTTCAAAAGTAAAAAACCCATTTTAAAATATTTTTTATTTTAAAATTTTAATATTTAATTTTTTTAAATGGTTTAAGCTTAGTTTTTTTTTAATTGTTACATGACATGACAAAACACCTGTCACAATTGGTGAAGTGGTGTACAATTACAGAACAGGAACACTGTTTTTTAATAACTTAAATTGTGTTATTTTAATTTAAATGTTTGTATAAAAACCTTTATTTGTTTAATTAAAATAAAACTTCGGAGGAGGAAGAAATATATACAGTATGACAAAATAAACTACACTCTAAACGTCTAGATTCCTCATTTACACGAACACAAGATGACTCTGTAACGCAAATGTAATCTACATATCTTATTTACACAAAACTGGGACGTATCTGCAATAAGAAAAAACCCCGAATGCTTTTTTTCACTATTATAGAACATCTCCATAACACAAGAAGAGCCATGTGCTATTTGCACATAATGAGACTCCTTTGTTACACAATATCTTTATTTGCACGAAAATTAGATATATCTCGAACAAGTGGACCATCAGAACGTCTTCTTTACACGTAAATGAGACGCCTTTGTTACACAATATCTTTATTTGCACGAAAATTATATATATCTCGAACAAGTGGACCAATCAGAACGTCTTCTTTATACATAAATGAGACTCCTCTGTTACACAATATCTGTATTTACACAAAAATTAGATATCTATCGAACAAGTGGACCATCAGAAGATCCTCTTTACACCAAAACAAGGTATCTTCACGAAACAAGTTTAGTTAAATATGTTATTTGAACATAAACGTAATACATAGGTAACACAAGACAACATGGACAACTTATTTAAGCAAAAAGCTTGTATGTTCTTTATACACTAAAATGGGACAGCTCCAAAAGAACACCATTATATTTCCTTTAAGCAAACATTGGACTTCTCCGCAACAAAAGACAACATGGATGTTTTATTTACAATTCGACATTTCAACAACACGAGGATTACTTAGACGTTAATATATGAATCCGTGACACAATACCTCATGAAGGTTTTTTTTAATCAAAAATGTGACATCTTCCAACACAAGACTACCTGGATGTTTTTGTACAATGAAATGGAACATCTACAGAACACAAAGACAAACTTCATGTTTCATTTACCCAAAAATTGGGCTTCTCCGCAACACAAGACAACATGGATGTTATATGTAAACATGGAACATTTCTGCAACACAAGGGCCACCTGGACGTTTAACTTATACTTCCGCAACCCAAGACCACCTGCAGATTTTATTTACGCAAAAATGTGACATCTTTAAACGCAAGACCGCAGGACTACCTAGATATTTTTTATATACTAAAATGGAACAACTTCAGAACAGAATGACTACCTTCATATTTCATTTACACAAAAATTGGACTCCTCCACATAACACAAGACAACATGGATGTTATATGTAAACATGGAACATTTCTGCAACACAAGGGCCACCTGGACGTTTAACTTATACTTCCGCAACCCAAGACCACCTGCAGATTTTATTTACGCAAAAATGTGACATCTTTAAACGCAAGACCGCAGGACTACCTAGATATTTTTTATATACTAAAATGGAACAACTTCAGAACAGAATGACTACCTTCATATTTCATTTACACAAAAATTGGACTCCTCCACATAACACAAGACAACATGGATGTTATATGTAAACATGGAACATTTCTGCAACACAAGGGCCACCTGGACGTTTAACTTATACTTCCGCAACCCAAGACCACCTGCAGATTTTATTTACGCAAAAATGTGACATCTTTAAACGCAAGACCGCAGGACTACCTAGATATTTTTTATATACTAAAATGGAACAACTTCAGAACAGAATGACTACCTTCATATTTCATTTACACAAAAATTGGACTCCTCCACATAACACAAGACAACATGGATGTTATATGTAAACATGGAACATTTCTGCAACACAAGGGCCACCTGGACGTTTAACTTATACTTCCGCAACCCAAGACCACCTGCAGATTTTATTTACGCAAAAATGTGACATCTTTAAACGCAAGACCGCAGGACTACCTAGATATTTTTTATATACTAAAATGGAACAACTTCAGAACAGAATGACTACCTTCATATTTCATTTACACAAAAATTGGACTCCTCCACATAACACAAGACAACATGGATGTTATATGTAAACATGGAACATTTCTGCAACACAAGGGCCACCTGGACGTTTAACTTATACTTCCGCAACCCAAGACCACCTGCAGATTTTATTTACGCAAAAATGTGACATCTTTAAACGCAAGACCGCAGGACTACCTAGATATTTTTTATATACTAAAATGGAACAACTTCAGAACAGAATGACTACCTTCATGTTTCATTTACACAAAAATTGGGCTTCTCCGCAACACAAGACAACATGGATGTTATATGTAAACATGGAACATTTCTGCAACACAAGGGCCACTTGGACGTTTAACTTATACTTCCGCAACCCAAGACCACCTGCAGATTTTATTTACGCAAAAATGTGACATCTTTAAACGCAAGACCGCAGGACTACCTAGATATTTTTTATATACTAAAATGGAACAACTTCAGAACAGAATGACTACCTTCATATTTCATTTACACAAAAATTGGACTCCTCCACATAACACAAGACAACATGGATGCTATATTTAAAAATGGGACATTTCTGCAACACAAGGGCCACCTGGACGTTTAACTTATACTTCCGCAACCCAAGACCTCCTGCAGATTTTATTTACGCAAAAATGTGACATCTTTAAACGCAAGACCGCAGGACTACCTAGATATTTTTTATATACTAAAATGGAACAACTTCAGAACAGAATGACTACCTTCATATTTCATTTACACAAAAATTGGACTCCTGCACATAACACAAGACAACATGGATGTTATATTTAAAAATGGGACATTTTTCCAACACAAGGACCACATGGATGTATAATTTATATTTCCTCAACATTTATATGTCCACAACTTGCTGGTTTTATGTAGGCCAAAATGAAACGGCTTAGCAACAACTTCTAACAGTAAAACATATTTTCACAAAAATGGGTCGTTTCTGCAAAATGAAGACCACTTGATTTTTTTATCACGAAAATGAGGCATCTTCGGAACCCAAGACTACCTGGATGACATATTTACACAAAAATGGGACGTCTCCCAACCAGAAAGGAGATAGGGGAAAGGATAAGCCCTATAAGTGACAGAATATGAAGTATTGCTGACCGGTTCTGCGTAGCAATCTGTGTCCCGAGATGCATTGCGCCGATGAGTTTTATTGTGCGCTCTGACCTATTTTCAGGTTCTGCGCATAACACAGCTGTTTACAGTATCCCAAGATGCATTGCACTGAGGGCTTCTTTTGTGGGCCACTGTGCATGTATTAGCGCCTATCTATCTTCCTCCATTATCTTTAGTCCCAACACAAAAATATTAGAGGATATAAATTATAAGATTTCACGGCAGAAAAACAACCAATACAGTGATTTAAATAAAAGCGTGTAAATAAAAACTGGACGTTTAAGCAGAGATAATGGATTTCTATCGTTATTTCAACAGTAGGATTTTACGTGGCATGCCGGTCGTCGCTAATTATTTAAACGTATCGATTTTCATATTTTGCTTACCTGCATGAACTTGATTCATGACGCCACCCAAACCTAAAAGTAAGAATAAGTTTGTCTTTCAGAAAATTAAATTTATAAATGAATTGCGAACTTCAAAAAGGGCTCATCTCTGAAAATTAAAAATTTTCAGGAGACACAGAAAACTGAATACAAACATCTTTTCTCTCTTATAAAATATCGGTCTATATATATATATATATGTGTGTGTGTGTGTGTTACCGTAAAAGTGAGAAAGCAGTGCACATACAGATTCACTACACTATTAAAAATTATTACGACCTTGCACCAAAATTTGGTACCCATTTAGCTGTAACCAACATTTGGTGCTTAGTTTCACCATTTTACGGTGTTACCACAGATACCTTTTAGATGTAAAATGTTGCACCAATACGTTAGGTGCTCGTGCGAAAAAAAAATCTAATACTTAACAACACAACCATAGGCCTAACCACCCAACGCTGCATAAAATTCAAAATTCGAGTTTTCTTAGTATTTTAGTAGTGGTATTTTTGTAGCGAAGCCGGCAACCCTACGATGGCATGATCACAACTTTTTTTTGTCAAGTCCAGCGAATGAGCTCGAACTAGGAATCATCTGATTCATAGCTGAACGCCTTTATTCACTGGCCCATCCACTTTTTTTCCCCCGATAAAGGATTTTTGGTTCAACCTAGGTCCAACCATGATATGGTGCAATTTGCTGCATACCTCTATTTCGCACCAAGATATGGTACATCGTTGAACTGAAATTTTTAACACTGGAGTGGCTCTGCAAATACATTGGATTGTTACAAAAAAGTACGGAATCATCTACAAAATAAGAATTTTTCCGTATTTTCACTACGGAATTTTCAGATTTACTTAATCAGAAACATGAAAGTACAAAACGCTCTATCCAACGCTTTATTCATCGTAACCACCGCTCGCCAATTAGAAACAATATTAGTTTATATAGATCATTGAGGCCACCGTGGCGAGCGGTTAAAAGCGTCAGCTGGGAATCTGAAGATTCCTGGTTAGATCCTAGGCGATGGACCTGACAAAGAAAAAGTAAAAAGTAGTGATCATGTGATCGGAGGGTTGCCAGCTTCGCTACAAAATACTAGAAAAGTCGTCCAGAACATCCGTAAAAATTAACGGCGTGTATACGGGACTGGTGCACAATATATCTGATCGGGATCCAAAAGTCCCGACGTCTATTGAAGGCGTTGGGTGCCAGTTCAGGTGTTTCCTCGCCATCTGACCATGGCGATGGATATGGATATGAGAAAATAACGATGCGCATGTTTGAATGTGTGTGTGAATGTGTATGTGTTCCCGGGTTTTTCCTTCGAGATAGACCCCGAACCGTCGCCAATACCCCACTGTGCAGTTCTATTGCGACGTTAATTAACCAAAACCAAACCATAGTAGTTAGAAGTATATTACTTGAATACTTGAATACATTGAGGTATAGCATTTAAATAAAGCAGCCCCGCAAAACTGCAGTGATAAGCAATTATGTATTATATTAGATATTCCAATTTCGTTATTAGTTGAAAAACACCGAACTAGAGCTACACAATGGGCTATTGGCGACAGTTCGAGGTATATCCCGAAGGAGAGACCCGTTAACACTGAATAGTAATTCTGTGAGCAATAGGATATGGCATTTGAGAAGTCGTTATGAGAATCTCGCATCATAATAACTGTTCAAAGACAGTTGGTACTCCCTTAGAGCAGTCATTTTGGGTTTCTCATCTCTTCCGAACAGTCGAATTTAGTATTTTACCCCGAATATTATGTGCCGTTTTTAAAAATTAATTCATAACAATATAACATAAATTCGTTGGCTGAACGATTGGTATATCTTTGACACGCGTTATTTAGAAAAATAATATATAATATAATAATATACTATTAATATATTGAACAAAAATCTTGCTGTTGTTCGTGTAATGATTTTATTTGCACTTTCACGAGTGTCCGTCAGTGTATCTGCATATTCACTAGTGTATGTGCAAAATCAAACAATTTTCCGCACTTTCAAGTATTAGACTAGTAAATCTGAAGAATCACTAGTGTATGTACAAAATCAAACAATATTCCGCACTTACAAGTATGGGACTAGCATATCTACAGAATCACTAGTGCATGTAACAAACAATTTTCCGCACTTACAAATATTGGACTAATATATCTTCAGAATCACTAGTGTATGTACAAAATCAAACAATTTTCCACACTGACACATAATGCACTGTTAAAAAATTCAGTTCAACGTTGCACCATATCTTGGTGCAAAATGCAAGTTTTCAACTTGTTGCACCATATCATGGTTCAACCTAGGTTGAACCAAAAAATTTTGAACGGTAAAAGCGCAGATATCACCAAATAATGGTTCAACCACCTCTAGTAACTGCGATCGAATATTTCTATATACAAATAGGAAACCGCCATTTTTTCCAAGAAGCGTATTGGCATTGCAGTTCACTATTCGACTATCAAAGTAAGTAAAGTGTTTTTTTTTATGTTCATTGTCTAATAATTTCCCTTTTTTTATTGATACTTAATAAAATGTTTAAATGAAACGATTCAGAGCGCATTCGTTATTCTTATTTTGTCGCTGCGACAAAATGCAACCATGCGCCCGTTAATACATGCATTCTTTTATTTATGTGATATATCTATTTCTGCAAAAGTAAACAACTTTAAAATATTCTATCATAGAAAAAAAAAATTACAGACGAATTAATTTAAAGCCACTTGATTTTCCTTTTTATTCTTCATTTCATTGCATGCAGTCTTCAAAGACCTTCGAATGGAGTCGTTGTTTTCAATCTTATATATTTTTGCACATCTGGTGTTTATGATACTTTGACTTGGAAACAGGGATGTTTAATACATAACTTTGAAACTATACAACCAATAGTTATCAAACTCATAGATTTGGTGGGAAAAGGTCAACCGTCTTGTGACTGTGTTGTAATAAAGTCTCTGATTACAAATTGTTTAGCACCAGTAAATGCGAAAGAGATTTTATATTTCGATCGTAAATATAAAGAAAAGAAAATGACTAGACATGATAACTCTGTATCTTACAACCTTCACATCAAATTATTATTTCTGCCTGTATTATTTTTTTTTATTATTTCTTGATTTCCAAATAGATTTGCCATCCTACTCGACGGTAACCAATCAGAGATTTTTGCGGGAAACGATCATATTTGTTCAGAATCTAATAAAACTGTGGAATCATTAGTGTGTCAAACTTTGGAGGAATTAGTCATTTTTGTGTATTTAAATATATTTGTTAATGTTGAATAAAATACATTGCACCAAAGTTTGAGTATTTCTTTTTTCCTGAACATACATTTACCTCTATTCATATGTTAGTTTGATTTACTTCTGTTTGCTGTGAAAAATGTATTTTTTTGGAATGAATGCAATTAAAAAAATTGGATTTTGCCTAATGTTATACATATATTTTAAAAATTGTACAGTCGGGCATTAATTGTTAAGTTTTGATGTCACGGAATCGAAAATAATTATCTTATTTTAATACTTATTAGAATATATTTCAGGAAATGTGTAACTAAAAAAATCATGAATATGTATAATTTAAACCCCTTATTAAATAAGCTATAGAATGTTACAGACAAGCCTTTTAAGAATTAAAAATTTATATATAACATAAATGCACTTATAATAATTCAGCTAAACATGCTTAAAGGTTATAAATATATGTTGGTTTATATAGCTTTATATATATGAGGAGATAAAACTTTAAAAAGTTTTACTTCAGTGTACAGAAATGTTAATTTTGGTTCACCCTTTCGCCAGAAAATTAATTGTATAAATCAAATGAATAGCATGGTTCAACGTTTCACCATAAAATCGGGAAGGGAAACGTGAAACTTCGTGCAACGTTTCACCATAAAATGGTGTATGAAAAACCCGAATTTTGGTGCAAACTTTCACCATAAAATGGTGTATGAAAAACGTGAATTTTGGTGCAACGTTTCACCATAAAATGGTGAAGAGGAAACGTGATTTTTAGTGCAGCGTTTCACCATTAAATGGTATATGTGGAAGAACCAAAAACTGGTAGAACTAAGCACCAGACGTTGGTTGCAGCTAAACGGGTACCAAATTTTGGTGCAAGGTCGCACTAAATTTTTAACAGTGTGGAGTAGTATATCTGCACAATCACTAGTGTATTTTCAAAATCAAACAATGTTCTGCACTTACACATATTACTCTAGTATATCTACAGAATCACTAGTGAATCTGCAGATACACAGGTTTTCGCACTTGACGGTAACACGTAAATAAAAATGAAAAAAATTCAGCGTTGAAAAAATCTTGAAAATTTTGGTACTCGATTATAATTATTTCTCTAATCCGAATTATTTTCTCTAATCTAACTTTATAAACTGTATTGGAAGTATTATATAGGCCACTTACCTCCATCCATACCTCCGAATTCTGAAAAAAAAGAAAAAGAAAAAAATTATAATTCAATTTGATAAAAGTTTTCTTGTATCTTAAAGAAATATTTTGGGAAGCACTGAATTAAAAGTTTTTCACGACATAGTCACACCTCTATAAACAGTGAAAAATTACTTTTTGATAAACGTTTGTACAATTTGTTATATTAGTTTATTATTTTCTACACTGTAAAAAATTATTCGATCTTGCACCAAAATGTTGTACCCATTTAGCTGCCACCAACATTTGGTGCTTAGTTTCACCCTTTTATTGTGCTACCACGGATGACATTTATTGGCACCCTCACTCTGAGAATGTACTGGATTTAGACGTTTTGATTTTTTGTTCTATGTGTGTGTTGTCACGTGTTTTGTCCTCTTATGTACTTCAAATCATGCACTATTTATGTATCAGATATATTTGTAGGAAGGGTTAAAGAAGCTTCGCTTCTAGGTACCTAGACAAATAAATTCAGTCTAAATTCAGTCTGACATTTATTGGTGAAACGTTGCACCAAAACTCCTATTTTCACCTCACCATTTTCTGGTGAAACGTTCAATCAAAATTCGCGTTTTCCTTACCCAAAATTTTTTTCAAACGTCGTTATAATCTGTTGGATGTTCCGAGCGATTTTCTAGTATTTTTTGTAGCGAAGCTGGAAACCTCCAATCGCAAGATCACTACTTTTTTATCAAGTTTACCGCATTAGCTCGAACTAGCAATCCTCTGATTACCTGCTGAACGCATTTATCTACTGGGCAACCGGGCCCCTCATGCAAGAGGATTGAGACGGGATTCTCCGGTTTCTAGATTCAGTGAAGGTTTCGTTTATAGTTTAGGAGATTGCACCATTTTTTGGTAAAAGCTGCGCTGTTCTCGATAAAGGATTTTTGGTTCAACCTACATTGCACCGTAATATGGTGTAAATTGCTGCAGAGCACCAAGATATGGTGCAACGAAGAACTGCAATTTTTAACAGTATTTATGTAACAGAGTATTTATGTTTGTCACTTACCACCTCCTGAACCTCCAGCTATTAAAGAAAATATTAAAATAGTTTCATTAATTTGCAACATATTTTTTTTTTCGAAATACAGTTACACTTTTATAAGTATCCATTAAAATATCGACATAAAACAATCATGAAAGTTGTGAAATTGAAGGTTACATACTGCAAAAAATTCAGCGTTGCAAATTATGAAGAGAAGTTTTTTTAAAGGTTTTATGGTGAGTCGGAACTTCCTATTCACTGTTAAAAATAGGTAGTTAACATAAGTAATATGTACTCATTTTTGATTACATTCGATGCTTATTATAGCTCCGAATGCATAAGTTTCATATTTGAAAAACACATGTACTCAAAAATGAGTAAAATGAATAAAAAGAGCAGATGCTAGACTACATAGCCTATGTAGTTCATAAATCCCTTTCAATAAATAAAGACAATTACAACTAAGACTTACCGGATATCGAACTCAGGCCCTAAGGGAACACAGCCCAATACCTTATCCGTTATACTACCAGGGAGATGTGAAGGAGTAATAAACAGAAGAAATGTTAAAAAGATGTGCCAAAGAATGGGAAATAAGATAATTGAATTGTAATAACTCAGTTTCCGACATCGACATCAAATAATGTGAGAAAACCATCTTGCTTGCCTACATAGGCTGCCTTCATAAATCACTTCAAATAAATTACAACAAGGAGTTACCGGGAATCGAACCCTATCTACCCCTAAACGTCTATCTTATGTCGTCTACACTAAAGTCCAGGACTTACCATAGGGATTTGAAGAATTTATAAATAAAAGTAATGTTAAAAAGGCGTGGCAAAAGAATGGGAAGTAAGATAATTGAATTGTAATAACTCAGTTTCTGACATCGACATCAAATAATGTGAGAAAACCATCTTGCTTGCCTACATAGGCTGCCTTCATAAATCACTTCAAATAAATTACAACAAGGACTTACCGGGAATCGAACCCTATCTACCCCTAAACGTCTATCTTATGTCGTCTACACTAAAGTCCAGGACTTACCATAGGGATTTGAAGAATTTATAAATAAAAGTAATGTTGAAAAGGCGTGGCAAAAGAATGGGAAGTAAGATAATTGAATTGTAATAACTCAGTTTCCGACATCGACATCAAATAATGTGAGAAAACCATCTTGCTTGCCTACATAGGCTGCCTTCATAAATCACTTCAAATAAATTACAACAAGGACTTACCGGGAATCGAACCCTATCTACCCCTAAACGTCTATCTTATGTCGTCTACACTAAAGTCCACGACTTACCATAGGGATTTGAAGAATTTATAAATAAAAGTAATGTTGAAAAGGCGTGGCAAAAGAATGGGAAGTAAGATAATTGAGTTGTAATAACTCAGTTTCCATTTAAGCAATCGACATCAAATAATGTAGAAAACCCTCTTCTGAACAAATATTTTAAGTTTTACAGGTCGCTTTGTTAAGCTGGCTTGAACAAAAGCTGATTTTAGCAATATTATTTTTGAGAAAGTTCGATTACTTAAAAATGAGTACGTCATTCTTAATATACTAAAATGAGCTTTAAAAAAAACTTTATGATTTTTAAAAATATTTTTTTTAGGAAAGTCACATCAATTACGTAAAAAATCCCTTTATTTAGTAAAAAAATATTTGTTTAAATAAATAACTTTTGATAAAATAAAAAAATAAAGATATTTTAATTTCGCTTACCAAACAAATCTAAAGCTTCAATATAAAAAAATATACTTAAAAATGAGTACCTGAACCTATTTATTTATATTTTGAGTACAATTACTTCGCAAATGAGCGATGAAGTACTCAAATTTAAGTAACCGTATTTTCTCAAAAATGAGCAGTATGATTTAATATTGCTAATATCAGCTGCTGTTCAAGCCATCTTAACAAAGCTACCTGACCAATTTAAAATAGATATTCAGAAGATGGTTTTCCACATTATTTTATGTCGATGTCGGAAACTGAGTTATTACAACTCAATTATCTTATTTCCCATTCTTTGGCACACCTTTTTAACATTTCTTCTGTTTATTACTCCTTCATATCTCCCTGGTAGTATAACGGATGAGGTATTGAGCTGCGATCCCTTACGACCTGCTTTTGATACCCGGTAAGTCTTAGTTGTAATTGTCTTTATTTAATGAAAGATTTATGAAGGCAGCCTATGTAGTCTAGCATCTGCTCTTTTTATTTATTGTGCTTGTATTTGAATACATGTGTGTTTCACAATTGAAACTTATGTATTTGGAGCCATGGTAACCACGGAATGTAATCAAAAATGAGTACATTTTACATATTTTTGAATAATTATTCTTAACATTGTAAACGACACATGCAATATATTTTTCAAAAAAGCCAATAAAAACTTACAATAATAATACGTTTCTAAATAATTTTCTAATATAACTAATTTATAGTGCCGTAATTTTTATGATATGGGACACTCATCGTATTTTAAATCCAGATATTCTAATATATATTAAAATAGTTTCATTCATTTTCAAGATACTTTTAAGAATTGAGTTTGCGCTAATTTAGGTAACCTTAATATTTCTGTGTGAATGAGATATTTTAAATTCACTTACCACCAAACATTGTCTGCATTGAGCCACCCATATCTAAAGAAACATCGATTTTTTACAAAGTAAAAATAAACTTATAATAATACATTTTTTTCCATAAAACTTTATCTAATATAATATTTATAGCGATATTTTAGCGATGCTGAAGGGACCGTCATGATTTGGTCGTTATATCCGGAAATCGCTATACCCGAATCGCAAAAAATGTCGCTTAATAAGAATGTATAATACTCATGCATACATGACAGTTGAATATAGATATATTTTATGTAATTTATAATGATCTTATCGACTACATATACTAGTTAGATAAAGTTAGTTATATTAACTACTATTTTGAAAAGGAATGGTCAGTAATTTACGTTTGCTTTGATTTGACATAGTAATAGGTTGAATGGATTTGGTTTGGTTTAGTTAATTAACGTCGGACTAGAACTGCACAGTGGGCTATTGGCGACGGTTCGGGGCCTATCTCGAAGGAAAGACCCTGGAACGATGCCTCATATGTTTGAACTATGGTCAGATGACGAGGAAACACCAGAACTGGCACCCAACGTCTTCAATAGATATCGGGACTTTGGACCCCGATCAGATTTATCATGCACCATTCCCGTATACACGCCTATAATTTTTGTGGATGTTCTGGACGACATTCCTAGTATTTTGTAGAGAAGCTGACAACCCTCCGATCACAAGATCACTACTTTTTTACTTTTCTTAGTCAAGTCCGTTGCACAGGATCAAACCGGGAACCCTTCGATTCCCAGCTAACGCCAATATCCACTGGGCTATCCGGCTCCCGAAATTGTAATAGGATATTTCCATAAAATTTCCTTTTTTTGCAAACATTGTAGAAGAACCGGGGATCTGTTCCTAAATTGCGGGCGTTCTTGTTCACATGCTATACGCCTGACGCGTGATTATTTCGCAAATGTCCCTCCCTCCCTTTTCATTGTTATAAGCGGTTGTTATCAATCATAAAACGGGGGGAATTTAATCGTTACATGCGGTTTATCATTGTAACCGGTATCGTAATATCCGGAAAAATTAATGTGGACTGATATAGAAATTCAAACCTTCTTTGCATTTTACATTGTTATATTCAGTCTATCGTTATACCCGGCATCATTACAAACGGATTTTACTATAATTACATTGGAATTGTTATTATATTATACAGGCAACTTACCCCCTCCTATATCCGGAGGTTCTGAAAATAAATAAAATAGTTTCATTCATTTGAAAGACGCTTTTAAAAAATGCCTTTACACTCTTTTAGGTAACTTTAAATCAATTTTATCCCTCATTATTGGACAACCCATAAACACTTATAGATAAAATACACACTTATAAACTTATAAATTGTATACAAACAAAAATACATAAATAAACTTACAAATAGTATACGATCATTAATTTTTCTTTAATCTAACTTTATAACTTCGTTAGAATAATGATTATATAGGGTAAATTGGGGGGAAATGGGTCTTAAAACTTGATTTTTGTCGTGCAAAGTCCAATTTCTTAATGGAAAAATATTGTAAAATTACAATTGTTTTATAAAACCGTTCACTTATAAATTTTTTTTTGTAATTATCTTTTTAAGGTAACCTATACTTCGATTCATAGATGTGGTAAACTGGGCACCTTGTGGGAATTATGGAATTTTTAGTGTAAAAGCAGGTTTTAATTCAAATTAGAAACTTATATGAAAAAGGATAAATAACAACTATAAAATGTTTATACATTTGATTATTAATGGACTGTTTTGCTTCCTAAAAGCAAGCTGTAATCCACCATTCGCCATTTTAAAAAATCAACTATATTGTATTATTTATTATCTTCAAGTAGAACACCTGCTATTTATATTATTGGCTTGTTTTTATTCAGGAACCTATGATGTATTTACTTTATTTTTAATTTGTTCGGCAGACGATTTTTTTATTTCGTTTAAAACATTTTTATCTAATTTCGAATAAAATAAGCAAACGGCGGCCATTTATGTATTGAAATATGTTCTTTTTTTGATGGTTTATTTGAAAACAAAAATATATGTAACTCCGTTATATTAATATATAAACGTGTTATATATATTATAGATAGTTCTTGTCATTTATAAGCTTCGAAATTCATATTTTTGTAGACCTGACTTGAAAACCCCATAAACGTACTTTTTTTTTCTATAATGTAGTTTGTTAATGAAGTAAATACACATAAAGAAACTAAATAAAAACATAAGATTAACGTTGTGCAATTGAATATTAAATTTAAAAAAAATAAACATTTTCCCCCGCCATAATCTAAGCTGTATTAAGTTACTTCAATATTTTTTATAAAGATATTATTATATTTAATTTATCTTACCTTGCTGCATTTGTTGCATCAATCCACTCATATCTGAAAGTAAGGACGCATCGATATATATATATATATATATATATATATAACCAATAAGAGCTAAAAGTTGTCCGGTTTATATAATTTCTAAAGCAGGTGAAATGCAAAACCGATACAATCAATGAAAGCACAGTAGTTAACTATAAAAAGAGTTTATTATATTATTATATATGAAATAAAAAATAGTTTTTAAAAGTTGAATTGGAAAAATGTGTACTTATACACTGTTAAAAATTATTACCACCTTGCACCAAAGTTTGGTACCCATTTAGCTGCAACCAACATTCTGGTGCTTAGTTTCACCATTTTACGGTGCTACCACGAATAGTTAGTGGTGAAACGTTGCACCAAAACTCAACGTTGCATAAAACTCAAAATTCGTGTTTTCTTAATATTGTACAGTAGTATTTTGTATCGAAGCTGCAACCCTCTGATCGCAAATGACAACTTGTCACCGATCGGGCTCAAACTAGGAATCCTCTTATTCATATCTGTACGCTTTTATCCAATGGGCGACGGAGACTTATGTTCGTCGTTGTCTTTCTTGGAGGTACTTGTTGACGTATCGACAGTGAAAATTTCGGTTGCAGTTAAAGAGCTTGAACCAATTGAGGTTGAACTGATTACTAACGCTTTTTGGTTCAACCCAGATTCCACCATAATATGGTGTAATTTGCTGCAGACCTCTATTTCGAACCAAGATATGGAGCATCGTTGAACTGAAATTTTTATGTACATCCACAATCCGAGGAATTCCTCCTAAGAAAGACAACGACGAACATGTGTCTCCGTGGCCCACTGGTTAAAGGCGCTCAGCTATGAGTCAGAGGATTCTTAGTTTGAGCCCAATAGGTGGACTTGACGAAGAAAATGAAAAATTTGTGATCGGAGTGTTGCCAGTTAAAAAAATACTAATATTTAAAAAAATCGAATATTGTGTTTTACGCAACGTTATGAGTTTTGGTGCAACGTTTCACCACTAAATGGTATCCGTGGTAGCACCGTAAAATGGTGAAACTAAGCACCAAATGTTGGTTGCAGATAAATAGTTACCAAATTATGGTGCAAGATCGTAATAATTTTTAGCAGTGTACATTGATAACCCATTTTAAAATCCTCATTTACCAATACCCTCACAGATCAATGACTGTATCACTATTTTGATATTTTCTCCTTGAATTAGATTATTGAAAGTTTGCCCCTTGAATTGGATTCTCGAATGTTTGCCCTTTGAATTGGATGTTTGAATGTTTGCTCCTTGTAGGCAGCCTTTCTATTTTTGATACCCATTTGCAAAACTTGACGTTTACTGATATTAAAAGACATTTCTGTGATAACCCTAATTTTTAATCACATCATTCAGCTTTTATTTTTTTTTTAAATAGTGCAATAGCCTTAAAATCTGCATTCGACCTGTCCGATGTTTAATCTATTATTGTTGATATAAAACACATCATATAAAAAAGCATCATTTAATATTATTAAAAAAATTCTAAATGTCCGTTATACGCAACGTACGTTATAAGGAGGTTCTAATTTATAAGATTATCTCTAGTAAAAGCATAAATTAGTATTATATAGATTATATAATTTGAATTAGTATTATATAGATTACATACCTCCTGATAAATCCCCACTTTCTGAAAATAAATATCAAAAATCGTCATTTAATTTTATCAATGTATGCTAATTTTGATTCGTCGAATAATAAATGCAAAGTTCCACTGTTAAAAACAGGTACTCAAAAATAATATTAAAAATACTAATTTTTGTGTACATTCAATGTTTATCATGGCTCCGAATACATAAGTTTCATTTTGAAGAAGACATGTACTGAAAAATGAGTACAATGGGTAATTTTGAATAATAAAAGCAGTTTCTTGCCTACATAAGCTGCCTTCATAAATCACTTTCAATAAATATCAACAATTACAACTAAGACTGACCGGGAATCGAACCCAGATCATCAGGCGCCAAAATCCAGTGCATTTTCCATTTAACTTCCTTGGCGACGGGAAGAAGTTATAAATAGCAGAAATGTTAAAAAAGAGTGCCAAACGAATGGAAAGTAAGAGAATTGAATTGTAATAACTCAGTTTCCATTTAAGCAATCGACATCAAATAATGTGGAAAACTATCTTTTGAACAACAGCTATTTTAAGTTTGTCAGGTCTCTTTGTTAGGATGGCTTGAACAGAAGCTGAGATTAGCAATATTAAATCACACTGCTCATTTTTGAGAAAGTACAATTACTTAAATTTGAGAACGCCATCGCTCATTTACGATGCAACTGTACTCAAAGAAAAACGAGTAGGTTCAGATACTCATTTTTAAGTACCTTTTTCTATTGTGTCCGTTTCAAAAACATAACTTTGTACACATTGTATGGCCATAAACTTTCCAAAAAATATATTTCTTCTATTTTTTTGTATTATTTTTTTTAAAGATTATTCTATTTTCTCTTACCTCCCTCATCACCGCCGGCATCTGAAAATTTTGAGGAATTTCAATAAACAATACACTACAGTACAAACAACACAACAAACAAACAACAGCACTACAATAAACGCAGTTTTTGGCGAAGCAAATCAAGCTATTGGGCAGATTTTCTTTTATACAGGCAACTCTCGCTATCTCGAACTCGAAGGGAAGTGTATAAAAATTCGAGATATCAAAAATTCGAGTTATCGAAAATCCTATAAAAAAGCTGTTTACGTAAATATAAATACAAGTATACTTACCCTACTTTATTTAAAATATCTATTCAAAATGTTTTGGTGAGTATTTCTATTTATTTCGGAATCAATTGTATTTTCCAAATGCATGATTGCTTGAAATGTCGCTGTTTTTATTTCCGGCCACGATTCACTCACTGGATGCACGCATAGTTTTTATGGAAGATAGAGCCTCTTTCAAAGTTATCTTTAGAGGAGGTTCGTATTATTTTTCTTTTTCCGAGAGCGATTTCTCATCAAAAGCTGCAATAGAGAGTGCATTACATTTTTGTTTTGTCGCCATTATTCGCAGCGACAAATCAACACCACGACAATTGCTAATGTTTCTTCAAAATCCGTAGTTTTGAGAGGAAAAACAAATTTTTAGTTGTGTGGAAACTTCGAGTTATCGAAAATAAGGAAGAAAAACTTCGAATTAATGAGATAAAATTACATTAAATAAGTAATGAAGGTGCCGGGAAATCGATTTTTTTCGTGATATCGAAAAATTCGAGTTATCGAGAGTCTACGTATATGTTAGGTTCAAAGACCAAAAACAACCACAATGCAGGAACCACCAATAACAAAAAACGATATCAGGTTCATCCACAATGCACAATTCCAATCATGGCACTTGCAAAAATGAATACAATTCGTTCTGGCAAGCTCAGTTATAAATTGGCTACGTTGGTTCATTAATAAAATGGCCACAACCCGAAATGTGTGTTGTGATTCTTTAAATATTTTACCACGACGCGTTGTGGGAATGAGGAAATGTCACAACGCGTTCTATATGTTAGGTTCAGAGACCAAAAACGACCACAACGCATTGTGACTTATCAGGTTCATCCACAATGCAAAATTCGTGTCATGGCACTTGCAAAAATGAACACAATGCGTTCTGACAAGCTCAGTTGTATATAGGGGCTAAGTTGGTGCATTAATACAAACGCGAAATTTGTGTTGTGATTCTTTAAATATTTTATCACAACGCGTTGTTGGAAAGAGGAAATGTCACAATGCATTCTATATGTTAGTTTCAGAGACCAAAAACGACCACAACACATTGTGGCTTCTCAATTTCATCCACAATGCAAAATTCGTGTCGTGTCACTTGCAGAAATGAACACAATGCGTTCTGACAAACTCAGTTAGATATGGGGCTAAATTGGCGCATTAATACAAACACGAAATTTGTGTTGTGATTCTTTAAATATTTGACCACAACGCGTTGTGGGAATGATGAAATGTCCCAACGCGTTCTATATGTTAGGTTCAGAGATAAAAAACGGCCACAATGTATTGTGGCTTCTCAATTTCATCCACAATGCAAAATTCGTGTCGTGTCACTTGCAGAAATGAACACAATGCGTTCTGACAAATTCAGTTATATATGGGGCTAAATTGGCGCATTAATACAAACACGAAATTTGTGTTGTGATTCTTTAAATATTTGACCACAACGCGTTGTGGGAATGATGAAATGTCACAACGCGTTCTATATGTTAGGTTCAGAGACAAAAAACGGCCACAATGCATTGTGGCTTCTCAGGTTCATCCACAATGCAAAATTCGTGTCGTAGCACTTGTCACGGCGACTTAAAATTTAAAACAACACACATTTGGTGTTTCGACATACTACCATTAGAAACTTAATGTTTAAAAAAGTGGGGATGTAACAACTCGATGAACAATTCGGTTTAATTAAGTTAGGTTAATTACGTTAGGTTTAGGTTAATAAAGTACAATTCCTAAATATGTTTAATTATAGCTAATTAATCGGGCACTTACCTCCCATCATGCCACCTTAAAAAAAATAATTAAAATGTTCATTATGTTCGAATAACCGAATAAAAAGTATTTTCAAAATAACGCATTATTAATATTTCTGGAAATATTTATTACCTTGCATTTGCTGCATACCTGAAAATAACAAATACTAAAAGTGTATTTAACAATAAGGGCAAATTACTTGTTATATAAGATATGTAATTAATTTATTATTGAAGGAACAATTTGAGGCATATTTCATTGACACGACACATTACGAAAGAAGATTGTGTAATCAGAAGAAGAAGAAAAATTAATTGAAAATTAAAATTCATTAGAAAAATAAAAATGACTTTAAAAAAGTTAATATTTTTTTTTTAAATGTCCTTAAAAATGTAACACTTCTGTAAACATTTGTTAATACGATCATCTTTCTTGCTATCAGAAGTTGTTACTTCCTATCCACTGCATTTGACAATGTATAAAAATTTCACTCTCAATGCAAGATGTGATTTTAAACTAACACCATGCTCTCCCGTAGAATACTGTTTTCTATTTTAGTATCATGATACCGATTATGAATTTTTAATTATTAATTTATTCAAATAATTACTTTCATGCTGTGAGAATTAAGAGAAAATAAATATAAATAAATTGTTGCTTATTTTTTGTGGAAATTTATTTTAATTAAATATATAACTCTATAGTATCCTCGCCCGTAGTATAATGTTTACTACTTAAGTATCATGATACCGATCAAATCTTAAATGCATTTTTAATTATTAATTTATTCAAATAATTACTTTCATGCTATGAGAATTAAGAGAAAGTAAATATAAATAAATTGTTGCTTATTTTTTGTCGAAATTTATTTTAATTAAATATATAACTCTATAGTATCCTCGCCCAAAGTATAATGTTTACTACTTAAGTATCATGATACCGATCAAATCTTAAATGCATTTTTAATTATTAATTTATTCAAATAAATACTACTTTCATGCTGTGAGAATTAAGAGAAAATAAATATAAATAAATTGTTGCTTATTTTTTGTGGAAATTTATTTTAATTAAATATATAACTCTATAGTATCCTCGCCCGTAGTATAATGTTTACTACTTAAGTATCATGATACCGATCAAATCTTAAATGCATTTTTAATTATTAATTTATTCAAATAATTACTTTCATGCTATGAGAATTAAGAGAAAGTAAATATAAATAAATTGTTGCTTATTTTTTGTCGAAATTTATTTTAATTAAATATATAACTCTATAGTATCCTCGCCCGTAGTATAATGTTTACTACTTAAGTATCATGATACCGATCAAATCTTAAATGCATTTTTAATTATTAATTTATTCAAATAAATACTACTTTCATGCTGTGAGAATTAAGAGAAAATAAATATAAATAAATTGTTGCTTATTTTTTGTGGAAATTTATTTTAATTAAATATATAACTCTATAGTATCCTCGCCCGTAGTATAATGTTTACTACTTAAGTATCATGATACCGATCAAATCTTAAATGCATTTTTAATTATTAATTTATTCAAATAATTACTTTCATGCTATGAGAATTAAGAGAAAGTAAATATAAATAAATTGTTGCTTATTTTTTGTCGAAATTTATTTTAATTAAATATATAACTCTATAGTATCCTCGCCCGTAGTATAATGTTTACTACTTAAGTATCATGATACCGATCAAATCTTAAATGCATTTTTAATTATTAATTTATTCAAATAAATACTTTCATGCTGTGAGAATTAAGAGAAAGTAAATATAAATAAATTGTTGCTTATTTTTTGTGGAAATTTATTTTAATTAAATATATAACTCTATAGTATCCTCGCCCAAAGTATAATGTTTACTACTTAAGTATCATGATACCGATCAAATCTTAAATGCATCTTTAATTATTAATTTATTCAAATAATTACTTTCATGCTATGAGAATTAAGAGAAAATAAATATAAATAAATTGTTGCTTATTTTTTGTGGAAATTTATTTTAATTAAATATATAACTCTATAGTATCCTCGCCCAAAGTATAATGTTTACTACTTAAGTATCATGATACCGATCAAATCTTAAATGCATCTTTAATTATTAATTTATTCAAATAATTACTTTCATGCTATGAGAATTAAGAGAAAGTAAATATAAATAAATTGTTGCTTATTTTTTGTGGAAATTTATTTTAATTAAATATATAACTCTATAGTATCCTCGCCCGTAGTATAATGTTTACTACTTAAGTATCATGATACCGATCAAATCTTAAATGCATTTTTAATTATTAATTTATTCAAATAATTACTTTCATGCTATGAGAATTAAGAGAAAGTAAATATAAATAAATTGTTGCTTATTTTTTGTCGAAATTTATTTTAATTAAATATATAACTCTATAGTATCCTCGCCCGTAGTATAATGTTTACTACTTAAGTATCATGATACCGATCAAATCTTAAATGCATTTTTAATTATTAATTTATTCAAATAAATACTTTCATGCTGTGAGAATTAAGAGAAAGTAAATATAAATAAATTGTTGCTTATTTTTTGTCGAAATTTATTTTAATTAGATTTGAAAATCGATAGTATCCTCACGCGTAGTATAATGTTTACTACTTAAGTATCATGATACCGATCAAATCTTAAATGCATTTTTAATTATTAATTTATTCAAATAATTACTTTCATGCTGTGAGAATTAAGAGAAAGTAAATATAAATAAATTGTTGCTTATTTTTTGTCGAAATTTATTTTAATTAAATATATAACTCTATAGTATCCTCGCCCGTAGTATAATGTTTACTACTTAAGTATCATGATACCGATCAAATCTTAAATGCATTTTTAATTATTAATTTATTCAAATAATTACTTTCATGCTATGAGAATTAAGAGAAACTAAATATAAATAAATTGTTGCTCATTTTTTGTCGAAATTTATTTTAATTAAATATATAACTCTATAGTATCCTCGCCCGTAGTATAATGTTTACTACTTAAGTATCATGATACCGATCAAATCTTAAATGCATTTTTAATTATTAATTTATTCAAATAAATACTTTCATGCTGTGAGAATTAAGAGAAAATAAATATAAATAAATTGTTGCTTATTTTTTGTCGAAATTTATTTTAATTAAATATATAACTCTATAGTATCCTCGCCCGTAGTATAATGTTTACTACTTAAGTATCATGATACCGATCAAATCTTAAATTCATTTTTAATTATTATATTATTCAAATAATTACTTTCATGCTGTGAGAATTAAGAGAAAAAAAATAAAATAAATTGTTGCTTATTTTTTGTCGAAATTTATTTTAATTAGATTTGAAAATCGATAGTATCCTCACGCGTAGCATACTGTTTACAATTTAAGTAGCATGACACGGAGTTACCCTTAAATTCATTTTTAATTATTATATTATTCAAATAATTACTTTCTTGCTGTGAGAATTAAGAGAAAAAAAATAAAAAAAATTGCTGCTTAATTTTTGTCGAAATTTATTTCAATTAAATATGTAAATCGATAGTATCCCTGCCGTAGTATACTGTTTCCTATTTATGTATCATGATACCGATTAACCCTTAAATGCATATGTAATTATTAATTTACTCAAATAATTAATTTCATGCTGTGAGAATTAAGAGGAAAAAAATTGTGGCTTATTGTTTGTCGAAATTTATTTTAATTAAATATGTAAATCGATAGTATCCGCACCCGTAGTATACTGTTTAAGTATCATGACACGGATTAACCCTTAAATGCATTTTTATTTATTATATTATTCAATAATTACTTTCATGCTGAAAGAATTAAAAGAAAAGAAATTTAAAAAATTTATATTTATTGTCGACATTTATTTTAATTAAATATGTAACTTGATAGGAAACCACTTTCTCGAATAGAAATGAAAGCCGTTCCACATACTTGTAATTTGTAGTTATTAAGTAACGCAATTTGTTTAAACGTAACTCAATTGAATGCATAAAATCATATAGATCATTATATAAATCTTAAGTTATGTGATTCATTTAACACTAATCCTACCACGCGCGGTCACATGACCGTTTTTGAAATTTCATTTAGAATTTCTTGTATACAACGTTACTGTATCGCCATGTATCTTATTGACATTTCCTATAATATACTTACAACCCATTTTTCAATATTGACAACTTTCTTTATTCTTTACTTTCCGAAAAAAATTCATAGCATGTCTAGTCTACCACGAGCGGTCATTTGACCATTTGAACAATTCATGTTATTTACGACTGTATTCTTCGGAAAGCGCACTCCTGAAATTGTTTTACGAGTCCACAATGTAATTGTGGATCTATAGTTTTATGGCGACAGAGCCATCTGGGCACCAAGCGTCGTGCGGGCCAACCAGGCAAGGCTATACAGACCGCGTAGGTCCAACCAGGCACCACGGGTGCAGACAGACTCGCGGCAGGCGGCGCTGACGGCAACAGAAAATGTGCAATACAAATTAATGTAATTAGTAAAAATTGTGCTGAAAATGCATAAATGTAAATAAAACTTTTCTAAATAGAAAAAGTATTTTGTTTACTATCCGATTGGCTAAAATCTCTTTCTATATTAAGATACATATTTTTTTTTTGAAGCGGTCATTTGATCGCTCATGGTTGGATTAGGTATAAATGAAATGTCGGTAGATTTAGAGTTAAAGCTAAGGTATATAATATAAGAATATTCCTACTACCTTCAAATTAAAGAAAGTTATCAAAATAAAATTAAATGAGCAAAAAAATTAACACGACGTAAATGACCTCCTTTCTCCTTTTATTAATAAAAAATCATAAATTTAGACTATTTTTTAAGTATAATTATTTTATATTTTATACAAATTTAATATTTAATAAAATGTACTCGACAAGACTATATACACTTACATGTGTACACTTACCCCCTGTCATACCACCTGTATTAAAAATTTAAAAAAAAATATTTAGAATTTCTACACATTACATAAATCTAACTATTTTTTACAGAAGGTATGTATTGTGATATATATATAGAGAAAGAGGGAGATCTCTCTCTCTCTCTCTCTTTATATATATATATATATATATATATATATATATATATATATATATATATATATATATATATATATATATATATATATATATATATATATATATATATATATATATATATATATATATATATATATATATATATTTTATAATATTGGCTCATACGAAAAGATTAAACTTACCCTCCATTCCCTGCATGCCACCAGATGCACCTGGAAATTTTAATAGATTATTTATATGTTTTAGTGTACGTAATAACCTATATTATCTAATATATGTAAGTTTTATAACTTTAGATCCACTGAACAGACCGGCATTATGATTTATCATAATTGCAATCTAATGATGAAGGGAGATGTTTCTCCTCAAATATGTCTAGATTTTATGTATTTTTATCGCGCAATTTTGGACGGTGTATTTGTATTTTATAATTACGATTAGTCGATTATGGTTTATCAATTTATGATATATCCTAATGTTATAAGCGTAAAATTTTTATACTATTCAATTTGACTATTGTTTTTCCAAAATAATGTATCAAATTTCGTATAATGAAGAGAACCTTTAATTTTTATATTTATGAATACATTAAGGGCATACTATTCATTTTACTTTTTTCTTTAATTCTGCAGATATTATCATAATTTTTTTTCTACATATGTATGCAACGCATATTAACATAATCAATGGTCAGACATTTAAAAAATACATTTTTTAAATAAGAATTTATTTTAAAAAAATGACATTTCTTATTCTTGATATTTCAAGAATATATTTTCTGAAAACTATATCTTTGTTTTTTTATAACCAAAGGAATGTGTTTAACAAAATGTCTATACAGGTTTTAGTTATTTGCAAAAAGAATTTTTGTGAGAAAAATATTTGAAAACAAATCTCTCATTTCAACGAACAAACAATTTTTAAAAAATACTAAGAAACATGTGATCTATGACTAATCCCTAAAGACAAATAAAAATAATGTGTTTGAAAATACACTGTAGCAAATTCGGAGCAGTGTCTTCTAATATATCTGAACTTATATCTCTTTAAAATTGAACAAATATGAAAAAAAGTCATCAGTGAGAAAATTGAGATCAAAGTTACGTATTTAGAAAATTTTATACCATAGCTTAATAAAGAAATAATTAGTCGCAGATTACGTAGAAATATAATTTTGGTACCGCTCGATTAAAAATAATCTGAGCTAGTTTTTAAAGGAATTTATTAATAATAATGTATTTAATTTATATAAATAAAAAAATTTAAATATAAGAGTGGTATTTAGAAAATTACTATTTTATTTACTGCATAATTTTAAGGCATTAAAATCTATTTATTGTGAAATTTCGATTACCATGAGAATTGTACAACTTATCTTTAATTGAATAGGGTCAGAGATATACCGAAATATACATAACGAATTAATAATTTTATAATAATAATTTAATAAAATAACTCGTTTTGAGATTGTGTGTAAAATAAACTTTTACAGAGAAGCCTTACCATTATAGTACAGGAAACACGTACAACAAATTCAAAGTAACTTAACAAATCTAAGAAAATTAGTTAATTTTTTTTAGTTTAATGATTCCACACACTATTGATGATTACTGCACCAAACTTAATAGAAGAACAAACTATATTCCGGTATAAAAAAAATATATATGATAATTATGTTTAATTTGTTACTGCCTAAACTTATTACTTAGCACGTTAAGTTAACATTCACTATTCAAGAGTATACAAAGCAAGCTTACCTCCATACATTCCTTCGCTTCCCCCATACATTCCTTCAGCACCTGAATACAGCTAAATTTTAATTATTTTAACAATCAAATTTTGAATAAGAATAATATTTTAATTTAGCTCTAAAATAAATTTAATTCCATTTATTTTAACCCTTAATGCTCGGAAGACTCCTCTTCGAAGACCCGTATTAATGCTATACACTGTTAAAAATTTCAGTTCAATGATGTACCATATCTTGGTGCAAAACAGGGGTCTACACCATATTATGGTGGAAGCTAGGTTGAACCAAAAATAAAATCATTTATGGGACAAAAAAGCGGATTTTTTACCGATAATTACTTCAACCTCTTTAACTGCAACCGAAATGTTCGCTGTCGCTACATCCACAAGCACCTCCAAGAAAAACAACGACGAACATGGGCCTCCGCGGCCCAGTGGAAAAGGGCGTTCATCTATGAATTAGAGGGTTCCTAGTTCGAGCCTGATCGATGACGAGTTGTCATCTTGCGATCGGAGGGTTGCCAGCTTCGCTAAAAGAATACTAGTAATACAATACTAAGAAAGCTCGAAAGTTGAGTTTTATGAATTTTGGTGCAACGTTTCACCACTAAACCAACCGTGGTAGCACAGTAAAATGGTAAAACTAAGCACCAAATGTTGGTTGCAACTAAATGGGTACCAAAGTTTGGTGCAAGCTGGTAATAAGTTTTAAGAGTGTAGAAATCGTAAGGCTCCTCTTTGAAGATAGAAATCTGAAGGCTCCGCTATTGAGACATTTATGTTATCTCTTATATATATTATATTATATATATAAAAACATTATTTTTATAATGTAAAATGGCGCTCCCGCAATAAAACGTCAATTATTGTCGCCAAACACACATCATTGAAAAGAATCGATATAAAATTCATTTTAGGGCTAAACCTCTCCACAGTTGAATTTTGAGAGTACCAGTTTTTTTGAAAATAGTTTGTTCATTAGGTTTTATTCATTTCATCAAACATTATCTTTAGACGTTTTGATTTTTTGTTCTATGTGTGTGTTGTCACGTGTTTTGTCCTCTTACCTTATGTACTTCAAATCATGCACTATTTATGTATCATATTTGTAGGAAGAGTTAAAGAAGCTTCGCTTCTAGGTACCTAGACAAATAAATTCAGTCAAACATTATCTTAATTATTAAATTTAATTTAATTCGATGAAGGTGTAAGGACCTCCGGTCGACACACCGTCATTTTAATTCCGATTTCCTCAAATAAAAAAAAGCATTCTTGGAACAGACACAGTGTTAGTTCCTCTTAGTGTATGGAAAACTCCCCAAATGTATGCGAATTATTCTTCATCAATGCCCATGTACATATTTTAATCATGAGTGCCGTGAGCACAAGCCATGTAATTATATCCCAGCCACACTGGGGGCGAAGGGCCACAAGCCCATGACCTTCGATATCACGTCTTATTGCATTGTATTGTATCGACAGCAATCAGTGAACCATAAAAAATCGTAAGCAGCAATAAATATACCGAGAAAAAAATAGTGTCCGCATTTGTGGCTGTTGAGCGTTAATAGAAAATTTATAATTAGATATGAAAAGATTTCATGCATTTCGGGCATACCGGTTCTTTACATTACTCGCAAACGTAGATAGTTCATGTCACTGATCTCTAACTGTAACTTCTGTATTGGGCAAGGCATTTTGTTCACTTGAAGGTGAACAAAATGCCGCCCACCGTAATATTTTGTATATTTTTCATGTTAAAATAAGCCGGCATGTATTGCTGTTGTCCGAGTTTTTTTTTAATTTTATTTTGAAACCCATTTTAAATGCAATCTGCTATTAAAATAGAAAGTAATTTGCAAGTCGAAATGGTTAAAGAGCAAAAGCAAAAAGTAATTGTTTGGCAATGTAAAAATGAATTCTATAAGAAGAGAATATAACATTTATGTACCTGTAATATTTCTACAATGCTATGGTATTAAAATGTACCACTAAATCAGTTTTAAAAAGTTTTTGGGGTGCAGTAGGGTTGCTTCCACATTGGCTTCAACGCGCCCATAGAGGAAACAAGTTTTGAGCCTTCCAGAAGTTACAGTTAGAGTTCAGTGCTTAGTGTTACAATCACAAAATATTTGATTTAAATATGCGTACGATAGAATATCAATAGTTATTATGTCATAAAGGACATTGAAAATCTGGTGAACTTCCAGAAATTTTATTATCCATTTCAGGATACCAAATCGCAGGGCGTTGATTCAACGGACTTTCTTAGTCACTGGTATCACTTTCTAAGCCAAATCTCCGTTTTTTGGAAAGCGATCATGAATACTTTTTATCATAGTCGGTATATTATTTCTTAATCATAAATGTTTTGCCTGGGACATCTACATTTTCTGTATCTGATGTTTCAAAATCTTCTATGTCTGACATTTTTTTTTTCATTTTGTCTCTCTACAATAATTTACACCTTTTTGCATTCTTTTTTTTAATTTCCACAGTAACCTGGACAATAAACGGTTATGCCAATACAATTCAAAAAGATAACTGTACACATATATGTACGTTTATAATTTCTTATAAAATAGAATTAATGAACGCTTCTATCAGAGTCGGTATATTCTTTTTCAACTAATCATAGAAGTTTCGTATGTCAGCGAAATCTACATTTTCTGTATTTAATGTTTCAAAATCTTCTATGTCTGACATTTTTTTCATTTTGTCTCTTTACAATAATTTGCAAATTTTTGCATTCTCAATTTTTTACTTCCACTGTAACATGGGCTTAACACAGCAACCAGGCACACTTAAAATAGTTATTCAGAAGATGGTTATCCACATTATTTTATGTCGATTGCTTAAATGGAAACTGAGTTATTACAACTCAATTACTTTACTACCCATTGTTTCGGCACACCTTTTTAAAAGTTCTGTTTAGAACTTCTTCACGTCGCCCTGGTAGTACAGCGGATAAGGCATTGGACTGCGATCCCAGAGGAGCTGAGTCAGACTTGGTTGTAAATGTCGAGATTTGTTAAAAGTGATTTATAAAGACAGCCTATGTAGACTAAGTAGTCTTTTTAATTATTTTTACCCACTGTACATTTTTCAGTACATGTCTTTTTCAAAAATGAAACTTATGTATTCGGAGCTATGATAAGCATCGAATGTACTCAAAAATGAGTATATTTTACTTATTTTTGAGTGCTTATTTTTCACAGTGTATGTGCCAGTGTCCCTGAAGTGATTAAATAGTTAGCCACACTCCCTCGATCTGTTGGTATAATAAATACCGAGCGTTAAGAGTTAATAATGTACCAAAAGTAATTTACAATTTATATTTTATTTTAAATGATACATACCCAAGTTCTTACAAATAAATATTTTTTTCATTAAAATAATTTTTTACTTACCGCCAAATTTACGACCTATACCACCCATCACTGAAATTCACAAAAAAGTAAAAATAACTACATTAATTATGATGGAATTCATAAATACACAAGATACATATTTGAAATTCAAGATACATATTTTCAAGATATAAATAACATCTACAATAAGATGGGTCGAAAAAAAATAATATTTGTTTTTTGAAATGCTTAGGTGCCAAAAAAGTTATATCCTATAATAATAAGAAAAACGACGTAAAAAATTAAAAAAATTGACTAATATCTTCCAATTGTGTGCATCATACTAGCAATTTATAGAAATTGACAAAATTGAAAAAAAATATTAATTTTTATTATTATTACTTAAAATTCTACAATTTACTAGCTATGATAAATTTTAAAATATTTTTTGACTTTTTAGCACATTTTCTTAATTAAAGTCGGTTTTTCTTTTTTATAGATAGATTATCTCCTCTTTCCTCTTTATGTTTTAATTTAGCAGGGGACTTCGCTTCCTGCTATTATTCACTTGGAAAGTTTAATAAATGTCGGGTCGGGTTAACGAAATTTCATTCTTGTAAAATCATTACCCAACAATGGAAATAATTTCAAATCTCGGGTAAATGTTTTAAAAAAAGTCCTGCAAATCAATATTTCCAAATATATAACAACCGGATATTTTTTTTTTTTATTATTTTTTTTTTTTTTTTGTATTTTGCATTTTGTGCCAAAGCGGATAATTTTTGACTAACAAAAAAATATCGAAATAGGAGAACAATTTTTTATTTTAAATTTTCCGGTTAATTGAGACTTCTGGATAATTTAAATGCCGGATAACCGTTTTTTTTTTTTCAAAAGGTGCCCAAGTGAGACATCCTATATCCAACAAAAAGAATTATCCAAATATCTGAATTAGTACAGTACATACATAATTATTTTTAAGTACATAACATTCGAATGGGTAACATCTCTCATTTGGCATACTTTCTTATATTAGTTGGCGCACTTTAAGACGGTTAAGTAAAAAAAATTAAAAATAAACTGTTTTTCCTTCGGGTATAGGTTTAAGTGAGATTGAAAAAGTCGATACAAATTAATCGGAAGAGCAAAGTGCAGAACTTATTAATAATTATAGAATATTATTAGGATAATTATCGTATATTATTAAGATAATTATCGAATATTATTATGATAATTATAAAATATTATTATGATAGTTATAGAATAATACTATGATAATTATAGAATATTATTATAATAATTATAGAATATTATTATGATAATTATAGAATATTATTATGATAGTTATAGAATAATATTATGATAATTATAGAATATTATTATAATAATTATAGAATAATATTATGATAATTATAGAATATTATTATGATAATTATAGAATATTATTATGATAGTTATAGCATAATATTATGATAATAAAAGAATATTATTATAATAATTATAGAATATTATTATGATAATTATAGAATATTATTATGATAGTTATAGAATAATATTATGATAATTATAGAATATTATTATAATAATTATAGAATATTATTATGATAATTATAGAATATTATTAAGATAATTATAGCATCATATTATGATAATTATAGAATACTATTATGATAATTATAGAATACTATTATGATAATTATAGAATATTATTATAATAATTATAGAATTTTATTATAATAATTATAGAATAATATTATGATAATTATAGAATAATATTATGATAATTATAAAATATTATTAGGATAATTATAGATTAATATTATGATAATTATTGAATATTATTTTGAAAATTATAGAATATTATTAAGATAATTATAGCATCATATTATGATAATTATAGAATACTATTATGATAATTATAGAATACTATTATGATAATTATAGAATATTATTATAATAATTATAGAATTTTATTATAATAATTATAAAATAATATTATGATAATTATAGAATAATATTATGATAATTATAAAATATTATTAGGATAATTATAGATTAATATTATGATAATTATTGAATATTATTTTGAAAATTATAGAATATTATTAAGATAATTATAGCATCATATTATGATAATAATAGAATACTATTATGATAATTATAGAATACTATTATGATAATTATAGAATATTATTATAATAATTATAGAATTTAATTATAATAATTATAGAATAATATTATGATAATTATAGAATAATATTATGATAATTATAAAATATTATTAGGATAATTATAGATTAATATTATGATAATTATTGAATATTATTTTGAAAATTATAGAATATTATTAAGATAATTATAGCATCATATTATGATAATTATAGAATACTATTATGATAATTATAGAATACTATTATGATAATTATAGAATATTATTATAATAATTATAGAATTTTATTATAATAATTATAGAATAATATTATGATAATTATAGAATAATATTATGATAATTATAAAATATTATTAGGATAATTATAGATTAATATTATGATAATTATTGAATATTATTTTGAAAATTATAGAATATTATTAAGATAATTATAGCATCATATTATGATAATTATAGAATACTATTATGATAATTATAGAATACTATTATGATAATTATAGAATATTATTATAATAATTATAGAATTTTATTATAATAATTATAGAATAATATTATGATAATTATAGAATAATATTATGATAATTATAAAATATTATTAGGATAATTATAGATTAATATTATGATAATTATTGAATATTATTTTGAAAATTATAGAATATTATTAAGATAATTATAGCATCATATTATGATAATTATAGAATACTATTATGATAATTATAGAATACTATTATGATAATTATATAATATCATTATGATAATTATATAATATCATTATGATAATTATATAATATCATTATGATAATTATATAATAACATTATGATAATTATAGAATACATATAGAATTATAGATAATTATACTTGTAAAATTGATAAACCTAATTTTTATCGCATTACAAATTTTTAAAGTATGTCAATATTATTTTTGCATATGTTCTGTCACTACCTCCAAGTGGCATCCCTCGTCCTACGGTCTTTTTCCATCCTTTAAAAATAAAAATAATTAATTAAACAAACATAAGAAGCATTTATAATTTGATACTATAAAAAAAGTTTCATTCTGCATAACGTTCAACAAATAAAATGTTGATACTCTTGTGAAGACAAAAAGAATTTCAATTTTAATTACAAATATAATAAAAAGAAAGAGTCTGTCTGTGGCACGCTATCTCAGCTGCTGTTTAAGCCATCTTAACAAAGCAATCTGACAAACTTAAAATAGTTGTTCAGAAGATGGTTTCTTCCATTATTTGATGTCGATTGCTTAAATGGAAACTGAGTTATTACCACTTAATTATATTACTTTCCATTCGTTTGGCACAACCTTTAAACAATTCTTCTGTTTATAACTTATTCACGTCGCCCTGGTGGTACAACGGATAAGGATTTGGTCAACGATGCCATAGAATCTGTGTTCCGTTCCCGGAATGTCTTGGTTGTAATTGTTTTTATTTATTGGAAGTGTTTCATGAAGGCAGCCAATGTAAGCAAGAAACTGCTAGTTTTATTCTTTGTGCTTATTTTTATTTTTGAGTACCTATTTTTAGCACTGTGCTTGTCAGCCACGAAGTGCCGAATTAGGTTATCGAGAATACAATTTCACGTTGTTTTATGACAATTGGAGACGTAAGTGTAAGAACCAGACAGCTCCAGTTTTCAAAATTATTCAGGAAAAACGAAAAACACTGTAAGTTCATTGCATCGTATAATCTTTATATATAATTCTATTACGCGGTGATTGAAAAACGCTGTTTTTATCTATGCGGAATGGCAACAGTTACTTTGTTTACACAATTCTGTTCCGCCCGCATTTTTATTTTGCCATTATGTAAGCCATTTTGACGATTAACCCCTTCAATTCGTTGGTAAATAATTATTCTGATGATGTCAGCTTAAATTAGGAAGAATATAAGCATTATTAAATTAAAAAATAGAAGTTTTGAAAAACGCTTTCCCACACTATAAATGAAGGAAAATGAAGGTGGCGTCATCTGTTGGCAATTTTGAAAACGCGAATTGAAAATTATGGCAGTTATGAAAATTATGGCCAAAACAAACTACCAATAATGTTAGAAATTTAACTGAAACGCGGGAAAGGTGTGAAAATAACGTGGAAAATAATAAATAATTAATGGTAGGCTTGCCAGTGGTACCATTGTTTTCATTTGTAGTTAAAAAGAAATTAGTTTAAATGATTTTATATTGACTACATTGCGAAAAAATGTAGTGATGCCAAGATTAATATTAAATTAAATTTGCAATTTCAACTTTTAAAGTTTTTAATAAATTAAAAAAGTATTGTTACTAGGACACATTGTTATCGTGTCCTACCTTTTAGCGAGCGAAACGAGAAGTGGTTTCCGAAGCAAACCTATAAGGGTTGCGTAGCAATCCTCCGGGGGTTGGCGGAGTGTTATCGGAGCAGGAGGCGGAGCCTCTTAGTACAAAAGTACAGCTCCTTTTCCCTTATATGTCTATAGCCATTGCTTAGAGCTGTCTGGTTCTTGCACCAATCGATAGAGGATTTTTTCTTTATACGAATAAGTGGAAAAGTGTAAATAAAAAAAAAGGTGGAAGTTATCTAGCTCTTGCACTCATGCCTTGTATTGAATGGTACATACACAATTTTTATGTACTCCAGTCCAGCTACTCTCTTTCTATCCTAATAGAAAAATAATTAATTATTTTGTCGTTAAATTTAGTTTTTTTAAACACTTTTTGAAAGAGTATCATTTATGTGTTTGACTATCTGTTCCAATATAACCGCTGTTATTTGACATAACTGGAGAAAATATAGAATCTGTCCTTATTTAGATATTATCCATTTTCCGAAGGAAGGTGGCTATGTATTTTTGTTTTGACAACATCCTTAAATATGACATATAAATCTAAAATATATACCTGGTATTTGCCAATGCTGCGTTTGATCTACAAAAAAACAGAAATATAACTTAAAATTGATAGTACTCGTATAGCTTTTTCTTTTATTTCTTTTTTAAATAATTTAAAATTGACATATATAAGCCAATATGTCTGAATTTTATATCATTAAACATTTAGTGCATGAAAACATTATTTTATTGGTTAATTATATATATATATATAAGGATGTAGATGGTGATCATAAATTTAGTTTCCCTGTTTTGAAGCATTTGTAGTTAAAACTAATGTACGGAGTTATATCAGATATTAACGGTCCGGGGAGAAGATAGGGGGATTTTAATACGTTCAAGGTAGTGCTGAAAACAGGTATAATATATGTAATAATATATCTAATTAAACATAAAATCCAATTGGTACAACACACAGCCAATAGGAACACTCCTTCATACCGGGAGCAGAAGCATACTTCTCAATCACGTGGACGGGGGGGGGGATTTTTACAGCATGTGAGGTCTGAAGTATGCAGTTTGCAGCAAAACAGGTAATTACATGGCTTCGGACATGGGACACTTGACTAATAGTTTCTACAGATCGTCTTCAGCTCAGCTTTTCAGTTTTTCCACCTGCAGGGATATTGAAGTTCGTTCACCTTTCTTTCTGTCTCAAGCAATTCACAGAAAGCATTTCCACTTCTTCAGTGTTTACACCCCAGGGCCAATGGGAGATCGTCAACATTGAGACCCTCTGAAAGGAGCAGCCGATTCCGATAGCCACTGGCTCAACAGAAACATCCCCAGATCGGAACCTCAGCGGACAAACACGTCTCTCGCTGCTCAATTTCTATAGCATCTTTAATAGCAATGTTACCCTAAAATGTAAATCCTTAACTGTTATATATTTATTTTGAAATTTTATTTATTTTCTAAATACAATGCCATTCAACTTATTTATTGCCTTTAAACCTAACCTTCTTAATCATAAATCAAATGGAGTCAACATTAACTTGACACATAAATCGTACATCAGCCGCCCCAAACGGTTCAAGTAACCCTAGCCCCATTTGCGAAACTACCTGCTTTGAGGGAGAATTGTTAATGATCCGTTCGTCAGACAGTTACAAGTCTTTTTATTGTAAGACAAGTCGCACTAGCACAATGCTTTAAGAGCTCTTTGTCCTGCTTTTAAAGCGACATTTTTCCAGCCCCGTTGATGAATTAGACCACAGGCAGGGCAAGTTTTCTTTAACTTAGTCCACGTAAAAAGGCTAATTAGCCCAGTAGAGATAGGATTTTGGCTTTCAAAAAATGGAGTAGTTTTGATTTTCGGGTATGTTGTATGTATCGACCCCCTCGTGAAAAATCCAAGTTTTCGACCTCCCACCCCTTGTGCGTTTTCCGCCATCTTGAAAAAACCGCTAAAAAAAGGCACTTTTTGAAGTTTTTCCTCAATAACTCTCTTCCAGTACATTTTAGAATAAAAGTCACAATTACAATTTTAAAGAGCATTAAATTTCCTACACATTTCATGCATAACATATTGGAAAATTCTGAACATGTACTGAGATATAGGGCCGTAAAAATCTATAAAAATTTCAAAAAAATGAAAAAAGTCAGATATGTCGTTAGTTTTACTTGAATAACTTCTTTTTGTGCAGCTTAGCGTAAAATGCATAATAACCAATCTTGTAGAGGATTAAATTTACTACAAGATCCATACAAAATATTTGTAATTACTAAGAACAGATTCCGAGAAATGTTGAAATAACTATTTTGGTGAAAGTTGGTTGTAAACTGCAAATATCACCCTTTGTTGAAATTAGTATTCCTGAAAGTAATATCTTTAATCTATTATGTATGTAATATATACATGTAGTTCACGTATGTAGTTCATGAACTTGCATGCAATACATGAGATTTATGTCAAATTTAGGAGAATACAAAAACTTTACAATGAAAAACACAAATTTTTAAAGCATTTACAAATACCTATATTTAAACTTAATACAATTTGAAAATGCATCTTAACTTTTGTTTTAATGATATGTACAAAATCTAAAATTAAAAATCCATCATAAAATTTTGTTGTTTTAGCACAGGTGTGCTTGATGTATATAGTTCATTACTTCAACCAATAGGCAGTAGATCGAAAAAACTCGTCTTCTTCCATGTTCAATTCAACCTCTGGTGCATTACTGCTTTACTGGAATCCACAATAGACATACTACGGAGCATCAAAGCTCATGTTTTTTTGCAGCTGCATTTGTTACCACAAGTCTTTTTGCATTGGCACGAAATCATGTTAAGCAATACCTGTGGAGCTGGTTCTTTATTCATTGGGACTGGAGTTAGGCCACCAATATCCTTCTTCCAGCCCCATGAGAGCGTCTTTTTCATACCCCATCCAGGTTTGAACTTACAAATAAGTTATACATGCATGATATTGAACTGCATCCTTAGTTGGATGTAGTCAAGTCAAATTGAATTTTGTGTTTATAGCAGCTTTAGAAAAGCGAAGATAGCGCAACTCATCTATAGAAGTGTTTAGGTCACCGCCAAAAATAGCCACAAGGAAAGTTTCAGTGGCTTTCGTGATGTTTTCTTTTTCTGCAACTGGATCTTTGAAAATGGTAATACTTTCATTTTGGAATACATCACTTTCTAATGTGATACAAAACTACATTTTCCCCTGCCCAAATAGAGCGGAGATTGTATCGCAGCCACTTATCGCATGTAGAAAAATAATGTTTTCCACAATATTTTTATATATTTTGAAGTACAAGGCATCTGCCATGTGACTCCTACCAGATTTGCAAAAGAACACATTGTCTGGTGCTAAACCCGTGACCAATACTAAAAGGTCAATGTATTCACCAATAACTACAACAGAATCGTATGCATCTGAGATCACAGACGTGCTAGGAGTAACAGAAATGATCACTCCCATTGCATGAAATGTACCTTCTCCATTCAGAGTGTTAACGTTGAGGTCAGCTTTATCAAAAATGAGTTGGCAGAATGCACTTTTCTTGAGGGTTGTGTCCGCATGAAGTACAGCAGATAGCTCAAATATAAAAACTCCCTCATAACTGGAAAAAAATCCCAAGGATGATAATAAGATGAAGTCGTGATCCAAATTTCTTGTACAAATAAGTACCTACTCCAGAGAGAAGGGATGACAAAAATGACCGTGATCTTACTGCGGCTATCACTGAATGTGACAATGTCACATTCAGTCCATCCAGCTGGTCTTTCTTGTCTTTCATAATCACACTTTCCATGAAATAAAGTAAAGAAGGTGGTATCACAGACTTCACATCCTGAAGGAAGTCAACTGAAGGTGTATACACACTATTGTCATAAACGTGAGAACGAATGTCTTCTGCGATGTCGTAAGCTGCAACCTGAAGGATACGAAAACGTTCTTCTTCCAAGTTTGTTTTCCTTTCGCCGTACCAGTTATCACTGAGAATTTTGTAACTAGTCTTTTTGAAACATATCACTGATGTATGGGGATGTGAGTCAGCAATCAATACATCATCTCCAAATTGTTTCCGAAACCTCGCTTTTAAAATTCTCATATCTGAACGAAACTCTCCTTCAATCTGATTAACCAAGTCTTCAAATAAAAACTAGCACCAGTAGAATCGGGTAGAGTGAACAAGAGTCGAAGTATTTTATGCGCCCATTGGTTCCTACATGCATTGACAATACTCAAAATTGATTCTTGGACAGTTTTCCACACAAAAATACTTTATCACGTCTATCCAAAGTGTATTTTTTTCTGCTTCTCCTCGAAATCCTTAGGTAATTCGTTTCCACAGAGGAAGCAGTGATGTTTGAAAGTGAAAACACATTCATTCAACGATCTACGGGATGGTCCAGGCGCAGTCTGAGAAGCTGCCCTTCGGAGGTAAGCTGCAATCAGCTTATCATTATTAGTTCCTTTGGCATAAAGTATTGAACCCTGACTTCGTTCACATTATTCAGAAAGGCAGAATGAGTTGAAAGTTTACGCTTTACACTAGACTCACGTAATTCGCCTAGCTCTTTCACTACGAACGTTTCACCTTCACTCAAACTTTCAGCACAGATAAAGCACACAGTTCCATGTAAATTCGACATTTTGAACAAAAGAGCACACACTACAGAGCTTAAAAACAAAAAAAATTAGCAAACACAACAGAACGAGAACCAAAACTCTTACAACTGGAAATATGCAAGAGAAGGAAGGGAAAGTACGTACGACATTGTTATTGTTATTTCAACATTTCTCGTCATCTATTGGTAGTAATTACAAATATTTTGCATGGATCTTGTAGTACATTTAATCCTCTACAAGATTCGTTATTATGCATTTTATGCTAAACTGCACAAAAAAAAGTTATTCAAGTAAAACTAACGACATATCTGACTTTTTTCATTTTTTTGAAATTTTTATAGATTTTTACGGCCCTATATCTCAGTACATGTTCAGAATTTTCCAATATGTTATGCATGAAATGTGTAGGAAATTTAATGCTCTTTAAAATTGTAATTGTGACTTTTAACCTAAAATGTACTGGAAGAGAGTTATTGAGGTAAAACTTTAAAAAGTGCCTTTTTTTAGCGGTTTTTTCAAGATGGCGGAAAACGCACAAGGGGTGGGAGGTCGAAAACTTGGATTTTTCACGAGGGGGTCGATACATACAACATACCCGAAAATCAAAACTACTCCATTTTTTGCAAGCCAACCTCTTTTTTTGAGCTATCTCTACTGGGCTAAATACATTAATATGAATTCTGATGTAATTTCGGTTTTTAGTTTTAGGTACAGATACTTCTATAAACAGGGGCACTTATTTCATGGTCACTCCGTATGTATTTGCTTGATAAATGCTGAAATAGGCTTATAAAACAAAGTTTTTCAAATTTATATCATTCTTACCTCCAGCTGAACCCAAATATTTCCGAAAACCTAGAAATTAAAATATATATATATATATATAATAAAAGTTATTTATTCAATATTTATACATTTTAATAATTATCAACCATTATTCTTCATATAATTTTATAATAACGATCCACGAAAACATCTTTAGCTCACTGAAATATCACCTCTACAAAACACTACATTTGACTTTTTTTTATGCTTATTTTAAAATAAATATGATTAAAAATATTCAGGTGGTATACAAGAGTAAATTTTTGTATAATTTTATTACCACCATCCAGTGAAACAACTAAAATTTAGATATTCTAGTAAAACAACTAACATTTAGATTTTACACTAAAGTAATGGTAAATCTACTTTAGAGGATTTGTACTTCTTTAGTAATAAAAATACTAATAAGTAGTACTTATTGTCTAATACAGAAATATAATAAAACTATTAAAATGTATAAGTATATATCAGTGTTCACTCTAGAAATAAAAAGGGGCAGGGCGCTGTTGGTAGTAACAGGGCACCCCGTTTTTGAAAAGGCACTTCTTGTTTTTAAAAGGGCACTTTCAAAAAAAGTTTGGTGTGGGCGTGGCCACCATTGACACATCGGACCCGTGACCAAATAAAAAAAGTTCCGATTTGTCGGTTGACATTGCGCTAGAGCTGCATATTGGGCTAGTGTTGACGGTTGGAGGCCTATCTCGAATTTTACATTTAACTATGCGTGTTGTGCAATCACGATGATTCCGATATTTCGAGCAGGGGGCATTCTACGAATCCTATTGGTTGCCTGTGCCCACATATGAAATGCAAAGTTTTTTTTCTGTGTTTTTTTAAAGAGAAGATGGTTTGGGACGTACTTGCAAGATTATGCATATTTTTTTACCAAATTTTGGATTTAAGTAGCCTTTTCATCAGTTTTGTAAGGAAACGAGTCTGATTTGGGCTACTTACAGATTTGGTTTTTAGGGAAAACATTAATTTTTAAAAAGGTGTTTGTTTTTCTACTGCCATAATTCACTTAATCCCAATTTACACAAATTTACACAAAAAAAATTTTTGATGTTATTTTTAAAGAGAGTTAGGGAAGCAAGGACGCTTGTGCTTGACTGAAAAGGGCAAGAGGGGCGGAATTTTTTTCAAAAGAGGGCGGCATTTTTGAAAAAAGGGCACGAGGGCGCTATCAAGATGAAAAAAGGGCGGGCAGGGCAGGCCGCCCTTCAAAAAAAGCCTAGAGTGAACACTGATACATTGACTATTTTAAATTGTATGTTCAATTGCGTTAAAGTTTAAATACTTTTTTAATTCGATTTTTATTGCAGTTGTGATACCTGGAGGCGATAAGAATGCTTTATAAATATGGTTAAATTAAATTTTCTTCAATTATGACTAATTTCTTCTATAGAATCCAGGACTCAAAATCTCGAACAAATCCAATTTTTTTTAAGGTAACCGTTAGTATGCGAATAACAAAAATGTGGTGGTTGTGGTTTTTTGTGGTTTTAAAAAGCAGTGCAATAACAATACTATTATTGGGGGGGAAATGTTGTATATGTTACCGTGAAAGACCGAAATTGGAGAATGTCGACTTTCACCGGTGAATGTCAACACATACCAAATACGTCGGTTGAAAGATCGAATATTTCATTGCATTCTTGTACATTCGGACCCTCACCGGTGTATGTCGACAATCACGGATATGCTCTGGTGGAGGTCGAAAAGAGGGCGCGGGACTCGTGCAATTCGAAATGTCATAATAGTTTAAGTTGTTGCAATAAATAAGATATGAATCACATAATTAAGTAAGTTTTTTATTACTATTATTTTCTTTTCTTATTTAGAATGTACTGTTCGTTTTAGGTTCTTGGTCACTCCTCTCAGAAAGAGAGGCGAAAAAGTTAAGTCACCCTTGTGACGTTTTATCGCGACTGAAATACGGAGAAGAAAATATAAATCTCCGACATGTACAACATTCACCATTAGTGCATGGTGAATGTCGACATTTGCCGGTGTTAGTCAGAAATAAGGGTATTTAGCAAATATTCCGGATATACACCAAGCGACTATGTGAATGTTGACATTCACCGGTGAAAGTCGACATTCTCCAGATTTCGGTCTTTTACTTTAACATATGTTACACATGTTTGGAAAACAATATTTAACAATATTCAATCACAATATATTCCGCATTTAGTATACTTTTTCTGAGTAATTTTATAAGTTCGTAGGGTACTATTTTCTAAAACACTTTTCAGTATGCAATCATCAAATTATATATTTATGTAAAATATACTGTAATTAAACTATTCAACCTAATTTGAATTTTGGGTTAGGGAAAAAAAATTGCATACTTTTTTTAATCTGTTGGTTTGATTTGGTATGTTTAATTAACGTCGCACTAGAGCTGCACAGTGGGCTATTGACGACGGTTCGGGGCCTATCTAGAAGGAAAGACTCGGGAACGATGCCTCGTATTTTTTAACCGTGTTCAGATGACGAGGACAACACCTGAGCTGGCACCCGACGCAACCTCAATAGGCGTCAGGACATTAGACCCCGATCAGATGTATCGTGCACCAGTCCCGTATACACGCCAGTATAATTTGTTGAATGTTCTGGACGACTTTCTAGTATTTTTGTAGCGAAGCTGGCAACTCTCCGATTGCAATATCACTACTTTTTTACTTTTCTTTGTCAAGTATATCGCACGGATTCGAACCACCAATCCTCTGATTAGTAGCTGAATGCCTTATCCGCTGAGCAACTGGGGCTCCTTTTTTTAAATAGATTTTTATTCTTGAAAAAAAAGCTAAAACTTTGGTTTAACATGTAGATTTTACACTAAAACAATCGTGCGTAATATTTCTTTTTGATTAGAAATATACTTTTTGAGAAAAGTGTATCAAAAGATGGAAATATACCGTAACTGGAAAAACTGTAAAACCACTGTTAATTCTAAATTGATTTTTTGGCCATCCTGCGCAAATATTTCTCAACTATTTAGAATCAGTGACTGCACGAAATATTGGCTTTAGTTTATGCAATTAAACTTTAAAATATCCAAGTAGTGACTGTTTTCAAAAGTGGGAGTGTCCATTTTTGTTTAAATTTTAATTTCGAATTTTATAATACTTATATATGCATTTTTTCAAAAGCTTAATACCAAATGACATTTTAAATCCCATACGCTATAAACTGAAATTCCAGTTTTTTAAAGGTTTGTAATTTCACTGTCCCCCTAAGGATATAAAATACATGCACATGGAATTTTAAATAATGTTGCAACGTTACCATACGTGGGTCCTTGCCACCGACTTTTCCAAGCTATGAAATTGAAGAAAAAATTCATTCTAAACATAAGATTTGAAATTTTGTTCAAAATATATATATCATATTTGAGAGGTCATTAAGATTCCTAACTTACTCTGATATCTCATTACTACAATGCTTGTGACATATAAATTCAAAATTCACAATATTTTTCAAAAAACATTACTTTATTTATATATAGACCATTTTCAAAAATAAATTCTTAATTATAATTCAATGTTTCACAAAAGTTTGAATTAAACTACTTCCAGTTATTTAGAAAATAATAGTAGTACATAAATTAAAAAAAAGTTAGATAAGCGAATCTCCTCTTCACATTAGATTTTATCACGACATGTCAGGATTCATTCCTTTTGCGGCGCGAGCCCACGACGGTCAGGATGCCGATCTGCTCCGCTAATTAAAGAAAAAATTTTAAAAATTTGATTACGTTCTCATCTGTTCGAGCCTCATTCTGTGTGGACCATGGCAGACGATTTCGAAATCACTTATTTTGGATCTAAACCGTTAAAACCTATCATTATCTCTAAAGACCCACCACCCGATTTTGAATGGTTTTTTGGAATCCAAGACAACCCATACTTTGTTGATTTTCTGGACAAAGTGGACAAATTTCATCTGAACTGGCCTCATCTGGACGGATCCGATCGTATTGAGCAGGAGAAGGAACTCCGAGCCATGGAAAAGATCTGTGAAGAAATGGTGGTCAGCCAGCGCTACATCGAGCGCAAACAAGGGAAGGACATGGAAACCCCTATGTCCCCATCTAAAAAGCCTAAAGGTAAAAAACCCAAAAAGAAAAAGAAGCGTCTGACGAATCCACCCGTCGCGGAGGACAAGTTGGACGCACCAAACAAGGAACATGATTTGGAACCCTCTGTGGAACCGTCATCGTCCCCACAGCATGAACTATCATCATCAGACCTAAACCCTTCAGTGAAGGCGATGGTGATTGACAGTATCAACGACAATAACATGGATACAGAGGAAAAGGGAAACAAGGTCTCTCCCCCACCTCCACCTATCCTTCTTAAACCTGGTAATGACTTTCTTTCTCATCTCAAGGTACTAAATAAACTTTTCAATGGCACACTCACCTGTGAAAATTCAGGCAAATACATCAAAATCCATGCCCCGGACACTTTTGTGCGCCAAAAATCACTGGACTATCTCAAATCAGTTAACTGTGAATTCTTCACTTTTGCACCCAAATCTTCTGCAAACCTCAAAGTAATAATTAAAGGACTCGTTCCGGAAATCAAAACTGAGGACATACTTGACAAATTGAAAGGTATGAACTTTGAAATTACTAAAATTGTTCAATTCAAAAAAAGATTGAGAACGCAAAAACTCAGTGGCCCAATGTTACAATTGTAACCATTTTGGGCACAATTCAGCCAACTGCTCTCTGGCAACTCGCTGCCTTAAATGCGGCGAGGGTCACGAGACAAGATCATGTGCCATTCAATGGGTTGAAAACCCTAAATGTATCAACTGCGGGAACTTCGGACACGTCGCTTCATGGAGACATTGCCCGGATTTTCCCAAGAAAAACTCCATCTCAACTGATGTTGTTGTGCCAGCACAAATTGCTCAAGGAAAGCGCAAAGTGCAAAACACAACACAACAGAAACCCCAAGCAAAAGCTCCAAAAGGACCCCCCCAACAAAATGCATTCCAGGAATATATGACATTGTTGGAGCTCCTTAAAGAGCTAAATATTATGTTCAATTCCACTCAAGGTATACAGCTGTTGACGACTGCCATTCGTGACAAGCCCAACATCGCTGACAAAGTCAATGCATTCATCTCTTTCTTCAATGTTAAAGAACAGCAGCGGACTCATGTGGAACGCGCTGGCTCTTCTCACCAATAGAAAGCAATTCACTTCTACCAGCGACAGCACTCGACGCACTCCCCTGGAGGACGTGTTTTGCTCCGCCCACCTGCTAGTTTCTACTCCAAAAATTGTGCGGCTGCATCGTCGCACCACCCTGGTGCGTGTGACTGGTGCCAGACTGTCTGAATACCATGATTACTCTCCCCTCCAATCAGGAGAGGGTAGCCCCAACCAACGGCCAATTGGATTGTACCCACAACCTTTTGTGACTTTTTACATAGAACTTTGCCATGTTACTGCGCTCGCGGAGGGATACGGCGGACTCTTTAACTTTTAGGCCATTTTTTCTCCCCTCCAATGAGGATGAAGCAAATTCAGTCCTAACCAATTAGGAAGTACTTTTCTTCAAAGTGACTCTCTCGACCCAAAGTGACTCTGTCGATGCCATTTTGACTTTCTACCCTAATGTTCCTCGTCCTGGCTTGTTGCTCATTCCATTTGCAGCGTGAGCTCACGACGGTCGTTTTCTCGACGAGCTCCGTGATTTAACGTAACAAGTGCGAATATTGAATCAGCGTTGCCTGGACTGGAAGCTGGTTTCAAGTTGGATATATCGCTGCATAAGGGTATTGTGTGCCCGTACAGGTGAGTGGGATTGAATTATGAATGATAAAAAGGGCGCTTCGCGCCCTAAAAAGGCTGTCAATGCTAAGCCTAATTCTGATAGCGTGGTACCGCTGGATTTTATTACTGTTAATGATTTAAATTCCTCTTCTGTCCATGACATGGAAAATCTTAATACGAATGTTAAACATGTTATTTCTAAAGTTATGAATCCTGCCACTGGTCTGTTTGAAAACTTTACTACTGAAATCGATTAGCGCAAATTCAAAATGTCACTCAATGCAGAACTAAAGGAGCGGGTGAATACATCCGATTGTTCACAAAAGACGATACGGAGTATCGAAAACTACAAACTTTTGTTAAAGAAAACAATATTCATGGATATTGTGTTACTCCAAAGACTAAAAAGCCTCTTAAGGTTGTCATCAAAGGACTCCTTACCGATTTCTCTTGTGATGAAATTAAACAAGATTTAATTGATCAGGGTTTTGACCCAATCAGCGTCACCCAACCCATTAATCGCTTTACTAAACGTCCTCTGAACTTTTTTACGGTGGAGCTCCCCCGTAATGACACTAATGAGAAAATCTTCGAGCTTACTAACTGCTCTTTCATGTCGGTTGTTATCGAACATTTTCAGCACAAAAAGGGGATAATGCAGTGTTTTAACTGCAATAAGTTCAATCATACTGCCAACAACTGTATGATGCCACCGAGGTGTCTAAAGTGTGGTCTTAACCACACCACAAAATCGTGTGACAAGCCCAGGCAGGAAAACCCTGTCTGCATCAATTGCAAAGAGGTGGGACATGTTGCTTCTTTTAGGCAATGCCCAAAATACCCTAAAACTAAAGCTGAAAGAGAGCAAGAAAGGAAAGCAAATGCCCAACCAATTAGAGGGCAGACCAGACCAACAGCCAATCACAGCCGACCTTATGCTAATGCAACCGTAAGCGGACTTTCCTATGCTGGGGCAGCCGCAAACGGCATAAATATCAATCACAGTAACGATAATCTCCCTCAACTTAATAACTTTACCAATGCTAATGATATCTCAAGTTTTACAGAAGCAATTGCCAACATTGGCCCAATTGTGGAGTTAATAAATGAAATTGCAGGTCTGTTCAACGGTATGGACAATGTTAATGCTCTTTTGAGTAAATTTAAGGAAAGTAAAAACTCTGCGGAAAAATTTCAAGCATTGACCGAATTCGGGATCAGGATGAATCCCATACCAATTATTGAAGATGACCAATAAAAGAAATAAGAAAATCATCAATAGAAAACATATGAATATATGTTTTTGGAATGCGAATGGTGTTTTAAAGCAAATGTTCACTCTTAGAGACTATCTTGATAAATACCAAATTGACATTTTACTTGTGCAGGAAACGCACCTACGAAGTGTTCATAAACTTTTCATTCCTAACTATATTTCACACAGATCGGACAGAGAGATTAATGTTGGCACTAATGCACATGGTGGGACTGCGATTCTCATCAATAAAAACCTCCCTCATCAGCGTATCTCCTTACCAAATTTTAAAAGCATTGAGGCTACGGCCATCAAACTTGAACTTAAAAATCAAGAACCAACAACTTTTGTCTCTATTTATGTACCATGTGGAATTTCCTCAGTTGACTTCCAAAGTGACCTTGGCCAACTTTGCAATATCAGTGGTAATGTCATCATTGCTGGAGACTTTAATGCTCATCACCGCAATTGGAACAATACCTCCAATAATACAACGGGCTTACAAGTTATGAAAATTATTAATACTAACAAAATGGAGATTGCTTTCTCAACCACGCCCACTCATTTTACAAGTACGATTAGTACAACCATAGACTTTGCCCTAATAAAGGGATTTCACTTCCACTATAAGATTGAGTCCTTGCCGGAATTGTCTTCGGACCATAATCCGGTCAATATCTACTTTGACTTAACTTTTAATTTTGATATTAAAAATAACCCGATCTCCACGAATTGGGAGAAATTTAAACTTGAAATCAACAAAATTTCTGTATTTCAAGGGAGAGTGGTTAAACCTGAAGACATTGATCAAAATATTGAAAAACTTACTGAGAAAATCATAGAAAGCCATGAAAATGCATCCAAAATCTTAGCTATTACAAGTAAAAGACACATCCCGCGATACATTAAAAAACTAATCACTGAGAAAAATAAACTCAGAAGAAAATGGCAATACTATAAGGATCCAGCTCTGAAAACTCAACTGAACAGGGCGGAATTGGTTATTCGTAAGGAAATCCGTAATGTAACTAACAGAGACTGGAATAATCACATTGAAAACCTTAGTGCCACTGATAACTCTGTCTACAAGACAGCATCTTCACTTAAAAGAACCTACAAAGAAATCCCACCATTGACCCAAAAGGGAGGTGGTATTGCAGAAAAAACCAGAGATATTGCGGAAACTTTGGCTAATAGCCTCAAAGATCAATTTACTTGCAACAAAATCAGTCACCCTAAAACGGAAAAACTTGTCAAAAAGGGCATTGAAGATTACTTGAACAAACCTAAAAATCCTGATTACAACAGAGTCTCTGTCACTGAAGTAATTAAATACATCAAGAAGATCAAGGTCAAGAAGTCGCCAGGCAGGGATGGCATTACCAATAAAATGGCCAAGTTCTTTACCACCAATATTATCATTCTTATCACTGAAATTATCAACAACATGTTACAGTTTGGATACTTCCCATCTAGCTGGAAAATTGCTAAGGTTATTCCTATACATAAAGAGGGGAAGGATCGATCCCTTCCTGATAGTTACAGACCTATATCATTGTTACCTATCTTCAGCAAGATAGCAGAATCTGTCATTCTTACAAGAATCAGAGATCACCTTGACCAAAAGAGCATCATTACCCCTGAACAGTTTGGCTTCATGCCGGGGCTTTCAACAACTCATCAACTTCTTCGTGTTGTTGAGTATATCTCAAGCAACTACAATAAAAGGATCCATGTTGGTGCGATATTTCTGGATATTGCAAAAGCCTTTGACCGTGTTTGGATCAAAGGCTTAATTTACAAGCTCATCACCAACCAATTCCCAGACTACATCATCAATGTTCTTACCTCCTATTTACAGGAGAGGAAATTTCATGTGCAGGTCAAAGAGGAACAGTCAACTCTTATTGATATCCAAAGTGGTGTCCCTCAGGGCTCCATTATTGGACCAGTGCTATTCCTTCTTTACATCAACGACATTCCAAAAACTGAAAAAACAATGCTTAGTTTGTACGCTGATGACACGGCCATCTTGGCTAAGGGTAGCATTCAGAACCTCACTAAAAGTCTCCAAATACACCTTAACTTGATCGAGCAATGGATGATAAAATGGAAAATTAAGGTCAACGTGGACAAAACTGAGGCCATTCTATTTACTAGAAAAACCAAAGCTAAAATCAAGAGCTATCCTAAGGTACAGGGTAAAAAGATCATGTGGAGTAAGGAAGCTAAGTACCTGGGGGTGATTTTGGATAAACACCTCACTTGGGATCCACATATCAAGTATGTCGCTAAAAAGTTCATTAATGTTAGAAGAAAACTGTACAACTTAATTTCTAGAAGAAGCAAATTGTCTCGTAACAACAAGCTTCTCATTTATAAATGCTACCTCAGACCAATTTCGAGTTATGCATCTCCGGTCTGGGGTTATGCTGCAAAATCCAACTTTCAAAAACTCCAAATTTTAGAGAATTCAATCATAAGAACTATTGCAAAAGCAAGAAGATATTTCAACACAGATAACATCAGAAAAGCACTTGATATTCCCAGCTTCAAGAAATACAATCAAAAGATTGCCAAGAAATTTTATGATAAACTTACCAACCATTCTAACACAGAAATCATTCGCATTCCAAACTATGATACTAGGCTTGAGGTTAACAAGAAAAGACCTAGAGCTTTTGTTTCTTGAACATTTCATATCAAATTACTACTCATCACTCCTTCTAGGCTGTTGTTGGAGGCTTCTGCATCCATCATCCTCTTGGTTTCGAGAGCATTGAGTTTTTAATTACTTCATGTTTACTTCAGATTTACTGAAGATATCTATCTTATGTGCAGAGAAAAGTGCTTTCTCCTAATTCACTGTACATTCACCATTTCTGCGGGAAGATGTTTTTCCTGGGATTTGGGTGTTTGTGTTCCCATTCATTGTTCCTATCATCAGTTGTCCTCGACACCAACCCCCATGCCCATCTTTTGACTCCTTTAATGCGCCCGGACATGTCTCTTTCTGAGAATGTGCTGGATTTAGACGTTTTGATCTTTGTTTTGTGTGTGTGTTGTCACTGTTTTGTCCTCTTACCTTATGCTAAACAAATCATGCAAATATTTAGGATAAGATAAATTCGTAGGAAGGGTTAAAGAAGCTTCGCTTCTAGGCACCTAGACTATTAAATTCAGTCTAAATTCAGGCTTGTTGCTAAACGAGTGTTTTCTGTGTTGAATTTGATGTTTGGTTTTTGTTTGTATTGTGCTGTATCGTGTCGTCCATCCAATGTTAATTATCATTCATGTACCATCTCATGTAAAAATATCAATTGTAAGGGTTATAGAAGCTTCGCTTCTCGGCACCTATTCTAAATAAATTTCAGCCAAATTTCAGATAAGCGATTCGTCTTCGAGTTCTAAACGTTTAAACAATCATCCATCTAAGGATGTTGAATTGGAAGAATAGAAATACTAATGGTTTAAGCCGAAACGGTCAAAAAATATTTTTATAAAACTGTAAATTAAGTTTACAATGTCTTGTTTTCTTTTGTTTATGCGTTTAACTAATTCCGTGTACCAAACTGTGAGACGGGATTAGCGACGGTATGTTAACAGAAACAAAACGTTAAAAATCATAAAGTCGTGAATGTACATGGTAAATATCTTGTTTTCGACACAATCACGCCCGATCGACCATCATCTTTCTTGCCTAAAAAAATTTGATCTATCATATGTGGAAATTTTGAGTTGATACCACCCAAAAACGGCATTTGGCACCGGGAAATTGCACATAGCTTTAACAAAAAAGCAGCTGGGCAACACCAAACAAACAGACAATCACAAAAAAAATGGATAAGTTTAAAAATCTCAATATAATGGTATATATAATTTTGCATATTTGCTACAATTATATATATATATTTATTTACATAAAGTTTGAAAAAACAATTTAATATCAAATTCTGTCGTTAACAAATTCTGGTATTTTGAATTTATGAAAAAATTCAATTTAATATTTTATGTTAACTTACCTGTTGGAACATTACCATAAGCTGCAAAATAAAAAAATTATTTCTTCAATTTTTTTTTGTATATTATAACTAAAATATGCTTTATATAACATATTTATTTAAAATATTTATGAGCAACCAAGATTTATTTAATCCAAAAATGTTATTAACTAAATAGTGCATTTATTAAAAACATATTTGTTTTAATATATTTATACTATTATTACAGTAAATATCTAACAATATTTCACCAATAATTTTGAACAACATATATGTAAATCATAAGATAAAAGTTATTCTTAGAGAACATTGCATTAAGAATATTAAAATACAAATACAACGTTAAAACTACGCAATTAAAATACATAAAAACTAGACACGTTTCATTAAATACACCTCCCTTCATCAGCAGAAATGAAAAGTCTGTGTGCATAATAAAATAAAAATATACCTAATAAGATTTTCATTTTATTGTGCACAGACTTTTCATTTCTGCTGATGAAGGGAGGTGCATTTAACGAAACGTGTCTAGATTTTATGTATTTGAATTGCGTATTTTTAACGTTGTATTTGTATTTTAATATATGTAAATCATATTCAAGTAAGAGTAAATGTGTGTCTTTGTTTTTGATGAGGCTCGATAAAATTGGAGCCTGTAAGTACGAAGATATAATTTACGGAAGTCACGTGTCAAGGTCATTTTACAGAAAATATTTTCAAGGTCACTTTACAAAAGTTCGTGCCAAGGGCACTTAAGAGTTTAAGACTTAAAATTACAAACTATATTTTTAAGTATTGTTCTTAAAAAAAAATTATTTGATTTTTGTTTTAATATTTTAAATAATTTTTAATTCAAAAAAAATTATTTGATTTTTGTTTTAATATATTTTTTTTAATATTTTAAATAATTTTTAATTCAAAAAAAATTATTTGATTTTTGTTTTAATATTTTTTTTAATATTTTAAATAATTTTTAATTCAAAAAAAATTATTTGATTTTTGTTTTAATATTTTTTTAATATTTTAAATAAGTTTTAATTAAAAAAAAATTATTTAATTTTTGTTTTAATATTTTAAATAATTTTTAATTAAAAAAATTATTTAATTTTTGTTTTAATATTTTTTTTAATATTTTAAATAATTTTTAATTAAAAAAAATTATTTGATTTTTGTTTTAAATTTTTTTTTAATATTTTAAATAATTTTTAATTCAAAAAAAATTATTTAATTTTTGTTTTAATATTTTTTTTAATATTTTAAATAATTTTTATTTCAAAAAAAATTATTGGGTTTTTGTTTTAATATTTTTTTTAATATTTTAAATAAGTTTTAATTCAAAAAAAAATTATTTGATTTTTGTTTTAATATTTTTTTAATATTTTAAATAATTTTTAATTCAAAAAAATATTTGATTTTTTTTAATATTTTAAATAAGTTTTATTAAAAAAAAATATTTGATTTTTGTTTTAATATTTTTTTTAATATTTTAAATAAGTTTTAATTCAAAAAAAATATTTGATTTTTGTTTTAATATTTTTTTTAATATTTTAAATAATTTTTAATTCAAAAAAAAATTATTTGATTTTTGTTTTAATATTTTTTTTTTTTAATATTTTAAATAAGTTTTAATTAAAAAAAATTATTTGATTTTTGTTTTAATATTTTTTTTAATATTTTAAATAATTTTTAATTCAAAAAAAAATTATTTGATTTTTGTTTTAATATTTTTTTTTAATATTTTAAATAAGTTTTAATTAAAAAAAATTGATTTTTGTTTTAATATTTTTTTTAATATTTTAAATAATTTTTAATTCAAAAAACGTAAAATTATGAGTATAAATAATATATTATATGAACAAGAAAATTCTGCGTCAATTAAAATATTCTTCCTATGTGGTTACTTGTAAGAATTTGTTTCATACATTGTTCTTTTGAAATGTCTTCGTAGCAATTATTTTTTTAAAATACTTAACCTGAAAGTAAACAATATTAGAAGATAAAATATTTAGAAAATAGTAGCTCTAAGATTTATACATATTCTTATATACATATGTATTATAGACAAATGGAAAAAATAGTATTTGAAAATTATATGTAAAAATATTGTTCAATTACAACATGTAGTATTTTACTTAAAATGTACATTAAAGTCAAAATTTTCGAAGACACTCTTCACTGTGAAATAAATGCCCTCTAAGTTTGATGAAAACTTGCAGATTGTAATTTTACTAAAACTCAAATCTCGAAATTTTAATAATGATAATTATAATATTGTCTCTGTGTTATGTTATTAGGAATTGTCCAAATATTTTTTAATAGAATTAAAGAAATAAGTCGTTTTTTAAAAAAAATTGAAAGATTTTGATTAAGATTAAGGCATTTAAAAGAAAACAAGTATAAATATTCCTTTGAGTTTTCCGATATTTCAAAAAGGAATACGGAAAATTCACCATTACTTTTATAATGTGTCATTGATTTTGTATTGAATTTAAATTATGTATTTTATTTGTAAATTTCTATTAATTCTATTAAAAAAATATTGTGAGATTATTATTGTAATTTACATGACATTTAAATTAATGTTATCCATAAGAAGCAGGTAAAATTTCCATTGATTTGGTATTCAATTTAAATTATGTATTTTACTAGTACATTTCTAAAAAAAATATTGTGAGATTATTATTGTAATTTACACGAAATATTTTAATTAATGTTATCCATAAGAATCAGGTAAAATTTTCCAATGCAAGTATAATGTATCTAGAAGGATATATTCTAATATTGTTTACTTTCAGGTTAAGTATTTTAAAAAAATAATTGCTACGAAGACATTTCAAAAGAACAATGTATGAAACAAATTCTTACAAGTAACCACATAGGAAGAATATTTTAATTGACGCAGAATTTTCTTGTTCATATAATATATTATTTATACTCATAATTTTACGTTTTTTGAATTAAAAATTATTTAAAATATTAAAAAAAATATTAAAACAAAAATCAATTTTTTTTAATTAAAACTTATTTAAAATATTAAAAAAAATATTAAAATCCCAAACAATATTCTAATATGTAAAAACAAAAAGAAATGTCATGATTTAAAATATTTTAACCTGTAATTAATAAAATAAGGTTACAATCCAAATATATCTTTTAGTAACATAAAATATCTCGATATTTTCTGATAAATAAATTTTTAAAAAAAGTACCAAAATGTATAAAACGTGTACATTTTACTAAAACATACTTGCCAATGTGTTTCAATATTTTATTTGTAATGAAATGTAACTAAAATAACTTATTAATATACTTATTAAGTTATTGATATATAATAATTTGCATTCATCAGTTTTTCTGTGAATATCTAAAGAAATAATATGGCAATGATTCACAATTCATTTAAAATTTTCATTCATTTATATGCTGATCTTGATATACAAGAAAAGGGTTAATATATTTCATAATATGTTTAGGTAACTATTATTACATATTGTATAAGCATGTTTATTCATCGTTAACAATAATTAAAACCTTATTCCAAGCTTTGACACATAACATATTTAATTCTTAAAATACAACAGATACAATTTTCCAATGTTTTGTTGATATTTATTAATTTTTACTAAAGTAACAGAAATTCAAAAAAAAAATTGTGTAAGTGCATAATTAACCATTAAATATTTCCTCACATTTCGGCTTTATTCTGTTCTTAATACAATTTTTAGGAAAATTAAATATATATTTTTTTTCATCCGTGACGACCAACCTGGTGTCACGGCAAGTTGTTACAAAATTTTTCTACGGACAAAAACTTATCTTTCTGAAGAGATGCGTATTGCTGTTTCATTGGATGCAACCAAAGTATTGCTATGGTCTCAAAAAACTGCTGGAAAATTTAGCCAAGGATACACAGTACAGGATATTCTAACGATAAAAAGGTAAACTGAAAATTCCGCCTCTTTAAAAACTAAAGAGCAAAAATTGTGGCAACCTGTTCCTTTTTTTTTCTTTTTTTCTGTTGTTATTAAATAACTTAGTGCTAGAGCTACACAGTGGGATATTGGCGACGGTTTAGGGCCTATCTCGGAGAAAATACCCGGGACCGATGCGAGGCCTCCGTGGCCGAGTAGTTAAAGGCGTCAGCTGGGAATCCGAGGATTCCTGGTTCGATCCTAGGCGATGGACTTGACAAAGAAAAGTAAAAAAAGTAATGATCTTGTGATCGGAGGGTTGCCAGCTTTGCTCCAAATACAAGAAAAGTCGTCCAGAACATCCACAAAAATTAACGGGGTGTATACGGGACTGGTGCACGATTAATCTAATCGGGGTTCAAAGTCTCGACGTCTATGGAAGGCGTTGGGTGCCAGTTCAAGTGTTTCCTCGTCATCTAACCACTGTTCTAAAATAACAAGGAGAATGTATGAATGTGTGTGTGAATGTGTATGTGTTCCCGGGTCTTTCCTTCGAGATAGACCCCGAACCTTTGCTAATAGCCCACTGTACAGCTCTAGTGCGACGTTAATTAACCAAACCGAACCGGGACCGATGCCTCGTATTTTTGGACCATGGTCAGATAACGATGACAACATCTGAACTGGCACCCAACGCAACCTCAAAGGCGTCAAAACAGTGGACCCCGATCAGATTTATCGTGCACCAGTCTCGTATACACGCCAGTGTGATTTGTTGAATATTTTTAGACAACTTCCTAGTATTTTAGCAGCGAAGCTGACAACCCTCGGATTGTAAGATCACTACATCTTTAATTTTCTTTGTCGAGTCCATCCCACGAGCTCGAACTAGAAATCCTCTGATTACCATCTGAATGTCTTATCCACTGGACAACTGGGTCCCCCACCCTGTTCCGGACTCCCCTACTTTCATTTTGCAGTGATCAAATAAATTCGAAAAATGTTTATGCATATTTACCGAATGGGTAAAAATTATAAATATATATAATTGGTAAAGTTTTGTGCTAAAATTATGTGTGCACGATACGCAGAAAAAAAAAATTACACATTAATTTGTTTCTATGTAGATATAATTTTTTTTTTATTTATAATATATTAATAGACGGCTGGATATCAATTTGCTTTTGAATATTCCCAGGATCAATTTGAACTGCTTGTTTAAAAGAGCATTTTTAAAGGCAAATAAATATTGATCAGTACAGACAACACTTATTGGTTATTTTTAAATGTTTTCTTTGAACAAAATTCGACACATTTCTTTAACGTTTGCACGTATTGATAAATTTGAATTCGTGACTTATGTTGCAATGATTATTAAAGTTTTAAATTCTTGATTGTTATGTTATTTCAAAAGCTGGAATTTTTAGCTTGTCTGAGATATCTAGGATTCCTTTCCAACGTTTGTTAAAGTAGTCCATGAATGTTCGCCAACGTTGTGCAACTTCACAGGTTATGAAGCCAGGACTGATCATCTGAAATAAAATAAAAAAATTAATAATGCAATGTTTAACAAATATAATTATAACAAACTTTCAGATATTGCTTAAGAAACACAAAGCATGAAATCGTGGGCATGGTGAAGAAACAAAAAAAGTAGCCATGACCCGACTACGACCCCTTCTAGGGGGAAACTCAAAACTCTCACTCAACAATAAAATATTTCTGCATATTTCTACCATCCGCCGGACACTCACATATGCATCCCCTGCAATAGCATGTCTCACAAAAACTGAAAAAAAAATACACTTCAAAAATGTCAGAACAAAATCCTTAGGGAAATTGGTGATGCCCACCGATACGTGAGGGACAATCTTATCCACCAAGACCTCAGACTCCCTAAATTAGACACATTTGTGTCTGATCTTAATACAACATTCTACAAAAATGCTCTAAATAAAGACAACGACTTCCGTAGCTCATTCCATTACGAAGTCCTCATGGAAGACGCAAACATTAGGCCCTTTGCGGCCTTCTATGCTATCTTGTCCCCACTCTGAACAGGGACTTGACACGCACACGCCAAGTGGCATGGTTTCATGGCACTCATTCCCATGACTACCCACTTTGAGAAAATGATTTTTATGTCATTCCACGTCCGCTAATCAAGCCCCGTTCCTCATTGGATTCTTGACCAGCTCTCCTGGTCTCTCACTCTAGTCACCTAACGGCTATGCCAAATATCAAATGTCCGGCGCCTACTGCCTTAACTCCGATGAATCGGTATGAATCGCAAGATTGTTACCGAGTTGCAACCCATATTAAAGATTAAACAAACAAAAGGCTGTTTTGATATATTAGGTTTTTGTTTTGACGTTGCCAAGCGTTAATCTCAACATGTATCAACCTTTCATTTCTAATCCGCACTTGTTATTGATTTGTGGATATTTTTTTTCGTAAAAACATTTTACTTTAGCATTATGCATACAGGACCACCCTTAGCATGCGCGGGGTTCTATGCAAAGCTAGCATTGGACCCCTAAATAAAGGTGGGGGAAAGACCAAAAAGTTTAATTATTTTTATAAATAAAATATTAAGATCATATTAAGCTAGAAGCCAATGCCTTAATCAAAAAGTAAATATACTTTTCCACTATTGTTCAATTATCATTTGGGAAATGTATTTTAATTATAACTTTTCAAATGCAGTATCGTATAAAAAGTTATGTTACCATAACAGTTCTTGCAATTATCGTGTTTACAAACATCAAAACAGATAAATAGAAAAATCCCGACATCTCTAACACATAGAGATGTCGGTGCCTGCCTGAGTATTGATGCCTGCCTTTTCGACACGGACATCGTTAAAAAACTTATGTTCAGTTAACTATTGTTAGGTAATTTAATTTAAAAAAAAAATCCATATAAAACAGTATTTTATAAATATACTGGTAATTTAGTTATTTTTTATATTTAGAATTTAAATTGAAAATTTCTTTTAGTTTCAGTCTGCTAAAGTTATTTCTTTATTATTTTCATTTAAATGCATTTAAAAAATGTAAAGATTTTTTTTTATGTGCAGTCACCGCGCCCGTGATTGCAATTTTCACCAAGAAAGTGTGTATTAAAGGAGGTCGACGTACACCTAAGGAATTTTCTTTTTTTACTTTTTTTTTCGTTTTACATAAAATTAAAGAATGGTGTTTCGTATTACAAATTATTGAACATATATTTCTATTTTCATCAAAAAGAATGGACGACCATTTTTTTTTCCACAAATATACAGCAACAGATATATTGAACTCACCAATGTAAAAAAGTAATTAAGAACAATTTATTTAGTGCTATGTCCACAATACAAAAGGTTTATTTCATTTTTATATCACAAGTTTCCCTTGGTAATTATTTCTAATAGAACCAACACAGTCCTTAAATACAGAGATATTTCATTTCGTTTAACTAATAAATTAGATGGTAATGTCAATGTGACCTATAATTGTCATTTTCAAATTCCGGTGTCATTTACCGTCCTAATAAAAAATATTTTCCCTATAGGTTGTATTTATCTTTTCAACTTTTTCTTTTTTTATATACAGATGTTGTCAAACAGTTGTTATTGAAGATATACAAAATTGGATTAAAATATTTAAATAAAAATTATGTATTTAAACAAAAGTGGTGAGGGAATAAAAAAATGGCTGTCCCAAACAGAACGTATAATTTGAATTCTGCAATAGAATCATTCCAAAGCCGGGTTTTTTTTTGTAGCATTTACAATTGTTTTAAATATTCTGTATTTTGCATTAAAAAAGGTTTTCATAATATTTAAAGATAAATTAAGCTTTTATATATTTAATTCTTTTGTCCAGAAATTTGTGTCATGTCTGTTACCATACATTTTAAGACATATTTTTAAATCTAAATTTACATTTTCTGAATGGTAAAAGTTTTTTATAATTAGAGAGATAATTACAAGCAGCCATCTTAAATTTCTTGTTGTTAATAGATGAAGAAGGAGACCTTTTGTAGAAAGTATTTTTATTAAATGTCATGTCTGTTACCATATTTTTTTATATAAATCATTTATATTTTTTTAATTTTCAACTGATTTATTTAGCTAACAAGGTTATTTATCCAAAATAAATGTGCTGTTTATGTTTTGGTTTAGATATTCCAAGTAAATAATTCTTCTATGAAATGTCATGTCTGTTACCGTTATGTTAACAGACATGACAATTTGTTGTATTTTTATAATAAAAATTAATAACAGATATTTTAAAAGAAGAACTGCATGAAAAAATTTAAAATATAGTTAATAATATTCAGTTTAATTCTGTTTAAAAAAAATTGTGTTCAAAAAGTTAAATTATTTTTTTAATTCTTAATTTCCCGTTTGTTACTGGATTTTGAAAATGACCCATAAATCTGTACATCGGATCTATACTGCACCATGTTCATTTTCACTATTTCACAGGTGAGCTTACCAAAGGGTTATATGCTGTTAAGTTTCTATAGACATGGAGTTCTTTAAAAAATAATATATATCCGTTGGTCCGTTAATCCATATAAAAGATTGTATGTTATACCTTTGAAAAAAGTGTAAAAAACACATGTATCCCAATTTTAACATAAAAAAAAAGACATACCATCTTTGATCTCCAAGGTGCGTAAATATGTTTAAGACGTAAATTTTAAAAAAAATTAATTCACGTTATAAACATATTTATGCATCAATCCTGTGATATCCCTATCCTGTTTAATATATTATCCTGTGACTTTATATTTATTTTACACCCATCTTCTTATTTAATTTTTACATTTGCAAACACAATATTATTTGTAATCTTTTTTAAACGCATTTTCATTTAATTTTTAAAACGTAATAATTTTATTGTATCGCCATTGTTATAGTTAGAACTTTTATGTTAGATATCGTTAACAGCAGATTTAAATCTTTGATTTTTATTTTTATTTTTTATCCATTAATGTATTGTAAATATTTAATAAGTTATGACTAATGCGAAAGCATGTGTAGAAATATATATATATATATATATATATATATATATATATATATATATATATATATATATATATATATATATATATATATATATATATATATATATATATATATATATATATATATATATATATATATATATATATATATATATATATATATATATATATATATATATATATATATATATATATATATATATATATATATATATATATATATATATATATATATATATATTTATATATATATATATTATTTTATACGATTTTTATTTTATAAATAAAAATCGTTAGATTAAATTAATAACAATTTTGTAACAATAAAAAACCAAATTAATACCAACACCAATTAGTTTTTAACCAATTAAACCGATTGGCATTTTTCTCGTCGAATTGCCAAAAAATTCAGAAAATGAAAAAATCCTGTACATAAAACAGCTTTGTTTTATGACTGTTAAATGTGAACTTTATAAAAATAAGAAAAAGCCTATCCAATGTTTTAAGTGCAACCACTTTGGTCACACTGCTTCCAATTGCAACATGCCTACGCGCTGCTTAAAATGTGGCGCAAACCACGAAACCCGTTCCTGTGAAATTAAGTGGATTGAGCACCCTGAGTGCATAAATTGCGGAACAGTTGGACATGTGGCCTCCTGGCGGCAATGCCCTGCCTTTCCGAAACAAAAAGAACACCCAGCCCAACCCAAAGAAAAACCTGTTATAGCAAAACCAGTGCCAGCTCAAAACGGAAAAGTAATACGTAAAGAGCAAGCGCAGATTGCTATTAACAAACCTAATGTTCTACCCTCACCGACCCAATCTGATGTGCTTAAGGATTTTGTACCACTTATTGAGTTGATGAAAGAACTTAAAGAACTCTTTCGTGGAGACCAAGGAATTATGCTCCTCACTAACTCTTTAAAGAATCAACCGCAAGCTTCGGAAAAGGTGAAAGCTTTCATCACCTTCTTTTCGGAGGAAACTTAGTAAATGTACTAAGCTCCTTCGATTTTCCTTCCTCATTTCATGGAACTTTGTGCGGAGGTAACTACGCACACTCATCATGGAGTTGCCGGACCCTCCCAACACAAGAACAATAAACTTTCAGTCTCGACTTGTCTGACGATTCAAATGTGAATCTTGATGCGAATTGTAATTCGTTGTTGTGTTTGATTTTTGACCTTTGTTTGTTTCTTTATGTTGTTTTGTCCTGTTTCGTCCTCTTACCTCATGGAATAATTGTACTCATGCACATCTCATGTAAAAAAAATTTGTATTGTAAGGGTTATAGAAGCTTCGCTTCTCGGTACCTAGTCCAAATAAATTTCAGTCAAATTTCAGTTTTTAACCAAATTAATACCAATTTTTATAATGTATTTTTAAATATATAGAATTCGATATTTATAAAATTTCCGAAAAAGCTTTGAATTCAGTTTTAATTGTAAATGCATATAAAAATGCATTTGAATATAATTATTTTAATTCACCCGGGTTTGAATAGTTTAACTCATAACATAAATTTTTAATAAACTTTAAATTAGCTAAATTTTGAGCTATAATTATAGCCATGTAAAGGGTGTTTTCTAATTAATCTTCTTTAACTAGAGGGGTTTGTATTAAAATACAAAACATTTAAAAATGACTATCATCAACTGTTATTTTCATATTTAATACGTTATTTTGATGCGTTATTTATGCATTTTACATTGTTTACGTACTTGCGACTCGTAAACTAACAGAGTGTTTACAACACCCATTGTAACTAACTAACGAAGTACTGCAAGAACAACTAAACAATTTTGAATTATTGAGCAAACTACGACATTTAACTGCACTGGTAAAATACAGCATTATTTTTGAACAACTACTTCGTTTATGTTCAAACAAGTCGCTTAGCTTTAAAAGCAACAAAGTAGTATGTGCAGATACAATATAACTGATTTTAAAGTCAGCCGTGTAGTTCATGTTTTCCCTTCCTTTTGCGGCGCGAGCCCACGACGGTCAGGATGCCGATCTGCTCCGCTAATTAAAGAAAAAATTTTAAAAATTTGATTACGTTCTCATCTGTTCGAGCCCCATTCTGTGTGGACCATGGCAGACGATTTCGAAATCACTTATTTTGGATCTAAACCGTTAAAACCTATCATTATCTCTAAAGACCCACCACCCGATTTTGAATGGTTTTTTGGAATCCAAGACAACCCATACTTTGTTGATTTTCTGGACAAAGTGGACAAATTTCATCTGAACTGGCCTCATCTGGACGGATCCGATCGTATTGAGCAGGAGAAGGAACTCCGAGCCATGGAAAAGATCTGTGAAGAAATGGTGGTCAGCCAGCGCTACATCGAGCGCAAACAAGGGAAGGACATGGAAACCCCTATGTCCCCATCTAAAAAGCCTAAAGGTAAAAAACCCAAAAAGAAAAAGAAGCGTCTGACGAATCCACCCGTCGCGGAGGACAAGTTGGACGCACCAAACAAGGAACATGATTTGGAACCCTCTGTGGAACCGTCATCGTCCCCACAGCATGAACTATCATCATCAGACCTAAACCCTTCAGTGAAGGCGATGGTGATTGACAGTATCAACGACAATAACATGGATACAGAGGAAAAGGGAAACAAGGTCTCTCCCCCACCTCCACCTATCCTTCTTAAACCTGGTAATGAATTTCTTTCTCATCTCAAGGTACTAAATAAACTTTTCAATGGCACACTCACCTGTGAAAATTCAGGCAAATACATCAAAATCCATGCCCCGGACACTTTTGTGCGCCAAAAATCACTGGACTATCTCAAATCAGTTAACTGTGAATTCTTCACTTTTGCACCCAAATCTTCTGCAAACCTCAAAGTAATAATTAAAGGACTCGTTCCGGAAATCAAAACTGAGGACATACTTGACGAATTGAAAGGTATGAACTTTGAAATTACTAAAATTGTTCAATTCAAAAAAAGACCCTCCAAAAAATTAATTGGTGTTTACTTAATTGATCTCCCAAAAAATGACTTTAACCTTAAAATTCTTGAACTTAAATGCTTGTGCTTTTTCGACATTAAATGTGAACTCTTTAAACGCAAAAACGCAGTGGCCCAATGTTACAATTGTAACCATTTTGGGCACAATTCAGCCAACTGCTCTATGGCAACTCGCTGCCTTAAATGCGGCGAGGGTTTACTTTGTTATTTAATGACTTCTCTTAGTATATCATGTTCGAAATATAATAAGTAGCCGAAACAAGTGTCCATACATTTTAAATTATTCATTTGTTTTGCAACTTACTCCACAAAGACAACTTAACGGAATTACTTTTATATACTTAACGGAATTACTTTTATATAACATCATTATATATATTAAAAAAATTAAGTACGTTTAAAAATGTAAGTAAATTCATTAGTTTTACTTTGTTATTTAATGACTTCTCTTAGTACATCATGTTCGAAATATAATAAATAACCAAAACAAGTGTACATACATTTTTAATTTTTAATTTGTTTTGCAACTTACTCCACAAAGACAACTTAACGGAATTACTTTTGTGTAACATCATTATATATATTAAAAAAATTTAGTACGTTTAAAAATTTAAGTGAATCCTTTAGCTTTACTTTATTATTTAATGACTTATCTTAGTACATCATGTTCGAAATATAATAAATAGCCAAAACAAGTGTACATACATTTTTAATTATTCATTTGTTTTGCAACTTACTCCACAAAGACAACTTAACGGAATTACTTTTGTATAACATCATTATATATATTAAAAAAATGAAGTACATTTAAAAATGTAAGTAAATTCAAAAGTTTTACTTTGTTATTTAATGACTTATTTTAGTACATCATGTTCGAAATATAATAACTAACCAAAACAAGTGTCTATACATTTTAAATTATTCGTTTGTTTTGCAACTTAACAGAATTAATTATCATTACATAATTATATATAAACACATTTATAGTAAGTTTAAAAATTGAAGTAAGTACGCATATGTTTTACTTTTATATTTAATTATTTTTTTCCAGTACATCATGTTTGAAATACTACAAATAACCAAACTAAGTGTCTTATACCTTTTAAAACGATAACTTGCACCAAAACTTAACAGGAAGTACTTATGTATGACATCCTTAGATATAAAAACATTTGAAGTAAGTTTAAAAATTGAAAAAAGTACTCATAAGTTATACTATGTTAGTTGATTTATCTCAATACAGCATGTTCGAAATATCATAAATAACAAAAAAAATGCCCCATACCTTTTAAAATGCTAATTTGTTTTACAATTGAACAGATTTCCTTATGCATGATATCCATTGATGTAAAAAAAAATGTAAATTAAAAAATTGAAGTAAGTACTCATACGTTTTACTTTGTTATTTAATGACTTCTTTTAGTATAGCATGTTCGAAATAACGCAACCAAGTATCCCATACCTTTTAAAATACTGATTTATTTTTGCATTTTAACGGAATTACATATGTTTGACATCATTACTTATAAGAACATTTTATGTAAATTAATGACTATCATTTAATAACTTCGTTCAATACGGTATGTTCAAAATATAAAAAATAATCAAAACAAGTGCGCCATACCTTCTTAAAATGCTAATTTGATTTGCAACTTAGCAGTTTAACTAGCAGAATTAATAAACTTTAGATATAAGAACATTTGATGTAACTTTAAAAATTGAAGTACTCATACGCTTATTTTGTTATTTAATGACTTCTATCAGTACAGTATGTTCAAAATATAATAAATAACCAAAACAAGCGCCCCATACCCTCTTAAAATGCTATTTTGCTTTGAAACTTAACATAATTACTTATATATGACATCCTTAGATATAAGAACATTTGATATAAGTTTAAAAATTGAAGTAAGTACCCATACGTTTTACTTTATTATATAATAACTTGTTAATGTAAACTTGTAACTTGTAAAAATGTTAATTTGTTGTGCAACTTACCAGATTTACTTATATATGACATCACTAGATATAAGAATATTAGATGTAAGTTTAAAAATATAAGTAAGTACTAGTATGCTTTACTTTATTCTTTATTTAATGACTTCTTGTTGAAAATTTAATAAATAACCAAAACAAGTGTCTCATACATTTTAAATTACGCATTTGTTTTGCAACTTAACATAATTGCATATGTATGACATCATTAGATTTAAGAACATTTTATGTAAGTTTAAAAATTTAAGTAAGTATTCGTAAGCTTTACTGTATTTAATGACTTCCCTCAGTATAGTATATTCAAAATATAATAAATAACCAAATCAAGTGCCCCAATATCCTCTTAAAATGATAATTTGTTTTACAAGTGAACGTAATTACTTATGTATGACATCGTTAGATGTAAAAAAAATTATGTAAATTTAAAAATTGAAGTAAGCATACGTTTTACTTTGTTATTTAATGGCTGGTGTTAGTATAGCATGTTCAAAATAACACAAATAACCAAAACAAGTGCCCCATACCCCTCTAAAAATGCTAATTTGCTTTGCATCTTTACATAATTACTTATTTATGACATCCTTAGATATAAGAACATTTGATGTAAGTTTAAAAATTGAAGTAAGTACCCATACGTTTTACTTTGTTATTTAATGACCTCTCAGTACAGTATGTTCAAAATATATAAATAACCAAAACAAGTGCCCCATAACCTCCTAAAATGTTAATTCAATTTGTTTTGTAGCTTAACAGAATTACTTATATATGACATCATTAGAACATTTGATGTAAGTTTAAAAATTGAAGTACCAATCATTTTACTTTGTTATTTAATGACTTCTCTCAGTACAGCAAGTTCGAAATAACATAAATAACCCAAACAAGCGTCCCATACCTTTTAAAATAATAATTTGTTTTGCAACTTAACAGAATTACAGATGTATGACATCATTAGATACAAGAAAATTTTATGTAAGTTGAAGTACGTACTCGTAAGCTTTACTTTATTTAATGACTTCCCTCTATACAATATATTCAAAATATAATAAATAACCAAATCAAATGTCTCATACCTTTAAAAATGCAAATTTGTTTTACAACTGAACAGAAATACTTATGTTTGACATCCTTAGATGTAAAAAAAAAGTTATGTAAATTTAAAAATTGAAGTTAGCATACGTTTTACTCTGTTATTTAATGGCTGCTTTCAGTACAGCATGTTAGAAATAACACAAATAACCAAAACAAGTGCCCCATACCCTCTTAAAATGCTAATTTGTTTTACAGCTTAGGAGAAATACTTATATATGACATCATTAGAACATTTGATGTAAGTTTAGAAATTGAAGTATCCATACGTTTTACTTTGTTATTTAATGACTTCTTTCAGTACAGCATGTTTGAAATAACACAAGTAACCCAAAGCAGTGTCCCGTACCTTTCAATATACTGATTTGTTTTGCAACTTAATAGAATGACATATGTATGACATCATTAAATACAAGAACATTTTTTGTAAGTTTTTAAAAATTGAAGTACTCGTAAGTTTTACTTTATTTAATGACTTTCCTCCATACAGTATATTCAAATTATAATAAACAACCACAACAAATGTCCCATACCTTTTAAAATGCTTATTTGTTTCACAACTGGACAGCAATACTTATGTTTGACATCATAAGATGTAAAAAAAATATATGTAAATTAAAAAATTGAAGTAAGCATACGTTTTACTTTGTTATGTAATGTTTGCTTTCAGTACAGCATGTTCGAAATAACACAAATAACCAAAACAAATGCCCCGTATATTTTAAAATACTGCTTTGTTTTGAAAAACATACCCTCTAAAAATGCTAATTTGTTTTGAAGCTTAAGTGAATTACTTATATATGACATCAAGTAAGTACTAGTATGCTTTACTGTATTCTTTATTTAATGACTTCTCTCAGAACAGAATGTTCAAAATATGGCAAATAACCAAAACAAGTGTCCCATACCCTCTTAAAATACTCATTTGTTTTGCAGCTTTACATAATTACTTATTTATGACATCCTTAGATATAAGAACATTTGATGTAAGTTTAAAAATTGAAGTAAGTACCCATACGTTTTACTTTGTAAATTTAATGACCTCAGTACAATATGTTCAAAATATATAAATAACCAAAACAAGTGCCCCATAACCTCCTAAAATGCTAATTTAATTTGTTTTACAGTTTCACAGAATTACTTATATATGACATCATTAGAACATTGGATGTAAGTTTCAAAATTGAAGTAAGTACTAGTATGCTTTACTTTATTCTTTATTTAATGACTTCTCTCAGAACAGAATGTTCAAAATATGGCAAATAACCAAAACAAGTGTCCCATACCCTCTTAAAATACTCATTTGTTTTGCAGCTTTACATAATTACTTATTTATGACATCCTTAGATATAAGAACATTTGATGTAAGTTTAAAAATTGAAGTAAGTACCCATACGTTTTACTTTGTAAATTTAATGACCTCAGTACAATATGTTCAAAATATATAAATAACCAAAACAAGTGCCCCATAACCTCCTAAAATGCTAATTTAATTTGTTTTACAGTTTCACAGAATTACTTATATATGACATCATTAGAACATTGGATGTAAGTTTCAAAATTGAAGTAAGTACTAGTATGCTTTACTTTATTCTTTATTTAATGACTTCTCTCAGAACAGAATGTTCAAAATATGGCAAATAACCAAAACAAGTGTCTCATACCCTCTTAAAATACTCATTTGTTTTGCAGCTTTACATAATTACTTATTTATGACATCCTTAGATATAAGAACATTTGATGTAAGTTTAAAAATTGAAGTAAGTACCCATACGTTTTACTTTGTAAATTTAATGACTTTAGTACAATATGTTCAAAATATATAAATAACCAAAACAAGTGCCCCATAACCTCCCAAAATGCTAATTTAATTTGTTTCACAGAATTACTTATATATGACATTATTAGAACATTTGATGTAAGTTTAAAAATCGAAGTACCAATTCGTTTTACTTTGTTATTTAATGACTTCTCTCAGTACAGCATGTTCGAAATAACACAAATAACCAAAACAAGTGCCCCATACCCCTCTTAAAATGCTAATTTGTTTTGCCACTTACCCCGCAGGGACAACTAAATCGGAATCTTTCCCCGGGAAAGTTCGTGACGCGCCATCGAGCGAATCGGCGATGTCACTTGCTCCAAGTCCGGCAACGGATCAAATGGAGCTTACCTTAACTCGAGCTTTTTATAAGATTTGGGGGGGAATTCCGGAAAACTTGCACAACATTTTCGGAAAGCGGATCTCATTTAGCACGAAGAGGCAGTCGACTTGCGGTGAACGTACAAAACGAGCATAGAAAAAGAATACGTTTGTTTTTTTTGGTGTTTCTTCATTGCAATAATTACAGTCTGATCATTTGACTAAGAATAAATTACTGCGTTATGGAAATTTGATTGGTGATTGGTTATAGAAGATAGCCATTCATAAAATGCGATCAAAGAGCATAAGCTCTACCCAGGCTGAAAATATCTAAAGCATATTTAGGATACTTGTTAAAATATATAAACCATCATTATCAATATCGAGTTGACATAAATTTAGATGCCTTAAAAATATTGTCTGACTTTTTATATTCATAGGAACTCGGAAAGTTCGTTAAAAAAATATTGAAGAACAGAAGAAACCATTACGAGTTCTTTTTTTTTAAAATGTATTTTGATATTATATTTATTATATTATTTTTATTTTTTAATAAATGTTTTTTAAGGTAAATAAATGTCACAACAGAAAGCAATACTTAGTATCAATGTTTAAAATACATAATTTTAATTGGAAACGTCGCCTAAAATCACATTTAATTCTTCGTTGAAATCTTAAAATCTATAAATCGGAAAAAATATATTCTAATTATCCGAACCCCCATATTATTATGCAGTAATTTGACTGCATATTTGACAGTGCAGTTTATCCCACATATGTTCTATTCGATTTGAATTTGGAGAATATGCAGTCCAATCCACTCGCTGGATTCATACTGTCTGAAGATAGTTAGACACAATTGTTGAATGATGGGATGAGCAATAGTGTTCATTATAATGGAATTATAACATATTTAACTTCTAAATATATTAACATACGGTTCACAAACCTCGTCTCTGTATCGTCATACTTTCACTGATCTGTGAATAGAGATGTGCAGGGGAGTACAGTTATTCAAAATTATGCCTGCTCAGACTTTGATTCGCATACTTTTGTAGCGATGACTTTCAAATATTGTTTGTTAGGCCTATTGTATATGTTTTGCTCCCTCCTGATTGTAATACGCCTATACTCGGGGACAACCTAAGTTGAACCTGAAGCGGAAGCTATGATATGTATAAATATTCAATTGCTTTAGGCTTAACATAGGTTGTCCCCGAGTATAGAAGCACTTTTCAAAACAAATCTGGACACGTCAGTAAAACTGAGGTTCAGTCAATGGGCACAATACTATCTGCACATTTCACAGCCTACATTAGATAAATACAAAGCAATGGTTTATCAGAATAACAGTATATTCTATACAGCCTTAACTTACTGATGAGGTACCGTCACGAGGGTTACATTGCTCCTTGCAGGGAAACTTTACTCCACCTGTTTAAAAAAATGGTTCACATTTGAAAAAAGGCAGGGCATTCGGTGAAAGGTTTGGTTTGTTTGTTTAAATAACGTCGCACTGGAGCTGCACAGTGGGCTATTGGCGACGATTTGAGGCCTATCTAGAAGGAAACACCCGGGAACGATGCCTCGTATTTTTGAACCATGGTCAGATGACGAGGACAACACCTGAGCTGGCACCCGACGCAACCTCAATAAACGTCAGGACATTGGACCCCGATCAGATTTATCGTGCACCAGTCCCGTATACACGCCAGTATAATTTGTTGGATGTTCTGGACGACTTTCTAGTATTTTTGTAGTGAAGCTGGCAACCCTCCGATCACAAGATCACAACTTTTTTACTTTTCTTGGTCAAGTCCATCTCACGGATTCGAACCACCAATCCTTTGATTAGTAGCTGAACGCCTTATCCACTGAGCAACTGAGGCTCTGCATTCAGTGAAAGAAGTCAATAATATATTTTTCTGTAAGGGTTGGCAACCCTGCTGTCCAACGATATGTCTGTTTTTATCCTCACTTTCTGTTAGGGAAGGTTACAGCTATAAGTGTTGTTGCGTAGGTATAACACTTTTTTTTTCTTTAAGTGGAAAAAGTTGTATATTTTACATTAACCACGTGTACCCTCAATAAGGTAAATGCACATTTGTGTTTTTAACCATTTAAGAGTATAATAATGTCTATTCTGATCGGTTACTCCTAATTCAGGTTACAAATCATTTTGGTTGTGCGGACCCAGATGGGTAATCCCATACGCGCCTAGTTGAGTAATCCCACATGGGCCCATGTGGGGAAAACCCAACTGAGCAGTATAGAACAAAAGTGGTCGTTTCTTTCTGGATTCGCATGAGCTACCCATCAGGGTACACATAGATAACCCATTACTAACCCAAGTGGGCCCATATGGTCGTGTTACGTGGGAACGAGTTCAAATCAGTGCTTAATCGACGCTAACTTAGTGCTAAGCTAGTATTAGTGAAATTGTATTTTCCTTTTGTAAAATCGAGTTTTGGTATGGATAATTTCTCCATAACGCAGCACTTGGCTTTCACGTGTTTCTCATCAATTGTTAGAAGGAGCCTACCAATTAGACAGGGTCTGGTTTACCATTAGGGACGTTAGACAGAGCCTAGGGCCCCATGCCTTCAAGGGCCCCAACTTTTATTTAATTACACATAAATTGTGTAAAAATTGAATATATTTTGAAAAATAAGTTATTGTTTTTGAAATTTGTCGTAATTTTTCAGTAATTTTTCCATAAACGTTATAGTTTTACTTAAATGAATAATTAATTGACTTAGTATATTTTAGCAATATTTTTTGTTATTTCAATGCTTTGTTTTACTAGAATGGGCCGCCATCAGTGCTATTGTGCCTATAGTATTGAATTTGCCCTACTTTTAGAAACGATAAAGAGGGTATAAGCATTGGTGTTGTGACATTCCTGCATGTTGTTGAATACAATACAGGGTACAGTCGAATCAGTGGTGGCGCTAGGAATTGCCCGACGGGGGTTCTTGTCTTCCCCGACCAGAGATGCCCTTAAGGGTGTGCTGCGAGTGCCAACGTACAAGACCCCCCGCGCCCACACTAAAAATTTATAAAAGTAAGAATATTACAGAGAAAACAATTGTTTTTTGAAACTTTATTTGATTTTTTTTTTTAAAACATTTGTTTTTGCCACATGAGTGAAATGTATTCTAATTTCTGCAGTGTTAAACGATTAAATTGTCAAAATTATTCAAACTTTTAAAAGAAATTCAAAGTGGAAAAAGTAAAAATAAAAACTGTCTTTGTCTATATAACACGTATTATATAAAAATTGTGCTGAGTTTTGCTTCAGAGATTATATATTACAAATGGAGCTCTTACACAAATTAAAATTGGCGTAAGAAAGTTTTAAATTAATTTTTTTTTAAAGTTGGGAGTTAAAAGGTTAAATACAAATACAAATACAAATAATGTCGACCAACTACAGGATCTAGGCCCAGCAAGGTTGGTCCTGTCAATCCATCATCCTCACGATTCCCCAATGCCGATCCAATTGTTTTTTAAAACCACCCACCCCTGAAGAATTAACAACATACTCAGGCAAACCATTCCATTTGTCAATAACCCTATTAAAAAAATAATGCTTTCTAACATCCCGATTAAGCTGTGACTTGTATAATTTGAATCCATGACCTCTAGTCACATTGGTAATATTAAATTCCAGTCCCGCCACATCACCCAATTTGATAAATTTGAATAACTGAATAAGATCCCCTCTAATCCTTCTCTCCTCGAGTGTATACATATTTAGAGTTCTAAGCCTTTCTTCATAATTCATTCCTGAAGTACCCTGAATCATTTTTGTAGCTCTATGTTGAACCCGTTCTAATAAATCAATATCCTTTTTGAGATAAGGTGACCAGAATTGTACTGCATACTTTAGATGGGGCCTAGCCAAACTCCTATATAGTGGTAAAATTACGTACTTAGATTTAGATGATACATTTCTTTTAATAAATCCCAGCATTCTATTCTCGATCTTACTGGCTGTCCCACAATGGTGTCCCCATTTAAAATCCCTACTTACTGAAACGCCAAGATCACTAACAATGTCACTGGCAATGTTATGTTTTGGCATCTTTTTCGTTCATTTAATTTAGAGGTTTTTAAAAGAGATTAAACTTTTATTCTTATAAAAGGCCGTACTTCTTCCAACGAATATCAGCTATTTGCAATGAAATTATTTTCAGAGAATAGGTTTGTAGGTCAATTATTGTTGAAGTGAAAAAAAATTTTAAAAAATTTTAAGCAATCGTTTATTTCTTCCATGACATTTTCCAAACAATATTACGACTGCCCGATTGAGATTGCAATTTTAAAAGTCCACAAACAAAGGTGAGAGTTTCACACATTTTTTTAAGAAAATATTTTAATTTTCGAATATAGTTTGTATTTGTAATCGTTTAGAAAAATCTGTACATAATTTTTTTTATTTTAAATCTTAACTTTCTGTGTATCTTAAAATTAATCCAATTCGTTATCCGAAACATTTTACTCTCACTGTGATATCGATTTTATAAAACTTCTAAAGCGATTTAATTCAATTTTAAAACTAATTTTTGTTTTCTATAAATTTTTAAGTCGTATGAGAAAGTGAACAAAAGTTTTATATTGCACAAAATTTACAGAAACAAAAGTTTAAATAAAATTAATTAAACCTCGCATAAAATAATATATTACTAGAAGGAAGCTATTATATTAAAAAAGTAATGGAAATATAAAAATTACCGAAAGTTCTTCGAGATGCAGAAAACGTAAAAATCAACAAACGGTAGAAATTTGCCTTTCTTAACAAAATAAATAAAATATTATTAAGTTGTTAATAAATAAGTTAAGTTACAAATAACAACAGCAGTTAACAGTTAAGTTACAAATAACAACAACAGTTAACAGTTAAGTTACAAATAACAACAACAGTTAACAGTTAAGTTACAAATAACAACAGCAGTTAACAGTTAAGTTACAAATAACAACAACAATTAACAGTTAAGTTACAAATAACAAATGTTTTTCACAATAATTTTTAAAACATCTCACCTTTTTCGAATTGTCAATTGTTGTTTCGAAAGTTTAACGATATTAGCTTCTGAAACCACAATTTGATAGCGGATGCTTCACGGTTGAACCTTCACTAGTCTCAATGCTGACTTCAAGCGACCTGTCCATTCATATGACCTCCTACTCCTTGGAGACCTTAAACGCTAGAGTAGTGATGCAATGCAAAGCGATTCCTCTATGTGTCCTATTCTACGGCTATGTAGATACACAACCCCCCTTGTAAAAAGCCAACTCAAAGAAGAAGAAACAAGTTTTTCTTGAAATAAACTATTTTTCCTTCTTAGTTAGACATTTTCTTCGGAGATAACAAGTGACAGATGACAGTTTTACTACCAAAATTGTCCATCCCTGGAACGAAAAGTCACTGAACATACCTCAGAGCAGGCACGTAGGTATATAGATTTTTCATGGGGGTAATTCAGTAACTGAGCAACGGAGGTTGCTAACCCCCCCCCCCCCCCAAAAAAAAAAAAAAACTCTTCCTACCCCCCCCTTTTTTTAAACTTATAAATTTTTATTCGAGTAAACAGAAATACGTTGGCATATAAATATCGAAACAGCAAATGTTATTATTTATTTTTCATGAAATCTTTACCAATATCAGTTATTAAATATTTTTAAAATTCGTAAATATAATTCCTTTATTATGAAAATAAATTTAGAGAACAAATTTAAATGTTAAGATTTCTTGTTTAGAATAATATATTACTTTGGTTACAACTTGTTTATGTCGCACCGTTTTGCGATCTTTTCTCTTTGTCACGGAAATTCAAATGCTATATAATGAAACACAATGACGTCATGTTACGCTTAGTTCGAGATAAAAATGCCCTCAAATCATATACCAGATTTTCCCTCATGTAAACGCAACAAGAAGTATTATACTAGAAAATGAATTTTTTCTAGTTTTTTAAAGTATTTTTATGATTTTTACAGTAATTCGATTATTAATTATCTTCGTTGACTTTCAATGGGGAGGGATTAAACCCCCTGAACCACCCCCTTACCTACGTGCCTGCCTCAGAGTCTATTCTTTAAGAACATGCCCATGCCTGAACTGGATCCGAAAGTTCGGGAGTGAGATGTTTCCTTTTGTCGAAAAGTACAGGGGGTTGAAAGTCGAAACATGAAAGGGGCCGTCGTTCTCACTCCGACGAAACTGATATTGTCTTCTTGTCTCACTTGTCTGGAAAAGAAATGAGAGCAAGGTTGTCCCGACGAAAAGTAAAATAAGTGCGTAAATTTTGCCTCTGGGGCTAGACTACGGAAAATGTAATGTATTTTTGTATGTAATGTAAATGATTGTTATTAAAACAGCAAATTTGATCAAATATTTCCCAATTTTTTGTTTGTTTTGACAATGAATATAATACCTTTCCCCCGACGAACTTCACAATTTTGCCCGACAGGGGGCTACAGCCCCCTACTGGCGCCACCTCTGAGTCGAATTGATAAGCTCAAGTTTAAGTTGGTGCCTTGCCTTGCTGGAGAACCCGTGGCGAGAGATTTGAGTGGCTCGAACTTCGGGACTCGAACCCGCGGCCTGTTGTTCCGAAGTAACACACGCAACCGTCTACGCTACAAGGGCGCGTTCTAGTTATGTCATGGAAATATTTTTTTTAAAGATTTTTTTTCTTTATGTAGTAATTCTTTCAAAAGTATTTTTTAAACAAACCGTTGATATTTATGAAATGAACGTACAAATCGTCAGTGCTCCTGAAAACGAAATGTCTGGTGATGCCACATTGTAAAAATCGTCTCATGCAAGGGCGTCTGTTATTTGTAAATAATATATATTAATATACAATAATAGGTACGCGCTAATAAAATAGTCTAGATGCTTATTCTGTTGTGAATGGCTCGTTTTCCTGAGCATTCGATCCTCTAATGTGCTAGAATATAATATAAGTACTAGAGTGCGGACTGCCATTGAGCAACTATGTGCTTTACTGTGTCGTGCGAATGCATACAATTCGGAAGAAAAATTGAGAAAACATTCGTCCTTGGTTATGACGTCTCCTGTGACGTCACAGAAATGTTTTAAACTATTTTCGTAAGCGAAGTGAATTCACGCACACTACTAGCGTCTCTAGCCTAATCCGGCTGATAGAGGAAAAGCATGTTGGCGCGATAATTGTTCTAGCTTTGGCGATATTGATTAAGTTTACTGTTTCGCAAACCTGTGGAAGGAATGGCTGACTACGTTGCGAGAATGGTTGTACTTTATAACAGTCATTACTTTCTTTTTAAAATGATATTGTAGCATTGGAGAGCTTTTTTTTTACATTAAACTGTAATGATGATCCAATATTTAGAGTGTACAATATTTAGAGTTTACATGTAATATGTTGCTAAAATAAACTTCTACGCACAGGAAGAAAACAGCAAAATATAGATAAAAATTCGATATTTATAAACGATAGAAAATATATTCTTTTATTATGATGCACTTTATCGCTTTTCCTCTATAAATATTCAAAATGTATAATTATTAGTTTCATTTTTTTCGCACTTAAAATGCTTGTTATATTTGTCATACTCATCTCCTCAGGGCTGTTCATGCATCGCCCAAACCTCTTGAATTCCCTCTCAACCACCACCCAGCAACTCAATGATGTCGCCCCTTTTCTGGAGCTGATCAAGGAATTGACTCAAATATTCTCTGGAGAATGCGAAATTGAAGGCCTGATTCTGCGTCTACGGAATCAAGCATCTCCGCTTGCCAAGTTGCAAGTATTTTTTGACTACTTCGCCCAAAAAGTACCAAGTGAAGAGTATCCGCCCACCAGCCAATCCGGAGCCAGCCCTGCCCCCCCGTGTCGTCCTGACGTCCCTAATCGGAATCTGACATGGTGACTTTCTGAGAACTATATATAAGAAAAAAATTCTGAAGAACTAACAATTTGCCTAATACTCCTCCTGTTCAACAGTTATGCCAGTTGATAGGAACCTGCTTTAACCGAGATGCCCCCTTCAAAGTTCCGATTCGCAATGGTAAACTTCATTTATGTACCCTAGAACTAAGGTTATGTTAAATTACTTGTCATACTGGAGGCAAATGCTTCTACGGAGCCACGACCTTCGTAAACCCTCAAGACTCAGTCAGTCCTCAGGGCTGTTGGTTTGCGGGCACAGGACAATAACCCATTGCTTTAGAAAAACAGCTAGTACCTCCTCCGAGCAGTCGTTTGTGGATACTTATTCACCAGGAAGAGCAGTCGTTTTTGACACCAGGCAATATATATTTTTTTTTAAAAACTTTACTTTTATTTATATACATTGTAAGACACTGTATTTTTCCTTAATATTAGCATCACTACATCCTAGACCAGTGTTTATTAACCTTTTTGGCACAATGGACCACTTTAAAAAATTTAAATATGTCACGGACCCCTCTGTGAAAAAAAATTGCTTAAACATCATTTATTACAAAATATATTCTGTTTTATTATTTAATTATTTTAATATTTTTATTTCAATAGTAATAGTAATAGTTTTATTTCAAATAATCAAATGAAACATTAAGAACAAACATTAAGACACAAAAAAACACTTGAAAAAGCGGCAAGGAATCTTGTATCGATGGAGGATATACCCTTATGTCTCGGCTTCAAACTCATTTGTGATTCACATTTTGGACATTTATACATCGATGAAATCATTCCCTCTTTCATACATTATTCTAACAACGCTTTCTTACCCATGACTGGTAATACACTAAAATAGCCAACTGAATATTTATTTTTCGCATTCAAAACTTCAGCAAGAGCTAATTCCATAGTGAAATCAAGCATTTAGCAATAATATAAGCTAAGAAAACACCAAAAAAATATGCTACTCACTAACAGATGAAAGACAAAAATAAATGTACGTCTTATCTCCAGGGCAGATCCAACGGAAATAAAATCGTAAATCAAGTTTAAAATTATACCGCTATTTCAAACTCAAACAAATTATCGACCAATGAAAAGGCTAAAACAAAAGAGAAATAAATGAGCATGCGCGAAAAAGCGCCTCAAATTCTCTTCTCCGGAGGAGCGGAAAAAGAAACAGGGTTGCCATACAGAGCGCGCTAAGGATGAAGTAGGTCCGGGTTACCACTGCTGGCTAAATATTGATGCAAACATTTTAAAAATTAGGATCAGTCGGCGGACCCCCAAAATATGACCCATGGACCCCCAAGGGGTCCATGAACCACAGGTTAAGAAACACTGTCCTAGACAGATGTTAAAAAGCCTAAGGGAAAAAAAAGAACTAATTTCGTAATAAAAAGCTACATCAATTTAAAACAACTATTTGCTATAAGTTTGAATTTCCCGGGGAGGATAAAACAATTGATGGAACTACAATACAAAATTGCAGCATTTGGCGCTTTATTCCCTCATCGCCAAACAGTTATCGCGCCAAGATGCTTTTCCTCCATCAGCCGGATTAGGTTAGAGACGTATCCCATCACACAATTAAAAATCATTGCCAGAAAGAACCGCATCTCCCGTTTTGGCGGTGTAAGGAAAAACGTCTTTAAAATATTCGCAAAATCGAATTTTGTTTTTTAAATATACGATACCTGAGATTCTCTGATACGTATTTGAAGATAACTCGTTATGGCGTTTCCAAAGTGTCTATTTTGCTGATTTTTTTTTTTTTATATAATTGCTTTTTTTTTATTTAAAAAAGTGATACTTTAAATAAGCCGAATTCATATGCAAAAATCGGATATAAATCAAACTTTGGTCCCATGTCAAAAATGTAATGCTTGAATTTTGGTCTTGTTTTTTTTATATAAAAATAAATTAAAGTTATAAATGTTAAAAAGGCCAAATTTTAAAGCTCGATTTATTTTTAAACAAAAAATAAGTATTTGTTAAATCATCGTACATGAATTTCGGCTCGTAGTGAAGGCAGTGAATTTATAAAAGCCCATCCAATCACTCTTATCAAGGAAATATCTGTTTGAGATAACATCACTTGGTAGCACGCGCAAATAGCTTTTTTTTCTATTTAGGTACAAAGAACCACTCTGCCAAATTTCATCTTCCTGAGTATATGGAAATTGTAGGATAATTTGCATTACATTTTCCATTACGTTTTTTTTTTATTTACTTTCTTCAAGTTTTTTTTTCTGTAAACATACCTCCTTTTATCTGTACCCGATTTTAAAAATGTCAGACGTCAAAATTATTTGTAGCAGCAAAATCGGCCATTGCAGATATTAATCAGAAGAAAAAGAAATCTGATAGTGAAATATATTTCAAATATCCCTAAATGAAAACTAATGCTAGCTCAGACATACGAATCCCAGAAATATTGTTAAGCAAGACACATTTTATTTATATATAAAACTGATTGGGGTGTATAGTACATAACATTTGTAAGGACGTGACTATTGAGATCAGTTGAGATAGATCACTGTATCTTAGATTCATTTAGTGATTGTTGTCTAAAAGTTGTTAATACTTGACTTCCTGATTTGGTAGAAGAGGGCAAAAAATGGACCAAAAAAATTTCTCACGATAACACACGGGGAAAAAGTGGACTAGTCGGACTCTGGAGGGCCCCGTTCCCCTCTCTTGAATTCGCAATGTCCTTATATTCGCTAAACAGGTCCATATAAGGTATCTATATGGGCCCAGATGGACGGCTGATACAGATCCAGAAAGAAACGACCCTTTTTGTTCTATACTGGCCCAGTTGGGTTGCCCAATATTATGGATCGACATGAAATTTCCCATACTGCGTAATATGGTTTTTTCATGTGGACCGTGATGGATAACCCATATAGATCCTGAAAGAAACGACCCCTTTTGTTCTATACTGGCCCAGTTGGATTTTCCCACGCTGGGCCAGATGGCTTAATCCATATAGGCCCAGTTGAGTAATCTCCACATGGGCCCATGTGGGGAACCCATCTGGGTCAGTATAGAACAAAAGGGGTCATTTCTTTCTGGATCCACATTTGCAACCCTTCAGGGTATACATAGATAACACCCGACCCAAGTGGACTCTTATGGTCTTGCTAAATGGGAAGGAGTTCAAATCAGAACTTAGTCGAGGCCCAGTTGAGCAATCCCACATGGGCCCATGCGGGGAACCCAATTGGGCCCGTATAGAACAAAATGGGTCATTTATTTCTGGATCCACATGGGCAACACTTCAGGGTCCACATGGATAACCCATTTTCTACCCAAGTGGACCAAGTGGCTTTGATTTGAACTCCTTCCCAGGTAGCAAGACCACACATATGAGTTCAAATCAAAGCTTTGTCGTGGCCAACTTGGCCGTGGCTTAGTGCAGTCAAGAACTGAGATGATTTTAGTGTAAGCAAGTATTAAGTGGATATTGAATTGTAGGTAATAGCATTTTCTTTTTGTAAAATAGAGTTTTGGTCTGAATAATTTCTCGATGTTGCAATATTTGGCTTTCACGTGTTTCTTAGTAATTCTCAGAAGACGCCTACCATTTAGACAAGGCCTGATTTACTATTACAAATACAAATACAAATACAAATATTGACGACCAACAACAGGCTCAAGGCCCAACAAGGTTGGTCCATCTAGTACCTCTTAACTATCCCCCAATGCATATCTAACTTCCTCTTAAAATCCGTTACTCCTTTACAATTAACAATATTCACTGGCAAGTTGTTCCATTTGTCTATTACCCTATTAAAGAAATAGTGTTTTCTCCCTTCCCGATTAAAATGGGATTTGTTTAACTTAAACCCATGACCTCTCGTTCTATCACTCATATTAAAATCTAAACCCTGCACATCTCCTTGTTTGATAAATTTGAATAGTTGAATCAAATCTCCCCTAACCCTTTTTTCTTCCAGAGTATACATATTCAAATTTCTTAATCTATCTTCATAATTCATGCCTGAAAACCCTTGAACCATTTTTGTAGCCCTGTGCTGAATTTTCTCTAACAATGCAATGTCTTTTTGAAGATATGGTGACCAGAACTGTACAGCATACTCAAGATGTGGCCTTACTAAACCTCTGTACAATGGCAAGATAATATCCTTAGATTTTGATGAAACACTTTTCCTGATGTAACCCAACATTCTATTAGCTTTTTTGCTAGCCACTGTACATTGATGACTCATTTTAAAATCCTCATTTACCAACACACCCAGATCGCTTACAATCTCACTATTTTTGATTTCTGCACCCTGTAAAACATATGCAGCCTTACTATTTTTGATACCCATGTGCAACACTTGACATTTATTGATATTAAAAGACATACCCCATTTAACATCCCATTCTGATATTTTTGTTAAATCACCTTGTAATTGCTCTATTTGTTCCCCAGAATTCACAGTCCCCATAATTTTTAAATCATCTGCAAAGATGCTGACCTTGCTCCCAATCTCCCAACAAATATCATCAATAAAAATAATAAATAAAAATGGACCTAATACAAAACCTTGTGGCACTCCACTTTTAACTTCTGCCCACTGAGAGTAATTACCTTTAATTTGCACCCGCTGACGCCTACCAATTAACCAATTCTTTATCCATTGTAAAATTTCACCCCCAATCCCTAACCTTTCCAACTTGAACAGCAATGTCTCGTGGGGAACTTTATCAAATGCTTTCTGGAAATCAATGTATACTACATCTATACTGTTCCTTTTATCTAATTCTTCAGTAACCCTATCGTAGAATTTTAAAAGATTTGTTGTACAAGATCTTCCTTTCCTAAATCCATACTGATTACCTGACAGCAAGCTCTCTGATTCCAAAAATGATATGATGCTGTTTTTCATTATTGTTTCAAAAATCTTACATAACACTGATGTTAAACTAACCGGTCTGTAATTACCAGGTTCACATTTTGCCCCTTTTTTAAAAAGCGGAGTGACATTTGCTAATTTTCAGTCTATTGGTACATTACCCGAATTATACGTCGATTTGAAAATAGTTAGTACAACATCTCCCAGTTCTTCCGCACACTCCACAAGTACTTTTGGGTAAATTTCATCTGGTCCTGGTGCTTTAAAAGGTTTAATACTTCTTAAGTGATAAACTACTTCTTCTCTAGTAAAATTGCATTCCTTAATAACCGGACGCATATTATCCTCTATTTGCATGAAATCAGATTTGAAGTCCTTATTAAAAACTCCCATGAAAAATTCATTTAAAATTTTAGCCATTCCTACATCATCTTGAATTAAATTGCCTTGATAATCTTCGAGTGGTCCCAGATGATTATTTCCTTTATTGTTTCCACTGGCGTAAGCAAAAAATTCCTTTGGATTATTGTTGATATCCCTAGCAAGTTTTTCCTCCAATGCTAATTTCTGTTTTCTACTGATATACTTAAACTCCCTTCTAGCTTTTTTATACTCCTTACCATCAGTGTCTCTACCCGTTTCTTTAAATATTTTATACGTCTTTTGTTTTAACTTAAGAGCTCGTTTTGTTTCCTTTGAAAACCACATAGGAGAAAGCTTTCGAACTACATCTTTCTGCCTAAACGAAATATGCTTATTAACAGCTACATTTAATTTATCTTTAAATTCCTTCCATTGATCTACTATATGAGAATGCTCCAACCCATCCTTAAAAACATTAGTTACCTCAGCTCGTAACTTATGAAAATTAACATCTCTAAAATTTGGAATTAACCTGTTATTTTTATCTACAGTTGTCTGAAACATAATGTTAAATCTAATGCTATTGTGGTCATAGATGCTCGCTCACTGTTAAATTGTGTACCCTATTTTCACAACTGCTAAACACCAAATCCAATAACGCATTACCCCTTGTATTATCATAAACCAATTGCTCTAAAAAGCAATCTTGAATCGTGTCCAAGAATTCTGCCCCTCTTCCAATGTTAACTAGGTTACCCTTCCAATCAATGTTAGGAAAATTAAAATCTCCCATTAAAATTATTTCTCCTTTCTTACAAGCTTCATTTATATGATTAAATAGAATTTTATCCTGTTCAACAGTGCTATTCGGGGGTCTATAAACATTTCCCACAACCAAATTCTTACCTTTATGATCTGTTAATTTTATCCAAACTGATTCAATACATTGAGATTTACCTTCAAAAGTTACTTTCGAACAATTTAAATTTTCTCTTACATAAATCAACACACCACCTCCTTTCTTATTAATTCTATCCTGCCGAAACATAATGAAACCCTTAATTTCTAATAACGCAGCTAAATCGTTAACATTTGTCCAGCTTTCTGTAATCCCAATTATATCGATGGTTTCTGCTGCTACTATGCCCTATAATTCTTCTATTTTATTTCTTATACTTCTTGCATTGCAGTAAAATACCCTTAATTGTTCTAAAGAAAGTAAGGCACGTTAGGCCCGAGCCTATAGTGCCTCATGTCTTTAAGGGCACCAACTTTTATTTAATTACTCATAAATTGTGTAAAAATTGAATGTACTTTGAAAAATAACTTATTGTTCTTGCAATTTTTCGTAACTTTTCAGTAATTTTTCCTTAAACGATAACATTTCTTTTTTTTTTAATGAATAATTGACTAGTATGCAATGTTTTTTCTTTCTTTCGATGCTTCTTGTGTGTTACTAGAGCAGCCCACCATCAGTGCTAATGTGTCTATAGTATTGAATTTGTCTAAATCGGACCCTGCATTTAGAAACGATAAAGGGGATCTAATCATTGGTGCTGTGACATTACTGCATGTTGTTGTGACATATTGTGGAATTTGTGAAAAGTAAATATAGTTTATATAATAAAGCAACCGATTGCTCATACAGAAAATCTAAAATAAAAGTGTGGAAATAAGTTTATACGCAAATAAAAGGACTTTCACTGAAACGACAAAAAGATCGACAAGAATATCTATTAGTTGCATAACGATTAAGGTCGCCGCAAACCCCCCCCCCCCCCTCTCCCTCAAAAATATATGTGATAGCCCCCCCCCCCCCTCAAATAAAATTACATCATTACCAGAAACTACCTCAACCGCGCCTTGGGCAGACCGCCACGATGGCGGTGTAAGAAAAACGTCTATAAAATATACTAGCATCTCCCATCTACAGGCTGATTGAAGAAAGGCATCTTTTGGCGCGATAATTGTTTGGCGATAAGGGGATAACGCACCAAATGCTGCAATCTTGTATTGTAATTCTATCAGCTGTTTCTCCCTTCGAGCATGGATCCCTCATAGTAGAGAAATCATAAGGTTATAATATCGCTAACATCAAAGTGACGCCAACATGTATGGCCTCAGACGCGTGGTTTACGACGTCATCCATTTATAAAAAACTTCTAGTTCATTCATAAAAATATCCTGTACTTCATGTTACTATTATTTCCAAATCACAAGTCAACCGCGAACATTTTTTCATTCATAAATTTTGAAAGGAAGTCCCGTGTCTGGTGCCATCTGGTCTGAGATGTTTGCATCCCGATGATGACGTCATATTCGCTCTACTACAGTCCATTCATGCTCGAAGGTTTCTCGCGAGAGATTAGAGCTTACAGCATATGGTTGTTTTAAATTGCCGTAGATTTTGATTGCGAAATGTGAAATTTTTTATTCTTAGGCATTTCAATAGCCCTCTAAGTTGTAATGATGCCAATATTAAGTAAGTATATACTATTTTGCCATGTATATTAAAAAAGTTCTTATTTATACCATTGTTCGGCGCCAAAACCGACCTCTCGGAGAGAATAAGTTACACCAAACGACTGCTCGGAGGGGTTACCTGCTGTTTTTTTTTTTTAAAGCAATGGACCTTTGCGCGGTGCCCAAACCAACTACTGGGAGGGGATGACTATGCATGTAGTATTTAAAATATTTTAACTATTACACAAGGTGCGGCAAGTTAACTTCCTTATTTCGTATTGCAATAAAACAAAAAGTAGTAAAGATTGAAATTTTGGCTGAAATTTATTTAGACTAGGTGCCGAGAAGCGAAGCTTCTATAACCCTTACAAATTGATATTTTTACATGATATGATACATGAATGAAATTTAACATTGGATGGACAACACGAAACAGACAAAGACCAAAAATCAAATTCAACACAGAAAACACTCGCTTAGCAACATGCCAGGACGAGGAACATTAGGGTAGACAGTCAAAATGGCATCAACAGAGTCGAGAGAGTCACTTTGGTGAAAAGTACTTCCTAATTGGTTAGGACTGAAATTGCTTCATCCTCATTGGAGGGGAGAAAAAATGGTCTAAAAGTTAAAGAGTCCGCCGTAAAAGTAGTAAAGATATTTTTATTTATTTTTTTATACAAAAGTTACACATTTAAAGTTGTGGTTTATATAGTTTTAAAAATCATATCGGGTAATTGACGCCCGCCATTATCGATACACTGGGTGAACCGAATTCTGCTGTTTCCCATCACTCTCTCCAGCATATTGATGACAATGTTGGTCGTTTCTTCCTGAATGTTTCTTTTCAAATCTTCCAGAGTTTGTGGACGGTCAGTATACATACGGTATTTTAAATATGACGGTTTTATACTTTATCATAGCTAGTGGAAGTAATTTATGGTACACAAGAATGATTAAGAACGAATTTATTCAGAATAAATGGACGGTAAAAACTACAGCGTGCAAGCTTTAAATGTAAACAGAAAAGAAGAATGCAACGGGTGTTGCCAGATACAAATCAGAAAATATCACAAATAATATAAACGAGTATGATTAATTACAATATTATCGATAATTTCAACAAAATACCCCCACAAAAAGAAATCAAAAGGGGCCAAATCGGGAGAACGCGCTGGCCACTCCAAATCGCCTCTCAGTGAGATGAGGCACCATGGAAAGAGATTTCGCAACACAGCCATCGATGCCCTTGGAAGTATGGGCAGTTGCTCCGTCCTGCTTCTCCTAAGTCCATTTCATCAAGTCGTGGCAAAAAACCTCTTCGAGCATGTTCACATAACGGTCTGAAGTGACTGTGACAGTCTGTTCATTTTCGAATGGGACGAGCGTCTCCACTTCTTTTTTTCTGCACAGAACCAGTTTCCCTGAACGTTGTCACCCACAAAAAAATAGATTTCCGGTCCGGGACAGGTCCCAAAGGCGCAATTTTGAAGTGATTTCGGAAAGCGCGTTGGGTTGAAACCTCCGAACTTCCGTTGGAAAAATAGGCCTCTACGGCAAATGCACGCTATTCGTTACTCCAACGTATGATGGCCACTGACCCACAAAGTCACAAAACTTTATGATCTCCTCTCTCGAACGAGACCACGCCCACCTGCCTGAGGTTCCTGTAAGCTTCAGAACACTCACTTCAAAAGAGGAAGTTAACTTGCTGCACCCTGTAATTTATTTACAAACAATGAAACTAATAATTATATATTTTGAAAAATTTATCGAGCGAAAGCGATAAGTGTGAGATAATTAAGAATATATTTTCTATCGTTTATAAAATATCGATTTTTTTTATCTAAATTTTGTTATTTTCTTCCTGTGCGTAGAACGTTTAGTTTAGCAATAAATTACATATATAATACAATCTAAATATGTCAGATCATCATTACAGTTTAATGGAGAAAAAAATAGGGAACAGATGTAGTGTAGGACATTTGGCGCGTTTTTGTTTTTGACGACGAAAAATTGCCGTTAAACAGCGCTATGACGTGATAGGGTTGCCAGATTGAAAGTCGCCACAAGAATCGGAAGTAGAACAAACAACGGGATATAATCTCGCTGACATCAAAGTGAAGCCAACATGTACCGCTACACACACGTGACTAATGACGTCATTCCATTCATAAATTTTTTCTAGTTAATTCATGAAAATATCCCGTACTTCATGAATGAATTTTATACGGAAATAATTTTGGAAAGGTTTTCTTTTGGTTTTTGTTAATTAATGTTGCACGGGCAATTGGCTACGTTTCGGGGCCTATGTCAAAGGAAAGACCCGGGAACGGTGCCTCGTATTTTTTAACCACGGTCAGATGACCAGTTTTTTTTTTTGGTTTTGGTTAGCGTCTCACTAGAGCTGCACAGTGGGCTATTGGCGACGGTTCGGGGCCTATGTCAAAGGAAAGACTCGGGAACGATGTCTCGTATTTTTGAACCATGGTCAGATGACAATTTTTTTTTTTTTTTTTTTTTTTTTTTCTCCGGGTTTTGTCAAAAAACGTCGGACTATAACTGCACAGTGGGCTATTGGCGATTGTTCGGGTTGTATGTCAAAGGAAAGACCCGGGAACGATGCCTCGTAATTTTGAACCACGATCAGATGACGAGGTTTTTTTGGGGGGTTTTGTTAAATAAAGTCGCTCTAGAGCTGCACAATGGGTTATTGGAGAAGGTACGGGGCCCATGTCGCAGGAAAGACCCGGGAGCGATGCCTCGTTATTTTAGAACCATTGTCAGATGACGGAGACAACACCTGAGCAGGCACCCAACGCCTTCAAAAGACGTCGGGACTGGGGTTTGACCCCTATCAGATTTATCGTGCACCAGTCCCGTATACACGCCGCTAATTTTTGTGGATGTTCTGGACGACATTCCTAGTATTTTTTAGTGAAGCTGGCAACACTCCGGTCACAAGATCACTACTTTTTTACTTTCTTAGTCAAGTCCGCCGCATAGGATCGAACCAGGAACCTTTTGATTCCCAGCTGACATCTTTATCCACTCAGCCTTTAGTTCATTAGATTTGATTGATTGAATGCATTAACTTTATATAGATTTGTTCGATATTATCAATCCGTACGACTTCATTGGTTTGTTTGATTTTATCGATTTATTTGATTTGATTGATTTTATCGATTTGTTCGATTTTATCGATACAATCGTTTTGTAGATTTTATCGGTTTGTTCGTTTTCATCGATTACATCGATTTTATCGATTATAGCGATTTTATCGATTACATCGATTTTATCGATTTCATCGATACGTTCGGTTACATCGATACAATCGATTTCATCGATACAAGCGATACAATCCATTTTATCGAACATCGATGAAATCGAAAAAATCGAACATTGATGAAATCGAACATTGATGAAATCGAACATCGATGAAATCGAACATCGATGAAATCGAACATCGATGAAAACGAATAGCGATGAAATCGAAGATATAATCGAACAAATCGATGAAATTGAAAAGCAAAAAAAAACATCGTCATCTGACCTTGGTTCAAAAATACGAAGAATCGTTCCCGGGTCTTTCCTTCTACATAGCCACCGAACCGTAGCCAATAGTCCACTGTGCAGCTCTAGTGCGGCGTTAATTAACCAAAACCCAAACCCCCAAAAAAACCTCGTCATCTGACCGTGGTTCAAAAATACGAGGCATCGTTCCCGGGTCTTTCCTTCGACATAAGCCTCGAACCATTGCCAATAGCCCACTATGCAGCTTGTCGCTTGTATGTCGATGTATTAAGATTTTATGGTCAATGTTCTACCTCACAATTACACAGCTACTAAACATGGCTCAGTCTAGGTGATGTTGATTGTGCGTAACTGTGCGTAAACGTTTAAACGTTACGTTTACGCATTTACTATAATTTCAACTTTTTACTACTAAAGTCAATCACGAACTTTTTTTCATTCACAAATTTTGAAAGGTAGTCACGTGTGTGTAGCGATTTGGTCTGAGATGTTTGCATCACGATTATGACGTCATATTCTCTCTACTACGGGTCCATTCATGCTCGAAGGAAGATACCAACAATGGCAGGAGGGGTTGCCATACTATAAATTTATCGCCCCTATAAAACACGCCAAAAAAACCTCGACCGCCAAATGTCCTATACTACATCTGTACCAAAAATAGCTCTCCTTTTTGCTACAATGTCATTTTTTTTTAAAGTCATGATTTTTTTTAATAAATAATTTGAAAAGTACAACAACTGTTCTCTCAACTCAACATTCATTCCACAGTAAACTTATCAATATCGCCAAAGCGGGAAGAATTATCGCGCCAATTTGCTTTTCCTCCATCAGCTGGATTAGGTTAGAGACACAAGTATAAAATATTCGAATGACTGAATTTTGTTTTTTAAATATACGATACCCGAGCTTCTCTAGTACGTACTTGAATAAAACTTATAAAAGAATTTTACAATTAGTATTTTTTTTTTTTTTTTTTTTTTTTTAATTTAGACTGAATTTATTTGTCTAGGTACCTAGAAGCGAAGCTTCTTTAACCCTTCCTACAAATATATCTGATACATAAATAGTGCATGATTTGAAGTACATAAGGTAAGAGGACAAAACACGTGACAACACACACATAGAACAAAAAATCAAAACGTCTAAATCCAGTACATTCTCAGAGTGAGGGTGAACACTGAGATAGACTTAAAATGGCACCGTCGGGGACGAGAGAGTCACAGGCAGGGAAAAGTTACACTTGATTGGATGAATCCTAAATATGCTTCCTCCTGATTGGAGGGGAGAAAAATTGGCACAAAATTCAAAGAATTCGCCGTATTTATCCGCAAGCGGAGTAACACGGTATGATTACTTGGGTAAAAAGTCACAATTGGATGAGAGTTTATCAGATTGGCTGGTAAATGAGCATGCCTCCACCTGATTGGAGGGGAGAGTTAACATGGGATGCAGACAGTCTGGCGCCCTTGCTTTCCTGATGAAGGTGCTTCCAGTGCCTTCGCACAATTTTGGAGTAGGATCATTGATGGTGGGCGGAGCCAAGTCCGACATTAGGGGTGTGCACAGGTGCAGCCACATAAGTTGGTGAACTTTTAGCATGGGATGTGATCGCTTCTTCGGAAGAGAAGAAGTCGACGATAGCTTGCATTTTTGAAGACACACTTGGCTTTTCTTTGATGGAATTCAAGAGGAACAAAATTCCTTCTTCCCCATTGAAAAGTGACTTAAGTTCTTTCAAAAGTTCCAGAAGCGATGCATATTCATTATTTTGCAACTGGGTCGGAGCCTTTGGAGAAGAGTTGTTTACTTTGGTTGGGGCAGAACGGTTGTTCACTTTTCGCTTCCTTTGGCCGATTTGTGAGACATGTTCTTTTTCGTTGTTTTCATTTTTGTTGACTTTGGCTTTTGGGAACGCAGGGCATTGTCGCCATGACGCGACGTGCCCTTCCGTTCCGCAATTGATGCAGGTTGGATGCTCTACCCATTTGATTGTGCATTGACGGGTTTCGTGATTTTCGCCACATTTTAGGCATCGGGCAGGCATAGAGCAATTAATTGAGGAATGTCCAAAATGATTACAGTTGTAGCACTGTGCAGCTTTACGTTTAGGACGGAAAAGTTCACATTTGATGTTGAAAAAGCACAAGGTTTTAATATCCAAAATGTTTTGGTTTTCTTGATTTTTTGGGAGTTCAATAAGAAAAATGCCAATTGGAGTTTTAGCGGCTCTCTTAAAGAATTGGGTACATTTAGTAATGGGAAAACCCAAATTCATAAGCTCATCTTTGACTTCCTCTGGTTTAAACTGAGAGGGAATACCTTTGATAACAATTTTAAGCGGTAACTCCACTTTATTAGTGAAGGTAAAAAATCCGCAGTTCACACTTTTCAAATAATCAGTAAGGATGAGACGCAAAACAGCGTTTGGAACATTAATTTTGATGTAAACACCAGATTTTTCACAGTTAAGGAGACCAAAAGAAAGTTTAGAGAGTTCACTGAGATGTTTACGAGAATCACAATTGCTTTTAATAAAAATAGGTGGAGGGGGGAGAGAACTCACCTCCTCTCCTGTGTCCATTTTAGTGTTATTGTCGGAGTTGTTGGTGTCAATCACCTGCGCCTTGTCCACCTGATGGTTGAGGTCGTCTGATGATTGTTCAATTAAAGTGTTATTGTCGGAGTTGTTGGTGCCAGTCACCAGCGCCTTGTCCACATGATGGTTGAGGTCGACTGATAATTGTTCAACAATATGTGGATTGTCCCTCTTGAAAATTGCAATTTCTTGCATTTCCTTGAAGAGTTCCATGAAAGCTTCAATTTTGCTGAGCGAATTAATGTCCTTCGACTCCTCCACGATGGGTGGTTCCGTTGGGCACTCACAATTGCTTATTTGAGCTGTAGCTTTAGATTTTGAAGGTTGAGACTTAAACTTTTCATTTCGACGAGCTTGAGCAGGTGGTTCCTTGAAATCCTTTCCTAACTCCGGCCAATCGTCATGAGAAACATCCATGATTTTGATTAAAAATTAAATTTATGTTTTTATATATATCTTTTTTTTATTTAAAAAAATTGGTTGTTAAAATAAGCTAATTAAATGTAATGAAGTCAAATATTAATCTAAATTTGGTCCTATGTCAAAATTGTAATTCTCGAACTTTTGTCCTTTGTTTTTTATATAAAAGAATTAAAGTTACAAATTTTAAAAGGGATAAATTTTAAAACTCGATATATTTTTAAACAAAAACTACGTATTTGTCAAATATTTGTACAGGAATTGCGGATCGTACTGAAGTCAGTGAATTTACAAAAGTCCATCCAATCGGTCTCATCAGGGAAATCTCAGCTTGAGATAACATCACAAGGCAGCACTCGCAAATATATATTTTTTATTTCTACTTACATACAAGGAACCATTATGGCAAATTTCACCTTTCTGAGTATATGAGAAATAGAATAATTTGCATTAAATTTTCCGTTTTTTTTTTTTTTTTAAATAATAAGAATTATTTTAATTTAAGTATAAATTTTACAAAGACCTTCCAAAAAAATGGGAAGAAAGTTAATTTAATTGTAATAACTCATCTTCCCTTTAAGCAATGGACATCAAATAATGTGGAAAACCATCTTCTGAGCAACTATTTTAAGTGTGTCAGGTCGCTTTGATAAGATGGCTTGAACAGAAGCTTAAAATAGCAATAATAAATCACACAGCTCATTATTTAGAAAGTGCGGCTGCTTAAATTTGAGTACGTCATCGTCCATTTACGATGCAAACGAAAAACGAGTATGTTTAGGTACTCATTTTTGAGTACCTTTTTGTTTACAGTGCTCACGTACTTTTTATACAAACTCAGTGGGTACTTTTTTTGGTGCAGGAACGGTGCGATTCTTACGACCCTCCGATCACCAAATCGCTGCACACTTATTGGGTACCGAACCCGCACCTATTGAATGGCGACCCTCGCGATTTGCGGAAAAAAAATTTAATAATATATTTTTAAAAGTTCTTTCTTTGTGTTTTTTGAGGATTTTTTTGGTTTGTGAAAATAGTAAAAATGGGAAGTGAATCCGAGAAAAAACGTTGACGAAAAAATAAATTTAAACAACCACAGCGTTTTAAAAAAAGGCTTTAAAAAATTGATAAAGTTTACATTTAAAAAAAAATTCCAAACCTTTATGGAATTTTTGCGTGAAATATTGTTCTTTTATATAAACTTAAATAATACATACAATTTTTTTTTTATTAAAAATTAGAGAAAATAAAAAGTTGAAGTGGCACCGTCCCCCGTTACAGCGATTGGCAAACTTTAAGCGCTCTTATTTTAGAACGCTGTCTTGGACTTATAACAATTGGAGCCAACTGTGCAAAATGGCTGACATCTTTACTTTGTAAAAACAACCATACAAGCTTCAGTTATGATACACTGTACAAAACATGTTGCTTAAAAATGAGTATTTGAACATTCTCGTTTTTCTTTGAGTACAATTGCATATTAAATGAGCGACAACATACTCAAATTTAAGTAACCGTTCTTCCTAAAAAGTTGAGCAGTGTGATTGAATATGGCTAATCACGGCTTCTGTTCAAGCCATCTTAACAAAGCGGCCTGACACACTTAAAATATTGTTCAGAAGATGGTTTTCCATATTACTGGATGTCGATTGCTTAAATGGAAAGTGAGTTATTACAATTCAATGAGTGCATTTTACTTATTTTTGTTTACCTATTTTTAACAGTATATACATTATATTTTATTTCCAATTAAAATGACAATTTTACCTCATCTTGAGTATGATATACATTTTTATTCACAATATCTTAAAAAAGACATTATTTTGTTAGAGAAAGTTCAGCACAGGATAATAAAATGGCTCAAGGTTTTTCAGGCTTTGATTATGGAGATAAGTTATGGAATTTGAATATGTATACTCTGCAAGAGAGAAGGGTTAGAGGACAATCGATTCAAGGATTCTAATTTATTAAGCAGGACAATGTCGAAGTATTAGTTTTTAATACGAGTGATAGAACGAGAGGTCATGGGTTTAAATTAAACAAATCACATTTTAATCGGGAAGGGAGAAAACACTATTTCTTTAATAGGGTAATAGACAAATGGAACAACTTGCCAGTGAATATTGTTAATTGTACAGGAGTAATGGATTTTAAGAAGTTAGATATTCATTGGGTAAAAGTTAGGAGATACTAGCTAGACCAGGGGTCGGCAACCTATTGAAACGAAAGAGCCAAAAGCTACAATTTACAAAATTTCCCAATTTTTAAAGAGCCAATAAAATTTTTTTTTTCAATATTATAGTATATATTTGCTTATATATATTTGATTTTTGATTTAAAATAAACGGCTTTAAATACGGAAAAATATATATTCATATAAAAACACAAATATAGACAGTTACATCAATGGGAGCATTGGCTTTGCATGCCTTTTGAAAGTTTGATTAAATATGGCTTATAACTTGTTGCTTTAAGTTTCAAGAACGACTCTTGATTTTTATTTGTTAGTTGACTTTTAACTTTACTTTTTATTATATTCATACAAGAGAACGCTTGCTCGCACGAATATGTCGACCTGAAGATCGTCAGCACTCCATATGAAAGTTTCTTCACCTCACTGTAGCATTCTGGAAGACTATTCCATGCGCCGAATATGAGGGCCACAACCACCTCAACTCGCGGAATTTCTTTTAGAGCTGTCCACTTGTGCTGCGCGATGTTCATGCATTTCTGGATCTCCAACTCTTACAACTTGCTCTTGAGTTCTGTGAACTTGCCACTCCACAAGTCTTTGGTTTTCAAATCTAGCAATTACATTTGGAGCGATCCAGCATCAATTCCAAATGGCATGTTGATCTCATTTGTATTTGTGTTGAGAGGATTTACTATGAACGCGAGAGTACTTTTGTTTGTTTTGAATTGCTCGAATCTCTCAGCGAATCCATCCTTCGTGTTTTTTAAAGCTATGCTGAAGTAATTGGTGTCAATAGTTGCATTGGTCTCATCGCGATATTGCTTCAGATCTTTAAAATGAAGTAATTTACCGCTCTCCATGTCTTCAACAAAAATAAGTAATTTTTTTTCGAAACAAACTACTTCTTCAAGCAAGGCGTAGGCTAAGTTGCCCTTTTCTTGCAGTTTTAGATTTAGTTCATTTAGTTTCATTGTGGTATCTACCGATACCACAATGAAACTAATTGTGGTGATTTGTAATTAACGATTATGAAAATAGAAGCTATTGAGAAATTAGGTACTTAAAAATATATTTTCTTATTTTTTAAGGGTTTTGATAATAAATTATTAATTTTTTCGTATGGAACTGGAGAGCCTCAACTTTGCATCACAAGAGCCGCATGCGGCTCGCGAGCCGCAGGTTGCCGACCCCTGAGCTAGACCAACCTTGTTGGACCTTGTGCCTGTGGCTAGTCGTCAATATTTGTACTTGTAGTATTTAGTGCTGATTAAAAGAAAAATACACATAATAATTTGAGACAAAAGCTTAAAAACGTTTTAACAAAAATGTCATGAAATAAAAAAAAAGGATTACCACATTAATTGGGTATATTATTTATTAATTATATAAATCATTTGATACAAGTAGGTTGACACTAATTTTTTGAAAAATTAAAACTCCCTTGAAATAGATGCAATTTTATAAACTTATTAAAAAAATCATGCAATCAATGTACAAGGAAAATCATACCTAAAATTTATTTGTCATTTAATCATTATGAAATTGTTAAGCTAATTAATTAAAAACTTGGCCAAATTATATACAATGAATATTCATATACAAATCTAACTAAATATATGGTTGTAATTTAAACATTTTTACTTGAATATATAACTAATAATTTACTTTTTTCGAAGACGTTTCACTGTATTCTGTCTAATGCGATCGCTTTTATATTTTTAAGTAAGTTTCATGATTTTTTAACAAATAATTTAAAACATGAACAATATTAAATGAATATTTGTATACTGTAATTGAATGGGTGAGACTAAAAAAAACATTACATTGCAATCCAATTGGAATATTTTCCTTTATGTTCACACCCATTCAATTATATTTTCAACTTGTTGACTAGATAATAAATTCTGATAACAATAAATAAAATGTATTATAATTTAACAAAGAATGTTAACTAGAAATGTAAACAGTTATAACATTTATCCATTATCTTAATCGACATTTTTTTTTTAAATATTAAATCTTGATTCGAACAATATATTAAACAAATTTACTATTCATATACAATTTTCATACTTCCCCGACATATTTAAAATCTCATCTTTATACTTTAGTAGCATAAGGGACATTTAGTTTATTTCCAGCATGAAACAAGTGGTGTTTATTTTTGTCTTTTCTGCAGATATCACAGCTTTTTGCTTTGTATCATATCACACAGTGCCGTCACACAAATTTTTTTGGGGGTGTTGAAACAAGAAATTTCCCAACTTAACGATTCGAAATTCCCAAGTCAACAGTGCTGAAAATTCCAAGTTATCAGCATGCTTCATCGTT